>OW964552.2:48477223-48830186 GCA_943138885.2 Tholera decimalis
TTTATCTATTAGCTCGCTATCTATCGTTTCTATGTTTATAAACACTTTATTACCTCCTATCTTTCAAACAGATTCAGGATGGATTTCGACAGTTAAAGGTATCGTTATATTCTTCTTAAAATCCCAAGTTACCTGAAATACTTAGGTGTTAGATTGTTTAGTTTAGTAGCAGGCGGGACCCAAATGCAAATTATAAAGAGAAATAAAATAAATGGGTTCCGTTTAAACTGAATGCAGGTATTTAACATAGGTTTTCAACTCATAATAGTCATAATCTTGTTTCGGTCGGCATTACTTTCAAATTGTTTTTATTTGCAAGTGGAAAATGGTTAAAGAAATTAAAAATTTCTTTAATTATTTTATTTTTTGTTTTATGAATACCTAAGCTTGTATCATGTAGGTACGTACTGACATCCCAAACACATTTTTGCAAAACAGTCATTAATTTGTTTGTTTTTCTGTAATAGGGGAGGAGTGGCATGAAAGGGACACGTATTAAAAGGGACAATTCAAATAACCGGTAAAATAAAAACAATTTTGAGACAACATTATGTTTGTCGTATGGCAACCTTGACGGAAGTTCGTTCGCGGGTAACTTCATACTCCTGTCATTTTAAACATGGCGGATTCATGCGAGTTTTGACAATGGGATTCAATAGTATTTTTTCTGTTATAATTGTGAAACGTTTTACCGAGTGCTGTAAGTTAATTATGTGTGTGTGAATTACTGTTTAAGATAGGCTGGACATCCACAGATATAATATTATAAGGTCAGTAAACTTTAATTTAATATTGTAGATTTTGCGGTCATGTTTTAAATTTTTGTATGATATTTATGAAAGGGACACAACAAATGGTTATGAATGGGACGTCCCCTTCATAACTGTCTCTTTCAAGGCTGCTATATTGTACTAGGTTTCTAATACATTTTTTACTTCTTTTTCAAATTAAAAATGCCACCGAAGAAGACAACGCGTATAGATGCACACAAAATTGAAGAGGCAGTTATCAATGTAACGTTTGTAAAAAAATATATTCAGAAAGCAATAAAGATTGGTTTCAATGTAAAATTTGCACGAAATGGGCCACTAAATCAGTGATTACTACTTTTACCCAATTCTAAAAAACTAAGTTTACTTTTTTAAGACTGTAAATCAAACTTTATGGAGGTCATTGATTATAATTCTATTAAAAAAACAGTAGTTATTTTTCTAGTGCAGTCTAAGTCTAAAAAGAGAATTGTTGGTTTGTCTTTAATTTTATATAAGTGTTTCATTTCTTGACTGATTATGTGTCTTAAGAAAACATATTAATAATTTTTGAGTTCATAATATCTGAGAAAAACATTTTAATATTGTTGATTTCTGTTTAAGCAACATAAAAGTGTTTAATTATAAAAAAAAATTGTAAATCTTTAAGATAAAAACGGCAAGATTGAATCATGACAATAGTTCCAGTCACTTTTATATTTGATTTTTAACATACCTAAGTAGTTTTTGTATACATATTTCCTTGAAATTAGGTACTGTCCCTTTCAATACAGTTAATTTATGAAAGGGACAAAATACACATTTTTAAAGGTGCGAAAATAAACAACTAAGAGTTGATTAATGGTAATTTTTGCATTTCATTTCTTTAGTTTAATAATTAACGCTTTCTATTCGACTCCATCCTGTTCCAAATATTTTCTCAATCACTTACTAGGACCTCAAAATCAAAAATGTCCCTTTCATGCCACCCCTACATTCGCCATATTTATAACCCTATTAGAACGAAATATAAAGAGATGCAAGTTTCCAACGTGGAAACAATGCGTTTCAAATGCCACGTAGTATGCTATTGTTATTGCTTTGCTGTTGTGAAAAGTTAATGCGGCTCGCATTAACAAGATTTGCATTTGCAATTTCAACCATTACATTAGTAAATAACGGATTGAGAAATATTAGTGGCAGCCCAGTGGTAGAAATTCAACTATCAATTATTTAAAATTTTCAGTTTTGACTTTACATACAAGTATTAGCTTTGTACGCTCCTTCTCAATAAAAACTATAACTGCGCTAATATTTCATACTCCTCCGTTAGCGTCATTTTCTTAAAAAGAATAAGAATAAGAATAAATTTATTGGATCATAGTTACAGTAATTTTCTTAACCTATACAATTAACATTACGAGTATAAAATCTTGTCTGTAACTAAACTTTGTTTTATTAAAAAGAATGTCAGCGGCCTCCAAACTAGGCGGCGCCTGTATCTTGGAGACCAAAGTTGCGTTAACAAAAGATAAAAATAACTATTCTGAACAGATATATGAATGCAATGGTCAAAAAGTATAAAAAAATGCCTAATTTAATAATAAAACAATATCTAAAAATTAAACAAAACGTAAAACAAAACAATTGTGTGCAATTTATATAAAATAATTTTAAATATTGAACATGAATTTATTTTATGGTTTATGAATAAGTGTGTAATATTGATATGTGTTAGAGTGGTGTGCGTTTATAGAAGGCAGAATGCGTGAATGTATGTGAGTTAGCATGTATGTGTGTCTGTACTAAATAATTTCCTTTGTTTCATTGTACGATAAGGAAAGGAGTAATTTTTGGATTATATTCTTGCATGAGTGAATGTTAATGCCTTTGATGTTAATGCCTTTGATGTTACAGTATTTACTGATTTGATTATAAATATGGGTGTGAGAGTAATATGGACAGCGTCTTGCTAGTAGACTCGTAGCGTTTGGTAGAGGGATGTATAGAACGCGTCTGGATAAGAGATGTTGATGGTCAGATCTACTTTTGAAGGATTTATGAGCATGTAGTGTGGCACTTAAAATGAATAACTACCGCATTCGGAGAACAGGAAATTCATTATATAGCAGGTCTGTTGGGAACTTAAAAGGCTTTTTTAGTTTTATTATTTTTACTTTGATGACAGCTCTCTGAGCCCTTTTTATTTCAATAAATGTGGACTTACCAGCACTGCCCCAGATGGAAATTCCATATTGCAGCACTGATTGACAAAGACCAATATATACCATTCGAAGAATTTTAGTGGGTGTGCAGTCACGTAACTTTTTCATAATGTAAATAAGTTTTCTGACACGAACCGAAAGAAGATGAATATGGGGTTTAAAGGAGAGATTTTCATCTATTGTAATACCGAGGTATTTCAGAGAGTGAGTGCGGTCTATGCTAGTGCATGTACAGTCTATGAGTGGATTGTAATGATGGCTACTGCATGTATGGAGTTTAAGTTTTAAATTCTTTGGACGACTGGATGCTGTAGTTTTTAAAAACGTTATAAGCTTTGTTTTTTTTTTCACATTAAGCGTAAGAAGATTTTTGTTAAGTACCTCCATGATCGTAATCAAACCACTCTCAGCAGAATGATACACCTCTTCCCAGGTTTTGGCGTGAAAAACAATAGCTGTGTCGTCTGCGTATGATATGATTTCTGCATTATTTACTGAAGCATTAAGAATATCGTTCATGTAGAAGGCAAAGAGCGTTGGTCCAATGGTACTTCCTTGAGGTATACCGAAGTTGATCGGAAGTAAACTACTTGAATGGTCACCTACTTTTACCAACTGTTGGCGAGCCGACAGGTAGGACTTAAACCAGTCATGCGCGACACCTCTTATTCCTATACCATCTAAGTTCGCTATGAGTAGGTCAACGGAAATTGTGTCGAACGCTTTGGCAAGGTCTAAGAAAACTCCCATGGCATGTTCTCCGTTTTCTATGAAAGAAGCCACAGAGTTTGTTAAACATATTGCTGCGTCTTCGGTAGACTTGCCTCTCCTAAAGCCGAACTGTCTGTGAGATATGAGATTATTATTTTCTAAATAATTTACTAGGCAGTTATTGACAATTTTTTCAAGAATTTTAGATACAATACTCAAGAGTGCAATTGGACGGTAATTTTCGGGTAAGTCTGTTGGACCATTTTTGTAAATAGGACGAACACACGCAATCTTCCAGCGATCGCGAAAGACACCATTTTCGAGACTTAGGTTAAATATGTGAGTGAGGGTTTTAGTAGAGATTTTTTTAACATAATGATAAGGCGGGTACTAATCCCATCTATCCCGGGAGCGCTATCAATTTTAAGTTGATTAATTATTTTTTCAATTTCGGCTTCATCAGTTGGTTGGAAAAAGAAAGAGTGTAAAGGAGTTTCACATGGCCTGTAATTGCAGGCCAGAGATGCTTGTGTTTCAGAAAGACGCGATAGTATGATGTCTGAGAGATTTTTGCCTAGTGAGGTAAAGTAGGCATTACACTTATTGAGTGATTCATGTGGGTTCGGGGTGTATTCTTTTGGTTCGTTTGGATTGTAAATAGATTTAATGCTAATCCAAAGCTTTTTTGGATTGTTTTGGTTTTTTTTAATGAGCTGGCTATTGTAATCTGTTTTAAGTTTGCGTAGTAAATCATTACAAAAGTTTTTATATCTAGAGTATATTAATCGGCGCATATCATCTTTTGGATGAGATTTTAAGTCTAGGTGCAGTTTATCTCGATGTCTTATGCACTTTAAGAGGCCTGGAGTAATCCAGGGCTTATTGTTGTATTTACTACGGCTGATTTTTACTTCGCGGGAGTTCTTGGTCATTGAGTTGGACACTATATCCATTAATAAGGTTAGGGAAGCGTTTGCGCAGTCATTATTTAATACTTCAGACCAGTCAGTGTTATTTAGTTCTGCGGCTACTGCTTGTTCATCCATTAAATATTTATACTGGGATCTAGAAGGTTTAACTGAAGTTTCTGCTTGCCATATGGCAGCCATAACGATGTTATGATCTGTAATTGAGGATCTTCCAATGATACCTACTGCTTTTTTGTTCGTTTTTATAAAAATATGGTCGAGACAAGTACGTCCTCTGGTAGGTTCAGTAATAGCTGGCAGAAGACCATGGGAGGCTAATAGACACAAGTATTCAATGTGTTTGCTGTTCCTGGTATTATGAATGTCAATATTAATATCACCGGTTAAGATTGTTGTAGGAAATTTTGTTAATCGTGTTAAAGTGGTATCTAGAGACTGTGCTGTTCGTGGTATTATGAATGTCAATATTAATATCACCGGTTAAGATTGTTGTAGGAAATTTTGTTAATCGTGTTAAAGTGGTATCTAGAGACGTTGTAAAATTGACAATATTCGGAGATGATGGAGAACGGTAGATTCCTATAATAGCAACTTTATTGTCAAGTATAACAAGAAAAAGGTCACAAGTCAAGTTAAGTCAAGCGTCTACAATTTCAGATTCTGAGGTGGAAACATTCCATATGGATTTGGTATAGATAACCACACCTCCGTTTTTGTTAATTTGAGAAAAAGAGCGAGATGCATTATATCCAGGTAGTGGCTCTATTAATGTAGAATCACTTAGCCAGCATTCCATCAAAATAATAGCATCGAAATCGGTATCAAGGCGTTGGAAAGCTATTTAAAAATCGTCAAAATTATGCTGATAGCTTCTTATGTTTAGCGATAGAATTTTTAAACTATTAGTATTTGGCATTAGATTCCTACATTTTTCTAGTTGATCAAGTGTGTGACAATTTATAGTAACATTTTCTTCGATATCCTGAATAATGTCAAGTAAAGCCATAGATATAACTTGTGAAAATGTTGATTTTATTCACAGTATATATGTATTTGCTTTGTTACTATAAGATTTTCGTGATTATAAGAATGTAGGAAAAAATTTATTTTAAAGTGTGCCTGTAAGTGTGTATTGTTAGTATTTTGAAGGGCAGTTTTAGCTTGAGCTGTGATTGATGTGTTTGTGTGAATAAAAGTGTCGAGTATGGAATCAATTCTTTCGATATAAAAATTACATTGTGATCCCAATATTGAAGTAAACATTATAGATTCCATAAGTGCAACTATTTGCACTGATATTGGGGTACACAGTATGTTTTCAGGCTTCATACACTGGGCAATAAAGTAAAATTCTAAAAGCCTAAAATAAACAGAAAAAAAAACATATTAAAGGTTAATAAAACTGACATAATTATAGAAATTACACGGCGTAGGTATGCATTGATAGAATAAGGAAAAATAATAATATTTCAAAATAATAATATAAGAACTAGAAATAATTTGTGATCTAAAAGCATTAAAAACTACACAGTTAGAGGTACACTGAATGTTCTCATATTTAAAAAATAAGACAAAAACATATAACAACAAAAATATGAAATAAATGTAAGTAATTTGAGATCTGAGACTAAAATGAGTTTTAAAAATAGATAGATATGTAATAATAAAAGTTTTGTACTGTTGTTTTTTGTCGTTTCATTGAAGTTCTGCGGTCGCGGATACGTGACGTTACACTGAGGTCGATGCACCAGGTATCGTTCCAGGTCTTCATTGTTCCGAATGTGGATGGATGGGTTACCCTCCTGCTTACGGATGAGAATTGCACCGTTTTTAACCCAGCAGAACCTGTATCCATGCTCACTTGCAGCATGTTTGGTCGCACGAAATAACTGCCTATTTCCTTTGGTGAGGCGCTCATTAACGTAGACGTTTCGCGTCACTCCAGATATCTCGATATCCGTCGATGTGAGAGGCTCTCAGAAATTCGTCACGCTTGTAACGTCGCACAAAACGGACGGCGAGAGTACGAGGTGGAGCCTCAGCTGCGTCTTTGGTGTGTTGGCGGCGTGGTCCCGCTCTGGTCACGAAGTCTAAGTCCAAAGGGGTGCAAAGTTTTTGCTTCACGTATTAATATGTAGATATCCATTAATTACAGCACACGTGATGAGGGAGGGGTTGGGCCAACCGTGACATGTGGTGGAAGGGCTTCTAAACTATGTAACGTAAAAATAATTTGAATATTTTATATGATATTGATAGTATAGTAAGTAAATATTTAAAAACAATAAAAGTGGGAATAAACATAGTTTCGGAACATTTGATAACATTTGTAGATGTTAACTTATTCAATAGCTCCATGGGAAAATTCAAAGGACTACTTAATCCACCATAGCTACTGTTCAAGACTGCAATAGGCCAGCCAACGGTAACTGGACGTGTCCGGAACAATTCCACGATACGTGGAGACCACCGTTGTTTTCAATACTATAAACAGGGTTACACAATGGCCTGCCTCTACTAGGCTTCGGCCTACTACAATAAAAACAAAATGTACCACTAACCTGAGTGCTGGGGACGCCAAGTTCGACCTTCAAAGGTCACGCCCTAAGTGTGGTTTGTATGTAAAATGAGGGTGAGTAATTGAAAGGTGTGATGCAAGTCAAGTGTTGTAGAACGTTCCCAAGGCGCCGATCTCCAGATGGCGCGGTCACAACAGCATCACACCTAACTCGTTTCCAGCAAGCGCGCGCTACGCGTGGTAGGCAATCAGGCGATATGTTCCAAGAAATATCACTGGATTCTTGTTAATCCGAGCTTACAAAGTTCAATCAATCACTGAACACAATTAATCTGTTCATATCTCGTGAGATCCAATACGATTTCCAACAAATTCCGCGTGCCAGCTCGACCGACGACAAGGCGGCGTACGATTCAACAATATCCCGGGGTTTTGGCAAATGGGGAATACACTTCAACAATTAGATAATTCGCGACCCAATTATCGGTCTCGACAGGCGAATCCAACAATATTTTACCAATTAATCAAATCAAAGTCCCAAACGTGCGGACATTTTTCCAACAAGCAAAGTCAATCTGTCAAGAGTCAAGAGGTTATGTCAAGTGCAACGTCAAAGACAATAGAATGTTGCCACACCAAAAAGAGCGTTCAAAATTACATTTGGGACGCAACAGCTACTTTTAGAAAATAATGTCTATTTGTACTTCTAATAACTGCTTTAACTATATCTGTTATGATTGTATACTTTTTATTTGTCATCTCTCTTTTTAGGGTTCCGTAGCCGTATGGCAAAAAACGGAACCCTTATAGTTTCGACATGTCTGTCTGTCTGTCCGTCCGTCCGTATGTCACAGCCATTTTATTCCGAAACTATTAAGATTATACATGTAAAACTTGGTAGGTAGATGTATTCTGTGAACCGCTTTCCGATTTTAAGAGAAAATTTAAAAAAATATTTAAAATAAAGGGGACTCCCCATACATGGAACTGAAACTTAAAATATTTTTTTTCATGAAACCTACTACTATACGTGTGTGGTATCTATAGACAGATCTTTAAAAATGACAATTAGGTTTCTAAAATGACTTTTTCATAAAGTTAATTGTTTCAAAGATATACGCTTCCAAAGTGGTAAAATGTGTCCCCCCCTCTAACTTCTATAATAATGAAGTGAAAAATCTAAAAAAACCATATGTGGTAGATCTTAATGTAAACTTTCAACCAAAATTAGTTTGAACGAGATCGAGTTAGCAGTTTTTGAGATACAGTATATTTTCTAGAACCGCAAATATAACTTTGTAATTCATACAAATACTATAAAAAACAAAGTTATTTGGCGTAGTTGTAAAAATTGTAAATAAGCTAGTTTTAAGAAATTTGTAAGGTTTAAGTTTTTTTTTTCAAATAAATATATTTATTTATTTATTTTCTCCCACAAAATACATAAAACAAAATTTCTTTAAACAATTTTTTTGGTAGGGAGACAGGAGCCCATACTAAGAAAACTTGTGTTATGGGTCTCCTGGCCACCTTAACCCAGACACATTACAGAACAGGTCAAATTGGTAACTTAGAATTAAGGGAGTGTGTTAGATTTGAAAACGTTTTCGTGCGTGTTTGAGTTTATGTGCGTTTGAGTGTGTTTGTGTGTGTGTTTGTGTGTGTCATGTGCTAGGATGTGTGTACCTTTACCTCAAAAGTCTCTGTGTTTATTAAGTAGTCTTTCTGTCTCCTCATACTTAAGCCCAAGAAGCCATTTAGTGATCTTCCCTTTACATTCCCTATTCGTATTGGGATGGATATTATGCAACTCATTAGCCAAGTTATACAGCCGTGGTCCTTGAAAGAAGGAGAAATAACCGCTGAAGGCTGTTCTGGATGGTGCAGAATGACATACTTGGAAGTTGCGGCGTCGGGTTAAAACTGGGTTATTATAATTGTACTGTAATAGTTTGTGCTGTTTGAGAATAACGGAGAGAATATACAGTTGCCTAACCGACAAGACCTCCGCCAGATTGTATAGTTCTGACGTTGGGAATAGTCTCGGTTTTAATAGACAAATTTTGAGTATTTTTCAGTCTTTGAGCCCGCTCTAGTTCCAATAAATGACTCTTAGCTGCCCCACCCCATGAAGAAATACAGTAGGTGAGAACTGATTGACAAAGCGCCAGATAGACAGATCTTATAACCCTGGAGTCGGCCACAAGTCTTAACTGTTTGAATATATATGCGAGTTTACGTATTCGCTTAGCTACATTACTTATGTGTTCAGTGAATTTTAAGTTTTCATCTATAGTTACTCCTAGATATTTTATATAATTTGTTTTAGTAATAAGAGGGCAGTTACAAGCTATAGTCGGAAATTCGTCACATGAGTGTGCTATTATTGTATGTTGGGGAGCGCCTATATTTCGAAGGGAAAAAATTATGAAGTGTATTTTGTTGTGATTTAAGGTAAGCGAATAGGTAGCTAGCCAATGACACACCTTATTAAAACCTTTTTGAGCATAGTTAAACAGGTGAGGCCATGAGTCTCCAAAAAAGGTCAGAGTTGTGTCATCTGCATAGGAGATGATCTTACAATTCGGAAGGTTTAGTTGGCATAAGTCATTGATGTAGCAAAGAAATAATGAAGGGCCCAAAATACTTCCTTGTGGAACTCCAAAGTTAACACAACACTATTCACTCACTTCGTCACCCACACTCACCCTCTGTTTACGTCTCGAAAGGTAACTTTTAAACAAAAGCAATTGTACTCCTCTGATACCCAGGCTTTCAAGTTTCATCAGTAGTTTAGGATGGGAGACTGTGTCAAAAGCTTTTGCGAGGTCTATGAATATTGTAAGACATTTTCTCTTTTCATCAAGATTTTTCGCGAAAAATTCTGTAAATGAATTTACAGCATCGTCCGTAGATCTGTCCCGTCTGAAACCATATTGAGCATCGGACAATAAGTTTTTGTTTTCCAAAAACTTCACGAGCCTCTTATTAATATTTTTTAATTTAATTAATTAATTAATTAATTAAATTTAATTTACAATTTTCTCCAGGACCTTAGACAAAGACGGCAGGACAGATATTGGGCGATAATTATTGACACAGTCTCTCTTCCCACTTTTGTGAATAGGCACTACAATTGATTGCTTGAGAACATCAGGGAAAACACCTAGCTTAAAGCAACTATTGAAAAGTCTTGTTAAAGGGGATACCAAATACTCTTTTATACTTATCAACAGTTCGCCAGAGATGCCGTCACATCCAGTGCTACTACCCAATTTCAAGCCACCAATTATGCGTCCGACCTCTTCGCAATCCGTGTCCAGAAGAACAAAAGATTGCGACGAAGCACATTCGCGGCTTACGTTAGTAATTGGTGGTACGGGAGGTATCTTTTGAGCAAGGTTTTCACCAATATGAGCAAAAAACTTGTTAACAGCATTGACGGAGTCCCTGGAGGTTCCATTAACAGTTAAAAGTTCTTGATTTGAGTTTTTGGTTTTATTCATATTTGTGAAGGTTTTTATATTTTGCCAGAGCTTTTTGCTATTACCTTTTGCCAGTTCCAATTCATGTTTTTGATAGTTAATTTTACATTATTTAAGTACCGAATTACAAAAGTTTCTATATCTTTTATAAGTAGTGGCTAAAATAAGATTACTTGTTTCAGTTTTAAGTCTGTGGTGCATCCGATCCCTGTTTCTTATGCATCTTATTAAGCCATCAGTAATCCACGGTTTTAATGTGGCCTTGTTTCGTGGAATCTTAATTTTAATTGAATTCTTTGTTATTAAATTTTGTAAATATTCTACCAGGATAGTAGTTGCTAAGTTTGGATCTTCGTAGGGTAAAATTTGGCTAAAATCAGTATTTTTACATTCCAGTTTGATATTTTCGAAATTTATTTTTATATTAACTATATTATACACACATCAAAAGTGTCTAGGGATCAAGCATTTTTATGCGGATTTCTTGAGATTGAGATGTGGCTTTGTAATAAATTTATGATTTTATAAATTTATATGGATCCTTTTTGGTGCATTTCATAATTTGAAACAGGAACTGTTAATCAAATTCGAGTAAAAGATGAAAATCAGCTGTCAATATTTTCCCTATAAGAACATACAACGCATTGAAGACATTATTAGTGCTACTGTTTCCCTACTACTGATTAAAACCAACGTTATTATGGAGCGGCGACGTCATTTAAGCAGGGAAGAAATGCTCAGAGCCGTGGGAATGATAGAAGCTGGTTCCCGGCAACGTACTGTGGCTTTAGCTCTGAATACAAGTCAGAGTGTTATCAGTCGACTTTGGACACGTTACCGAAGCACTGGTACCGTGGCTGAGCGCCATGGAGGACGGTATCGCTGCACCACACGGAGACAAGACCGATACATTCAAATCTTAACTCGAAGAGCTCCAACAATAACCGCCATGATGTTAGCCGTGAGGCTTCATCACTCTTCAGGGAACTTAATTAGCGACCAAACAGTCAGAAACCGCTTGCATGAAGTGAACCTTCATTCCCGAAGACCGCTACGGGTACCACCTATAGCAATGCACAATCGTAGGATTCGATATCAATGGGCTCTTGAACAAAGAAATTGGGCAGAAGAACAATGGCGTTTCGTGTGCTTTTCTGATGAGTCTCGTTTTGGTATGAGACCGGATACAAGACGTATACGACACTGGAGAACCCCTGGACGCCAACAGCGATTAAAATCCTGCCAGGAAGTCCATCCTTATAGTGGTGGAACCATCATGGTATGGGCGGGTATTTGGATCGGCGGAAGAACTGAGTTGATTTGGATCAGAGGCAACCTCAACGCTCAAATTTATGCTGAGACGATTGTATCTGACGTCATCGTTCCTTTACAAGTGCAAATCGGTCCCTTATTTCAGTTAATGCATGATAATGCACGACCGCACACCGCAAGAGTTGTAAGACAGACTCTCGCCGCAGCTAACACCAATGTCCTGCTCTGGCCTGCTCAGTCGCCAGACTTGAACCCGATTAAGCATGCATGGTATATGCTACAGAGAAGAGCTCTGCCGAATATGGAGGGTATCCAGTCGCAAGAAGACCTTTTTTTTGTTGTTGCAACGAACATGGGCGGCCATTCCACAGCGTGATTTGGATGAACTCATTTTGAGTATGCCAAACCGATGTTCTTGTGTTGTTAGTGTTCGCGGTAGAAACACGGATTATTAATTGTTTAAGTTACCCAATAAAATTTTAAAGAAAACTGTTATTTCAGTCTTTTTTTCGAACTTTAATGTTAGTGGTTCAAATGTCAAAAATCCCTTTATTAGGAAAATGGCAAATTTCTTTATTAATGCAAAGGTGACTTGGTTTATCGTTACTGTGACAAACGAAAACACTTTATTTGATGAATCCTTAAAGAAAATTTTAATTAATATCAATCAGGAGAAAAGTTATTGCAAAAATATATGTTGATCCCTAGACACTTTTGATGTGTGTATTTATTATAGTTACTACGGAACCCTTCATGGGCGAGTCTGACTCGCACTTGGCCAATTTTTTATTTTTCTTCTTTATTACATGTTGTCACTCCCTGGTGATTATTGTTATTTGTTAGTCTCTACTTTTTTTAGTATTTTTAAGAAAACATAGGACAGTACGGTATAGATACAGTATGTTAACTAACAGAGAGGGTTCCCGTTAACCCGCAATGGTGTAGCATCCATACGTGCTAAAAAAAAATTGGCCAAGTGCGAGTCGGACTCGCCCATGAAGGGTTCCGTAGTAACTATAATAAATATAATATAATTAATATATTTATTTGAAAAAAAATATACAAAAATCCTTACAAATTTCTTAAAACTAGCTTATTTACAATTTTTACAACTACACCAAAAAACTTTGTTTTTCATAGTATTTGTATGAATTACAAAGTTATATTTGCGGTTTTAGAAAATATACTATATCTCAAAAACTGCCGACTCAATCTCGTTCAAACCAATTTTGGTTGAAAGTTTACATTAAGATCTACAACATATGGTTTTTTTAGATTTTTCATTTCATTATTATAGAAGTTAGAGGGGGGACACACATTTTACCACTTTGGAAGCGTATATCTTTTAAGCGATTAACTTTATGAAAAAGTCATTTTAGAAACCTAATTGTCATTTTTAAAGACCTGTCTATAGATACCACACACGTATAGGTTTCATGAAAAAAAATATTTTCAGTTTCAGTTCCATGTATGGGGAGCCCCCTTTATTTTAAATATTTTTTAAATTTTCTCTTAAAATCGGAAAGCGGTTCACAGAATACATCTACCTACCCAGTTTTACGTGTATAGTCCTACTAGTTTCGGAATAAAATGGCTGTGACATACGGACGGACGGACAGACAGACAGACGGACAGACATGTCGAAACTATAAGGGTTCCGCTTTTTGCCATTCGGCTACGGAACCCTAAAAATATTACCATTCGAAAACAAAATGTTTTAATTTTTTTATATTAAAATATTCTCTAAAAATGTTAAATTGATACGTAAAAGAAACACTCTGTACACGCGTACTTGAAGGACGCCAACGTCGCAATTTATTTATGAATGACGGTGTGCGGCGATCATTGATATACAAAATACAGACAAAAGAGCACAAAGGTGCTGCTTATTTCTTAAGAAATTTCTTCCAGCAGACCTGTGTGAGCAAGACAGTTCTGAACAATTTCAAGCAAGGGTTGATCTCTGAGTTTCGTTGTTTTTTCTCAAGGCACTAAAAACTAGGAAATACCGTCCACGTCTGTGTGGTTTAGAGTAATCAAAAATTATGAAGTGTGAAACTATTACTTTTAACCCATTTATAAGATAAATAGGGGATCTATATCGTATTTTACGACAGAGAGCTAAAATACTTTTTCAGAGGAGTGTGTCAGACTTTGACTGATTAAAAACCCACCCTGCTCCTTCAGTTGCCAAGGCCGCGATATCTCGTTAGATTATTCCGCAACCACAGCAGGCAATGGACCCGGCCCGTCTCGTTAGATTATTCCGCAACCACAGCAGGCAATGGACCCGGTCCGTCGGTCGGGCCCCGTCAATGCTGCTAATGACTCTTTATTCAACATAGAGCTAAAAAATACGAGTATATATTATTAGTAGATATGGAAGTAAGTCTAGAATTTTTTAATGTAAGTATATTTTACCTTTATACGTCGTCTCTATTAGCCGTAATCTGAGTATACTGTTTTGGAAATACATACGTGACTTACATGAAGAAACGTTAACAATGTAGTCAATTTTATTGATTGCATAAAATCGATGAACATTATTATTACGTACCTACATAAAGCTTTTGTCCGGTAAGTACTTCTTTCGCGTGGGATTGAACTATTCATTGGCTTGGCACCGACTTCAGCCATGTGAATAGGAACCTTGCCTTTATTTTAAAAGGGATTAGAAATCCAATGAAACAATCTTCAACTTTATTTTTCGCTTTGTAATGCAGTAATGTTTATTTTTTCTTTTGAAATCGGTTAATTTTTTGTTAATAACCTGGGGTTCTTTAAGTCAAGGTTACTTCTAGGTATACATGCTGCATCGTCGACCTCATCATCAGGTGTGATGGTGGTCAGACGAGTGCCTATTATCAATAAAAAGAATCTTGATAGGACATAAAATCTATATGTTAAGCTGCATTCGATTTGACTGGCGCCTGAATCACTTAGGTTGGAAAAATACTAGTCAAGTGTGCTGCCCTGCCAATACAAAATACTGTAACTTTCAAAAACCACATTTGAGATATTTAACGATATAGGTTTTTAATTTATTTAATTTGAAAGTGATACGTCTTTTTTAGCTTGCCTTATCTTGCAGAATGAAAAAAATATAAGTCAGGGGTCTTAAACAGACTTCAAAGCTGTTAAGCAACAATTTTTTTTGCAAAAAATAGAACCGACTTCTTTTTAATAACACTGCAAAGCACTACACTAAAACTTTTTTTCACGCTTTTTATTGGGTCGGTTTGTAATTTATCTAGTTACAAAAGTCAAAATGTCAACTACTTATCACCTTTTACAAAATATTGCTTTTCCCGGTGCAGAGCCGTTAATTTTTGAGGAGTTCTCCTGGTACATCACCATCAGCTCTACTTCACCATATGCATTGTGACGAGCATAAAGTGCTTAACATCTATATTCAAGTAATCTAATCGCAATCCACGAAATACTTATTATTGAGTAGTTTCGGTGGCCATCTGGGGTCTTCATCATCAGTTTCACTTCCTCAAATGGTGCTTTTCGAGGGCAACTACACAAGGTACTATAAGAAATACCCAAAACGCTATAGGTGTGCCTATAATATTTGAAGAGTTCCCTCGATTTCTCCATGATCCCATCATCAGATCCAAACATGGCGACACGAGAATGGGACCAACTAGAAAGTATACCCTTTCAAACAAATCTGTCCAGCCATCTGCGAGTAATGAGGAAACATACATAAAAAAAAAGTTCAAGACGAATTGAGAACCTCCTCCTTTTTTTTGAAGTCGGTTAAAAATCAATGGCGCCGATCTAATTGATGTGCTAATGCTATTGCGGGTTAACGGGAACGCCCTCTGTTAGTTAACATACTGTATATAACATAGTAACTGGTTACTGATGTTTTAAGTAGGTACCTCTCAATAAAAAAAATTGGCGAAGTGCGAGTCAGACTCGCCCATGAAGGGTTCCGTAGTAACTATAATAATATAATATTATATGTATATTTATTTGACGAATAAAAAAAACCGTAAAAAATTATTAAAACTAGATTATTTACATTTTTACAACTACGCTAAATAACTTTGTTTTTCATAGTTGGTTGCGCCAACATTCAAAATATGATTGACATCCGCTATTTCCTATATCCATCTCCTTCCCGCACATACCTCGCGAGTGAGTAAGAAGATTCGCCCGCGATTTGTCGAAAAAACTTGCTTCCGAATCGCTCCGCAAACAAGTTGACAATGGCGTCGACGCGCTCCGCTTAAAAATATTAATAACTTTGGAATCACCGCATTGTCGCATGTAATAAGACTTATAATCCATAGTTTGTGCTTGTGTTTAACGTGTGAGGACAATAACTTGAAGCCCAACTGCCCTGAACCTGGAAAAGTGAACCGGTGCACCGGCGACGACGCGAGCACGTGGCTCCCGTAAAGGTTTGTGCTTCCTTTCCTATTTATTTCGGGTTGTATTCCATTGTCCCACACCGCACCGCACCGCAGTCTTATACCTAACCCAATTCGTTGTTTGTTCATCTATTACCTACGTACGTGCGTAATACCTACATACCTACGTAGCCATAGATCGCTCGTATTAGTTATTCATTCGGAAGTCTAAAATTATTTGTATATCAGAAACAGAGACACAACCTAGTGGGTAAATTAAGATTGTTTAAAAACTACCTACAGTTCTTTTATTTCACCCGCAGTTCGTTATAACTACCTACCCACTTTAGGTATTTAATATTGTCCGCATCGCTGTTCTCCATCGCTTATTTGTTAAAATAACTTTATTTGCTTGTTTACCGCATTGATTGTTTGTAATAAATAATTATTATTCACGATGTCTCATAAGGACATCAAAGTTCAATTGAAACTTTTATATGCCAAAAGAGACATGATATTTTCTCGCGTGCAATCTATTTGTGATAATGCACTTAAAACACTTGATCTAGCTATTAGAGATTCGTTCTTATGTTCTATAGAAAACTTGGATAGTTTGCGCACGGAATTTGAATCCGTAATTCATAATATTAACGTTTTAGAGTTAGAATTAAATCCAGAATACGCTGTGAGTTATCAGGCTTTGGCGTCATTTGATGATTTATTCTGTCGCATCAAACGCGTCGCGAGGAGCTTGGAGAAGCCGTCTGTCCATCAGAGCCAGGCAAATCACACTCGCGATCGACCCAAATTACCGCCCATTCAGATACCTGAATTTAATGGTGATATTCGCAATTGGAATCTATTTATAGATAGTTTTGAAAACACTATAAATGGGAACGTCTCTTTGACAGATCATGAAAAGTTACACTATCTGGCTGAAAAGTTAACTGGTAAAGCTAAAACTGTTTGTGCCGGCATTACTTTTAGTGCCGAAAATTATTCATTAATTTTAAAAACTTTAAAGTCGAAATATGAAGACAAAAGATTAGTTGCTACCGCATATTTAGATCAGCTATTCGAGTTGAAAAATATTACAGTTTGTAATGAACATAATTTAGAGAAGTTTTTAGATACTTTTGCATCATCTGTTCGCGCAGTAAAGAACCTGAAGGTCGATGACCTCTGCGACTTTTTGTTTTTATATTTGGGTTTAAAGAAATTAGATAGTGAAACTGTTCGTTTATTGGAATAGACCATCGCAGTAGTAAACTGCCAAAATTCAATGATTTAGAATGTTTTGTTCGCGATCATATTAAAATATTACAACGCACTTCGTCAACCCATGAAGTTACGAAGATGTCCGACCGTCGAACAGATGCGGCTTCGAAGTCACAAAAGTCGACACATACGTATGTGAATACAGCACCTGCTCCTGTACAATCGAGTTGTTCTTTGTGTAATAGTCAACATTCGCAATTGTACAAGTGTTCTGGTTTCTTAAAATTTACGCCCTATGAACGTTATAAGTTTGTTCGCGAAAAAAAATTGTGCTTTAACTGCCTTAGTGACAAGCATCGGGTTACGTCTTGTAATAGTAGTCGAAGTTGTCGTAAGTGTCCTTCGAAGCACCACACTTTACTTCACATGGAGAAAAGTTGTAATAATGCCGCATCCAATGTGAGCACAGTTAGTTTACCAAGCGGTGACACGTCGTCGCAGTCAGTCGGTGCGAACTCTGCGTCCGCTTCGCAGCCGCAGCCGCAATCAACGCGCGACGTTGCCCGCTCGCAGGCCGCCGTGAGTGACGTCACGTTGTGTTCGATGTCCGCCGCAAGCAATACGTGCACTACCGTGGTGCTCGCGACCGCTCACGTTGTTGTTGATGATGCTTTTGGTAATCCGTGTCTTGTTCGAGCGTTGTTAGATTGCGCTTCGCAGAGTAATTTTTTAACTCAAAATTGTTGTCAACGCCTTGGTTTTAGTATTAATAACCGACCAGCCCGCTCAGTAGTTAAGGGGTTCGGTGGTTTAAAATCAACCATTCATGGTTCGATTAAAATTAAATTTGCATCGCGTTTTAATTCTAATATTTGTTTTGATATGGATTCGCTTGTCGTAGATAAAATTACGGAACAATTGCCTACTGTCCCGGTTGACACGTCTTTATTGACCAAATTTAAAGACCTACCGTTGGCAGATGAATCTTATGGTGTCCCTGGAGACGTCGATATGTTGATCGGCGCATCGATTCTCCCGCACCTTCAGTTATCTCGTAAGATTCAAGGTCATTCGTCGTTTCCCGCACCGCACGCCCTAGAAACAGTTCTAGGTTTTGTTATTGTTGGTTCCGCACCCGCACATTTAGATAGTTACTCGACTGTGTCACATTGCTGCACTGTTGAGCCGCCGCTGGAGTCTACCATCCGCAGGTTCTGGGAAATTGAAGAGGTCAATGTCCCGCCTATCCTAAGCCCTGATGATAAGGTGGCTGAGGAGATTTATTGTGGCACGACTACCCGTGATAATGATGGTCGTTATATTGTCGCACTTCCATTCAAGGGAGATATTTTTCGCTCGGTGACTCCTACGCTTCCGCGGAGAAACGCTTTTCTTGTTTAGAACGTAAGATGCAAGCATCTCCGAAGTTGAAGCAAGCCTATGATGAGGTGGTTACCGAATACTTAGATAAAGGGTACATCTCACCTGCATCCACCGCCGAGACGGACGAGACTCTTGATCATCCATCTTACATCATCCCGCACCACGGAGTTGTTAGAGAAGACAAGCTTACTACTAAGCTCCGCGTGGTTTTGGACGGCAGTGCTAAGACTAGCACTTCCGTATCGCTTTATGATATTTTGTATTGTGGTCAAAACCTTCAAGGTAACTTATTTGACATTATTGTGAATTTCCGCTTGTTTGCTGTCGCGCTTTCCGCCGACATAAGGCAAATGTTTCTTTCTATTGGTATTCGCGAATGCGACCGCAAATTTCAACGTTTTTTGTATAGATTTTCGCCTCAAGAACCTTTGAGAGTTTACGAGTTTAATCGTGTTTTTTTTGGGCTTAAGTCGAGTCCTTTCCATGCGCTTCGCACTATCAAGAAATTAGCCGCTGATGAGGGTGAAAGATTCCCGAAAGCGAAAGACACTATTGAGACTGGGCTATACATGGATAACTTTGTTTATAGTGTAGCCAGCGAGGCGGATGCCGTTGAGACCGCCGCTCAAGTAATAAGTCTTATGAAGGCCGGTCAGTTTGATCTTGTGAAGTGGACTAGTAATTTGCAGACCGCTCTAGATTCGATTCCACTATCGCATCAATTATCTTCGGTGAAGGAATTTGATGGTGATGATACGCACAAGGTTCTAGGTTTAAGTTGGTGACCCGCGTCTGACATGTTCAGTCTTAAAGTTAGTTCGACTCCGCAAATTTGTACTAAGCGCATTATCCTGTCGTGTGTAGCACGTATATGGGATGTTATGGGGTTTGTAGCTCCCGTCGTTTTATATGCCAAGTTGCTTATAAAAGAACTTTGGCTTTCCAATAGTGATTGGGACGACCCCGCGCCCGAAAATATTGTTAAATTGTGGGCTCGCTTCCGGAAAGAACTTCCATTGCTCAATCAAATAAAAATTCCTCGCCATGTTGGTATATTGTCGAACAGTATAGTTACTGTTGTAGGCTTCGCCGACGCCAGTGCAAAGGCTTACGGGGGGGTAGTTTATTTTCACGTTTTGAATGCTGACAAGGTTTCGGTTAGTCTTATAAGCGCTAAATCCAAAGTCTCCCCTCGCAAGGTCGTTTCTCTGGCGCGCCTGGAGCTGTGCGCTATACTTTTGTTAGTGCAATTAATCAGCTCGATTGTCAATGCTTGTAGGCACCGCATTATTATTGATAGAATTATGGCTTTTTCTGACTCTACTGTAGCTTTGTGTTGGGCACATTCTTCGCCTCATCGCTGGGACACATTCGTCGCCAATAGGGTGGCCAAAATCCAGTCCGAATTACCACCACAAAATCTCTTTCACGTTGCTGGCACAGATAATCCCGCCGATTGTCTCTCCCGTGGGTTGCTCCCTTCGCAAATTTTAGATCATCCGCTGTGGTTCTGCGCTCCGTCTTGGATTCATAGCGTGCTCGAGGAATGGCCGGTTAAGCCCTTTAATCCAGCTGCCGTTTCAAAACCACCCGAGGAGAAGAAGCATTCGCTTGTAGTTTCGGTTCCACGTGAAGAGTCGATTATTTTATCGTTATCTAATCGCGTCTCGTCTTGGTCGAGACTTTTGCGTTGTGTGGTGTATGTATGTCGTATTCTAAAACTGTTACCCACGCGCGGTGCTATAACCGCCGCTGATCTGGATAAAGCTGAGTCAGTCGTGCTACGTGAATTGCAGAGATTTTATTTCGCATCCGAAATTAGTAGTTTGGAGTCCAACAAACCTTGTAGCCGCGCCTTTCAACATTTGAAACCTTTTTTGCAGAATGGTCTTATTCGAGTAGGTGGTCGTTTGAGAAATTCCGATTTAGGATTTGAGCAAAAGCATCCAGTAGTTTTACCCCGCAAGGACCATATTTTAGATTTGATTGTAGATTATCATCATAGGTTGAATTGCCACGCAGGTCCAGACTTGTTGATGTCTATCCTTAGACAGAAGTATTGGATACTTTCCGCTCGCAATTTGATTCGTGCTAGAGTACACAAATGTGGGCCCTGTTTTAAGCTTCGCCCGCGTTTTATCGCGCCTGAAATGGCCGATCATCGCTCTTGTCGTGTTGTTCAATCCGCTAAACCTTTCGTTCACACCGGTACAGACTTCGCCGGCCCGTTTAGGGTAACTGTTGCCCGTGGTCGCGGAATACGCTCCACAAAAGCTTACGTTTGTCTATTTATTTGCATGACAACTCGTGCGGTTCACATAGAATTGACCGGTGATTTAAGTACGCAAAGTTTTATGTCCGCGTTTAAGCGCTTTATGTCGCGCCGTGGTCCCGTCAAACGTTTATATTCTGACAACGGTACCAATTATGTTGGAGCTCGCCGTAATATTTCGGAGTTGCACGCGTTCTTACGGTCAAAGTATTATCAGAGTGAATTCGCTCATGTTTTGGCCGAAAATCGTATTGAATGGCATTTTTAATACGCCCGCTGCTGGTCACTTTGGTGGTAATTGGGAGGCGAATATTAAGAGCCTCAAGTCGCATCTGTTCCGCGTTGTAGGCGTACAGATTCTCTCTTATGAGGAGCTGAGTACTGTACTCGCTCAGATAGAGGCAGCAATGAATACTCGTCCACTGTGCCGAACTCTATCTAGTGACCCCTCAGAATCTTTAGCTTTAACTCCGGCTCACTTCTTAACCACGACTCCTCTTAAGTATTTACCCGCTATGGATGTTGAAGACAGACTACATCTCCTAAAGCGTCATGCTCTTTTGGATAGATTAGTTCAATCATTTTGGAAGCGTTGGAGAGCAGATTATTTGCACACGCTTCAGTCGCGTCAAAAATGGAATACTCCATCGAATCCAGTCACCGTTGGTACTGTAGTAGTTTTAATGGCCGAGAGTGCGCCTCCTCTACACTGGCCTCTAGGTGTAGTGGAGGAAGTTTTCCCTGATCCAAAGGGAGTTACGCGTATAGTAAAAGTTAAAACCGCGACCGGTTCGTATTTACGTCCGGTTATTCGCCTCTGTCCTCTGCCCAATCAGCAGCAGGCTTCAAATTAGTTTAGTAGTTATAGTAACGCTTATATTATAGTTTAGGAATAAGGTTAGAAGTTAGATGTTACTCCAGAGTTTAGTTCTTTGATTAGTTTCGCTTATAGTTTTTGAAGGTAACCCTTCAAACCGGGGGGAATGGTTGCGCCAACATTCAAAATATGATTGACATCCGCTATTTCCTATATCCATCTCCTTCCCGCACATACCTCGCGAGTGAGTAAGAAGATTCGCCCGCCATTTGTCGAAAAAACTTGCTTCCGAATCGCTCCGCAAACAAGTTGACAATGGCGTCGACGCGCTCCGCTTAAAAATATTAATAACTTTGGAATCACCGCATTTTCGCATGTAATAAGACTTATAATCCATAGTTTGTGCTTGTATTTAACGTGTGAGGACAATAACTTGAAGCCCAACTGCCCTGAACCTGGAAAAGTGAACCGGTGCACCGGCGACGACGCGAGCACGTAGCTCCCGAAAAGGTTTGTGCTTCCTTTCCTATTTATTTCGGGTTGTATTCCATTGTCCCACACCCACTGCAACTCGAATTACCTAACGCCAAGCGTTTGTCAAACGTTTAGCTCCGCACCGCAAATACAGTCCACTAAATTAGCCTTTCGCGCCAACAATAGTGTTTGTATGAATTACAAAGTTATATTTGCGGTTTTAAAAAATATGCTGTATCTCAAAAACTGCTGACCCGATTTCGTTCAAACCAATTTTGGTTGAAAGTTTACATTAACATCTACAGAAATATATATATTTTTAATTTTTCACTCCATTATTATAGAAGTTAGAGGGGGGGACACACATTTTACCATTTTGGAAGCTTATATCTTTTAAACGATTGACTGTATGTAAAAGTGGTTTTAGAAACCCTCATATCATTTTTAAAGACCTGTCTATAGATACTACACACGCATAGGTTTCATGAAAAAAAATATTTTCAGTTTTAGTTCTATGTATGGGGAGCCCCCCTTTATTTTAAATACTTTTTAATTTTTTTTCTTAAAATCGGAAAGCGGTTCACAGAATACATCTACCTACTAAGTTTCACATGTATAGTCTTAACAGTTTCGGAATAAAATGGCTGTGACATACGGACGGACGGACAGACAGACAGACGGACAGACATATCGAAACTATAAGGGTTCCGTTTTTTGCCATTCGGCTACGGAACCCTAAAAAACAAAGTTATGCTTTTTCTGCATCGTACGTAGTTTTTGCTGCAGCCGCAGTTAGCCCGTATTGTACCTGAAGTTGTTCATTGTACGTAAAACTAGTTTAATAAGTGCACCTATCTTAGCGTCACAGTGTGAGCTGACTCGTCGGCGCAATCGATATAGGCAAGTATGTACAAGACAACTGCCTACACGTGGCTTACATGGCCCACTAAGGTCAAACTTGCGTGCTAAGGTTGTAACATAGATAAAATAAATAAGTAGATGTGGTCAACAGACGAAATTATATCGGAACCGTGTGTCTCCAGTTAGGCGCTGGGCGGGGCAACAACTACACATGCAGTTTAATAAAATCAATAGACACGCACTCGCGCACACACCCGCATTTCTTAAATCAGAACGTACTATACAATCAATAATAAACCTTATTCCGTCAAACACAGCGTGTATTTACCATGCACCGTAGAACTTACCCACACAAAAACATCGGTCGCTATCGTTGTGCTGTGCAAAAGCAATTTATTTTACATATACGCTAGTGATTGACTAAATCGGAAAGTTATCGATTCTTCCATTTATTATTGTACAATTTTTATCAGAAAATATTATAATAACAATAAACATATTATCAAGAACATAACATTACATAATTATTATTAAGTACTACCTACTAAGTATTAAGGGCTACCCTGGCGCTTTCGACTTAAATCTTAATATTTAATTATCATAGTGATAGGTCAAATAGAAGTTGATGTTAACTTACATTACGCTTTTGATCGGAACATACCAGCCGTATAGGTTGTATAGAATCCTGAAAAGTTGAATGACTGATTTTATGAATGCCCTAAAACATGAGAATAGCCTTCAATAATAAAATAAAATTTAACCCACTTCTGCAAAAGTCAGTTGTAATAACCACATTCAAGTAATCGAAGCGGAACACATGAACTACGTATTATTCCTACTTATATATTGAGTAGTTCCAGTGGCCATCGGTGGTCTTCATCATCAGGTCTACTTCAAAATGGTGCTTTTCGAATGCAACTACACAAGTTACTATAAAAAATACTCAAATCACTATAGGTGTGCCTATAATATTTGAAGAGTTCCCTCGATTTCTCCAGGATCCTATCATCAGATCCTGACCTGGTGACAATGGAACCAATTTCAAAGTATACCCTTTCAAACAAAAAAAGAATTTACCAAATCGGTTCAGTCGTCTCCGAGTAATCGGTGATCATACATAAAAAATAATAATAATATACGCGTTGAATTGATAACCTCCTCCTTTTCTTGTCGTCGGTTGAAAAACCCCTAAACTATAATAGCAATATTTCATTCGTCAATCGACATTACTGTCGATAGCCTACGTTAGTGGATCTACACAAGCACATCACTAATTCGGCGCAAGAAGTGGCGGCCTCACTACGCGATGAATCCGCGTAATACAGTTTCGTATGTTATTATTACATTGCTGGTCCAGTTACTTAGTGACGAACTCAGGTAGTGGTTAAGGAGCAATGTATTTATAGCACAAGTAGTACAGTCGCTCTGATATTTGAAAACTAAAATAACATAGTAAAACCAAGAAATATTTTACGATTTATTGTTTTTCATGATTTTAAAGACAAATATTGTAAAATACTTGTACTTACATATGGTAAGTGATTCCATGATTCACATAGATTTGATTTTGGCTTCAGTTTTTAAAAGATACCACAGAACAACTCGGCATTCATATATGTTATCACGATCGCCGTCGAAAGCGCACTAGTTCGCGGAGACGGCCACTTGCCTCTGACATGAGCCCTGTGGCCATGTCGCGCGGACACCGATACGCCCCCTTACCACTTCTCCTATATTTTTTATTTCTGTGGGTTGTAAGTAGGTACTTGAGCAGGTGATCTGCGGCTCATCGGTACCGACGAGCGGCTAGTATGTCCGCCGCATACCTGCATTTGTGTGTAGTTTTTATTGGTTCCATAACTCGCCAGCATTCCCGGCGCGACCTAATACCTGTAGATAATGCAGCAATGCGCCATCAATCAAACTCGTCGCCGCCGTCACATACATACTCTGCCGCCCGCGCTCGCTAACGCCGCTATCTAGCAGATAACGCGATGCAGTGCGGGAGCCACACTAACTATCTCCCTATCACCTACCTATGTACTGCTACGGTTTTATGACTGACAAATTGTATAAATTATGTGAACTAGGTGTCAAATTTTACGGCCATAAACAATGGTGAAATGATCACCGAACGAGGCCAAGAGAACGTTCTGGTATTCTTTATGGTCAATAAAGATACCCGTAGTATTTTAATGCGTGTTTTTCATAGACAGTGTGAAAATAAAAGCACAGGTTTAAGTACGCCGTAATCTGGAATCAACGGCTACTACACAATGAGCACGTTTGTTATAGGTATGAATTAACGAAAACAATTCAGTATTTTAACTAATTATCTTGATAAAGGCAGGTACCTAGTCATGTTGTAGTTCATAAATTATAATAAGCTATGCAATTATAGTTATTAATTAGGGGTATAGTTACAGCAGTCAAGATTTAATTAATTAAATAAGTATTAACTAAAATGCTTTGGTACTGCTAAGATAAGGTTTATTTAATAATTTATTTCTTTTGCCTTTTGAATGGTCCACAGATCTAGGAAACTAGTTACTTAAGGACTAGAACTGTTAAGTGCTACGTAGGTACTACTGCGGATCTGCTTAGTACCTACTATCCGAGTAATTGGAATGGACGCCATTATCTAGATGACGAAAAAAAGCAGTTACTTACGTATCGAGTTTGCAATGTTGGTAGGTATGTTGGCCAGTCCATCAGCCTACTCCAATCTGTCATAATAATTGAATAGATTTACAACTTTATTACAACACGATAAGGTTCTAGCTCAATTGGGAAAATTTGACAGCTACGGATAGCTTGATGTGCTGGAGACTGTACCTAAGTAGTTGTGTGTTGGTATTGGTACGTTACTACCGAGAGTACCTCGAAAGCCGGCTCTACACGTTGGCCAACACAGTGGCGAATGTAGTGGCCAGTGCCTATTCGCCAACGTGTAGAGGGGGTGTTTGTGCATCTTGGGTTGTATTGGAATGATGGCCGACAAGTTGGCGCGAGATCCGTGTGGTGTCGGTTTTTTGCAAAAGATCAAAGGGTTGTGGCCGAGTATTGGCTACCGCGTCCACACGTTGACCGAGCGTTTAGTATGCTACGAGCTCCCAGAACGATTGCACGCACCTGATTAAAAATTTTAACCGACTTCAAAAAAAGAAGGAGGTTCTCAGTTCGTCTTGAACTTTTTTTTTATGTATTCCGAATTTAGAAAATTCTCTTTTCATTTGAAATGGTATACTTTCTAGTTGGTCCCATTGTTATGAAATCAGGATCTGATGATGGGATCCTGGAGTAATCGAGGGAACTCTTCAAATATTATAGGCACACCTATAGCGTTTTGGGTATTTCTTATAGTATCTTGTGCAGTTGCTCTAGAAAAACACCATTCGGGGAAGTGGAACTGATGCTGAAGACCACAGATCAGTCAGTGGCCCTGACTGCTATGCTCAAGGTCGTGGGTTCGATTCCCACCCAGGACAAATGTTTGTGTGATGAGCACGATCATTTGTTCTTTGTCTGGGTGTAATTTATCTATAACATGTAGGTATGTATTTAAAAATATATATGTATGTTTATCAGTTGTCTAGTACTCATACCACAAGCTCTGCTTAGTTTGGGACTAGATGGCGTTGTGTGAAAGTTGTAAAAAAAAAGAAAAAGATAAAGAAAAGAAAAGAAAAGAATAATAAGTATTTCGTGGATTGCGATTCGATTACTTGAATATGGATGTTAAGCACTTTATGTTCGTCACAGTGCATATGGTGATGTAGAGCTGATGGTGAAGTACCAGGAGAACTCCTCAAAAATTAACGGCTCTGCATCGGGAAAAGCAATATTTTGTAAAAGGTGATAAGTAGTTGACATTTTGGCTTTTGTCACTAGATAAATTACAAACCGACCCCCTAAAAAGCGTGAAATAACTTTTTAACAAAAAATAAAACCGACTTCCATATCAAAATACTACAAAGGCAAAAATAACTTTAATTTTGGAAGGCGGTGTCAAAAAAAGAAAATACAAAACCAATAACACCGACGGTACCGAAATTAAAGTTATTTTTGCCGTTGTAGTGTTTTGATATGGAAGTTGGTTTTATGTTTTGTTAAAAAGTTTTTATAGTCACGCGTCGGTAACAACTAGTGTAAACAAAATGTCAGTAATGACTAACTACCTAATAACTAAACTAACTAATAACGAAGAAACTTTTTGGTTTATAGCTCTACCAAGCCGTAAATTGTTTGTGGAACCCAAGAAGCAGCAGTTAGCGCCTTAATATCCATTTTAATAAATACGTCCGCACATTGGCCTGAACCAAAGCAAACTGAACGACCTTCCAACGTGTGGACGCCATCACGAACTCTTGGCCAATATGCTGGCCACTACATTCGCCACTGTGTTGGCCAACGTGAAGAGCCGGCAGAAGATGCCAGCTATCCTGTGCGAGTGGGCGGGGGACGGCGGGACGGAAATCTAGTGATGTGTCAACTCGATTTACTAACTCGAGTTAACTAGATTGAATCAACTCGAGTTGAATTCTCTTTAACTCGATTTAGTCGATTTGAATACTCCCGCCCTAGCGCGTCAGCCGAATGACAGACACTGAGATGTCGCGAAGTTTGCCGATCATTTATGACTATATTCATTAATTTAATTCGCTACAAATGTCAATTATGTAAATGTCACAACAACACAACATTGCATTGTTGCAGATTTGAGGTTATTTTGGACCTAATAATTCGAAAAATTAACAACAATAACAACCAGCACTGTTATTGGTGTTAATTTTCCGAATTATTAGGTAGGTACTGTATAGAAAAATGGACCTAAATTAAATCTGTTGTTTGGGATGTATTTGAATCGCCAGTTAATGGACATGCTAAGTGCAAACAGTTTTCAGATTCATACACATATAGTTTTGTTGTTAATTAATAGAAATACTTATTTTATTTATGTTACGAAAATTTAATCCTCAATACATGAAACATACATAAATACATTTCTTTTTTTATTTAAATTCTACCTACTTTAATTATAATGGTAATTATAACATATTTATGCTGAATCTGTAAATATTGTTGAGAAAACAAATTTTTTACTCAGTTTCATTTCACCCAGTTAACTCGAGTTACATAAATTTCAAATCGAGTTAACTCGAGTTGTGTTTGTTCCGAGTTGGCACATCACTACGGAAATCGTTTTCCTAAAACATATCTACCTATTCCCCCTGAGTAATAGGTTAAATTCTTGCGTGTAGTAATAGTTTTTCCTTCAAACGATTGCGATTGTCATTAATCACTGTGTACAGCCTTACTACGACCCAGTGATTTGTTTCCATTCCTAGTCATTCGGTTTAGCGCTGATTTATAATTATAACTGTAACAAATTGTGTCCATAATGAACTTTCACTAGCAGTTCTCCTAGCTTTGGTATCTCACCTATGTGAGATTTAAGTTTTTATTTTTAATTAACCAATTTGAGAAAGTATCTTTCTTTAGAACAATGAATCAAAGAATACTCAATACATAGGTACCGTATAACTACCTACTCACTACACATGTTTTTCTGTTCATGATCCACGTACATGGTAGGCTCGCATGCATTAAATAAGTTATCAGAAATTGCTGCACAACATTGCAGCTATTATAGCTCCATACGTCGGTAATTCATATAATTCTTTCCAAAAGACATGATTCTATTCTAGGTACTTAACGCTGTGACAAATGAAGACATACAGTATTTCCTTGAAAACCCCTCAATGGAAACTATAACAGCGAAACATGCAGTTTTTTCTAACAGAACACCTTTTACCTATACTCATTGTCATCGAATTTCCAATTAGAGCGACGCAAAAAGCGTCGACACAATGTCAACTTACTTGTGACTTGTAGATAGTAATGGATATCAGCGAGGCACGGGGCGGCTGTCTGTCCGCGACAACACATTCAGTAACCACTTCATTACTATCCAGTGCCCACACTCCTTAAACCACCACGTCGAAGGTACACTGAAATCGAATGTACGTTACTTGTCCAATGCATTTGACATTTACGAACCATATACATACAAGTTTATTAGATAAATCACCGCACAGCTTCTCATTATCTTTTTGGAGTCTATTTTCTGTCTCATTCAGATGCAGGTAGATACCCAGTATTTCCAGGAAGCGATCCTCGATCGGACCACTCATTGGATGGGTCACAATCACAGAACAGATAAAGAGGTTTTATCTGTTCTGTGGTCACAATTGCCTGTGGTACGTGTACACTGTAGTTAATAGGTTTGGGATTCTGACCGCAAGTTTACTGGCAGACTACAACGTCAGTACTACTTAGTGAAGTGGACCTTCGTTGGTTGTAGTGGCATGTGGGGCGCAGGTGCGCGGGCGCCGCCTCACGCCTCATTACCCAGCGGCGCGCGATCAGCCATCGATACCTCATTACCGCCTGCTGCACATGTACTCCGGTACTGATAGACCTGCTACATATTCATAGCACAGCTCCAATATATTTTAACACGTTTTTATTAGGTTTCTTCACCTTCATGACTTCTTCCCGTGTCGTATAATCGCCCCTAAAGTTGCCTTCTGTGGGTAAGCACCAACCGAAGGTTTCTTTTTCAATATCAGCTGAGATGACTTGCAACCAGCAACATAATGGTTACCCAGTTCCGTAAGAACCTCTCTAAGTACTCGCTACTAACTGAGGTACTTCAATTCTTAACCTAATGATAGTGCCTTGATCGTCAATGTCTACAACTTGACTTATCTAATAATATTTTAATGATATACCAATACGTTCTTATTTTTACCCGACTGCGCCAGAAGGAGGGTTATGTTTTTCGAGAGTATGTATGTATGTATAATTGTTTGGCACGCTCTGTGGCCTGAACGGCTCGACGGATTTTAGCTTGAGAGGTATCGTTAGATTCGTATTGACTGTGAAAGTGACACTGGGTATATCAAAATAAAAAAAAAACTAAAATGGCGGATTTTTGGCGCCATATTATGCCTTTAACAAAGTTTTTTTTTTCTCAAAACCTATCGAGTGGGGTATCAAAATAAAGGGTTTTAAAAGGTGATTACAAACATATATACAACTTATATGGTTTAAAGTAATTCAAAATGACCAATCGTAAAAAACACGTATCAAGAACTAAATCGTCTGCGAAATCTTTCACATTTGTAAACTAAAAAGCTGAAAATAAAAAAAGTAATTTAAAAATTTAAAAGCCCGACTGCAACCTTATACTAAAACTAACTGAAAAGCTAATAAAAACAAGCCCATTTTAAATTAAATGAAAGTTGGAAGCAGGCGGGGCCCATACCTACCATTATTATAGTTTCAAACTCAAATGGGTCCCGCCTAGCTTTTCAGTTAGTTTTAGTATAAGGTTGCAGTCGGGTTTTTAAAATTTTAAATTACTTTTTTTGTATATTATGTTTGAGCTAAGCCCGATCTATCGTAAAACCACTAAGATGGTTATATCCGTATGGGTGAGCCGGGGGAAACCAAAGAAACAGATGAACTCGAGGGTTGGAGAACTAATGTACCGCATCGAACAACTGCACTGTGATTCGGAGGAATGTATTCATGACGTAGTACGTAACTACGTACACGTAGGTAATACATTTAGGTACATATTTATTAGATATTAGAGAGACTTTTTTATTAGATATTACTAGATATTAGAGGCATCTTGACTATTGGCTACGAGGTATCAATTAAAAGTGGAACTTTATTGGCAATGACAGAGCACTAATTTGTTAAAATAGTATAGAGGCAGGTAGGTACTAACATTCGTGATAGACAATCATGCTGTAGGTAATCGGTAAGCCGCTATCCGTTTTTTTTAATAATAATGTGTGTCGATATTACGTAAATATCGGTTATGGTTTTGTGCTCTGGTGGAAATTGTGGGGTTTCTATTCTGGCAGAAATTGTGATCGAACGCGGGGCCCTGGAGACTTGCCCTGTCCAGAGCCCCGCGGATCAGTCATAGGAGAGATGGGCATGACATTATGCATATAGGTGTGTCAGCTACCGAGCTGTACTGTATTTTCCAGTGTTTGCTACAGTGCTACGTGATATTTGTCGTCTCCACTGTACACTTCTGTATTGCTTCCCATATGGCAAGCGACGGCGTGAACACATTCGTCATTTGTGCTACAGCATTATCTTAGTACAACCTGTGCGTAGTAATAGTAGGTATGGCCTGTGCCCTTTTCATATCAGTTTTTATTCAGATTCCTGCCATATTCAAACTCTTACTATATCTGTGTATACAACCATCATCTGATAAGTTGTCCCTTAACTCTGTAGTCTGTACCGGTCAATAGACCGGCGAGTGTCGAGTCCCGCTACCCACTACTCCCCCACTGACAGCAATTAGACAATAACGTTAACTCGCCGTGATCGTGCAACATGGCGGCGCACTACACTCGTAAATCTTGCGCTTTCGCCACTAAATGACTTATCGGAACAAATAATGATCTGTGCGCGACCATTGTTCTGCGAAGCTGGTCCGTGCTATACACACGTAGAGCGGGGCGGACGGCGTGGGGCGTGGCGCGGCGAGATCACACGCCACCCTGCCCCGCACCTCCCCGCTTCGCCCCGCACTTCCCCACTCTACCCCGCTCCGTCCCTCGTCGCCCCGCGCGCTCGCCGACAAAGGCCCCGCTCCGCCAGAGTCGTCGGACTCGGACAAAGACAACTGTAGGACATACCGATACCGCGATGTTAATGGACGGTATTGCTGCGAGCGACACGAGAGCAGCCAACGTACGGGACCACTGCAGCGCCCGGGACGATAGTACTTCAGTATATGAGTCTGCTACGCTGTGATACGCCATGGAACACTGCGCTACGGGCAATAGCAATTAGTTATTAAGTACCTTCATAAACTTACATGGTCACTTGAACTTATTACTTATTTTAATATAATTATGCAAATGGCTGAACAAATTAATTATAACCATACCTTAATACAGTCCATTAAAAAGTTTATTGAGTGCGTAAATCAACTGTCATCATAAAATTTGGAGGTTCTCGTGCGTAGAGCCTGTGTGAATATGAAATACGCGATGTGGGCGCAGCACAATTGAAATATGTGCCTATTACAAACAAAATACCTATGTACCTATTGTATTTTCTGCCTGTAACTAATTATCCCCTTGGTTTACTTCACAATATAGGTATAGGCAACGGTACTTCCTTGAAGCAGCTTTGACTGCTGTCGTGTAATACTAGGTAATGACTTTTTTACCGCATATTAAAACCCGATGTTGCTGAAAATCAGGATTCTCACCACGGATTCTGGCGATATGGCGCACAGTATACTGAGCTTCTTAGTATCGTAGCTATTCATTTTATCAGAGAAGGCCGTAGGAACCACCATAAAGATAAAACCAATCTCTGAACATATCTATCTGGCTGTTTCTGTCGTGATACACAAGTCACACAAGTTTGTTATCTGGCTACCGCTCGTTAGTGGCGCATGCTAAACTTGATCCGTAGCGTCTAGCCGGCCGTTAACATAATGATATGGCTTCGAGACTAAATTAATATAATTAAGTGCTCATAATTAGTCATTTTTGGGATTGTTGTCCAGCCCGTGAAGACGTAGAGCGATCAGGCGGAGTGCGTGGTCCGCCGGCCTGCGCCCCACGCTCGCTGCCGACGGCGGGCGCCGCACTGTCTGCTGCAATAAGTACCTACCTACCTACTAATAATTTCATGATACTTTTAATAGAGAATTTTAGTTATGTAACCTAATTAATAAATTATTTGTTCAGAATTTGGACTTAATTACGCCTAACTCAGTGTACTTTCAGACCTAGCTGACATGCTTTTGTTTCTGAACGGCACCCTTTATTTTTTGCATTGTGTTCCGTCGCTACTCGCGTCAGAAGAGTCTCAAGAGCTGCACATAGCGACGGAGAGAGAGCACTAGGCGCAGCTCGCTCGCTCGTCAGGAGCAGGTCACATTATTAGAGAATATTATAACATAGTCTTTGTGTTTACCCCATTCCCCGGCGGCGAACTCAAACCGTACCTATTTCAGCAAGAAATAAAAAGAATCAGCCGGCGGCCGAAGTACTAATCATTTTCATGTTCCGTCTGCATCGACTTATGCTAACTACAATTAAATAAAAAGTAAATCTATCATGATTTGTTATCGGTTTTTTTTTTGTATTTCATCTATTAATTGCTACTAATCGCACCTATACATATTTTAAATGTGAAAGAAAATCTGCTCGTCTGTCTATTCGGCTATAGGACATAGTTTTAACAACAGAACAGAAACATTTTTGGGGTTCCGTACCTCAGAGGAAAAAACTTCGTTTCGATGTTCGTCTGTCTATCAAAACCCTTTTTTTTCAGGAACGTACTGTACAGTACTGTACCTATTATTTTAGTTATACATATATATAAAAATAATAGGTTGGGGAAAAAGTTTTTCGCATTTTTTAAGAAATATCAAAACATTTTTTAATATAGTTTATTTACATTTAACTAAAGTATACCATTTTGTTCGATAACTTTTTGCCATCTTGTAGGTAGGGATATGAACCCATTGCTATAGAAATTTAGGGACTTCTGATCAAAATACCGCGACAAGTGGTTTTGGCAGTCCTCTCGTGATGTTAACCTGACACTGCCTAAATAATTCTAAAGAGACCGAAACAGGTGAAAATCTGAAGGTGCAAGGTCAGAACTATACGGTGAATGCATTAACATCTCCCAGCCAAACTCTCTTAATTTTTGCTGAGTGGCTAAAGATGTGTGAGGTCTAGCGTTATCATGATGAAAAACCACACCACTTCTGTTGATTAATTCCGGCCGCTTTCTCTCAACTTCTTGCTTTAATCTCATCAGTTATTCGCAGTAGAGTTCAGAATCGATGGTCCTGCCTGGTGGTAACAGCTCATAATGAATAATGCCCTTCCAATCCCACCACACACACAGCATCACCTTGTTGCGAGTTAACCCGGGTTTCGCCACAGTCTGTGAAGCCTGACCGGCCTTTGATCACGACCTTTTTCGCACGTTCTTGTCGTACATGATCCACTTTTCATCACCAGTTATCAGCTTCTTCAAAAATGGTTCGGTTTCATTACGTAGTAATAAAGAATCACAAATGAGTACACGGTTCATTAGGTTTCTTTCAGTGAGCTCGTGAGGTACGCAAATATCGAGCTTTTTTGTGTACCCATTTTTTTTCAAATGCGCCAAAACTGTTTTATGGTCAATTCCCAGTTCTTCAGCTACGTCGTAACTACTGATATGCCTTGCTCCACTTTTTCAAAAATGTCATCCATTTTATCCGTAATAGGGCGACCAGAGCGACGTGCATCTTTGACATCAAAATTTCCGGATTGAAAACGCTTAAGCCAAATTTGTGCTACTCTCACAGACACTGCACTAGGTCCTTATACATCGTAAATTTTTTTCGCGGCTTGCATTGCATTTTTACCTTTTTTGTAGTAAAATTTTAAAATGTATCGAATTTCTTCGTTAGATTCACTCATCTTGACAGTACGAAAAACAAATGAAAATCACACATTTTCCTAATTTGAATTTGGAATTATGTTCTTTAAAACTTAAACTTTCAGATTCAAATAGTATGGCCAAAGATATTTTATTACAAGTTCATACATACTATAATGCGAAAAGACTTTTTCCCCATCCTTATAATATCAAATACAGTCTACAGTCTCTGTTAGCTGTGAAAAATAAGAAATTGTAGGAATTTCAACGCGATCAAAAGATCGTTTATGTTGCATAGTTTCCAATTTCGCAAGAGAATCAAAACCTATAGGGTACTTCTCATTGACCAAGAATCATGAAATTGGCCAAGAACTTCCGAAAATTTTCAGATTTAATGCTTTCAGGTAAGAAACCTGAAAACTAGGCACTATTAAAATTATATAAGTACTTATGTGATTAAGTTTGAACGGAAACCTCGCTAGTCCAACTTGCACTTGGCCGGTTATTAGCATTACGTTCTGTTGGGATTATTTCTGAGGTTTCCTCTGGCTAAGCCACTGGCAGAACTAGTCTTAAAAAGAGCCGTAAACTGACTAAACCATAGACACTTTTCAGCAATATAAGTATTATTAACTAAGTTTAGTATTCCAAGAAACCCAAAGGTGGTAAAAAAGTCATCTAAATGAAAACGTTTCAATAGAGACCGAGTTGTCTGGCTCATTAAGTGCGCACAGTGCGACAAACGATTGTGAGGTAATCTGTTCCGAAGAGTTCCCGCACACAACAATGAGAGGGAAGGAAACTGTCGCCGCGAGAGGGGGGCGCACAATGAGCTGCTTTGGGTGATAATACCGAGCAGGGGGGAGGGGGGGCAGTGATTGAGATCGCATTAGCAAGTATTTTAATGAACTGTAATTACTCATAGGAGGAATGTTATGTGACGCAAGTGCAGCCGCGCCGTGCACCGCGCTGAGCTGCTGCAGGAAACCACATAGCTCCGCAAACATTACAACAATTTTATCAAAAATGTTAATGACCTGATTATACAACACAATAATTAGGTTTAACTTTGGAATAATACATTGCCTCACAGCCGCATATTTCAGCTTGTTTCGGTGATTGTTGACGCAAACAATGAGGGCGAACTTCATGGTGATGAAACGTTGCGTGAATCTGCACTTGTTCATACCCGCGGCCTCGCTTAGGTAAGTGATAGTCTCTTGGTATCAGGTACAAGGCCTTTGAAAATAGTCTAGTTAGGTAGTTAAGTGTGTGTTGAGCAAACAACGTACTTAAGTAATTTTAAAGTTATTTTGAAGAAGGTAAAGTATTAGTAATATGCTTGGCGTCGCTGGAGGGGCGCTTCTCATGAACTTTGGCGCCGACCTCCCCTCGTGAGGGCAGCACGCTCAAGTGGAACCTCTCGTGAACTTATATTAAAAAACGCACGTTACCGGCGTGAGTGTAATTAACACGGCTCTCAGAAGTCTTCAGTTAATCTCACACTCCATTAGAGAAGTTCGAACTCTCACCCGGCTTATACCAACTCGACGGTATTACACATGATATCCACCCACTCCATCTTGCTATAAGTAGACTTGTCTAATGTTACGGTGCGCTTTCATTACAATAGGGTTGAGTTCACTGGCCGCAGGTAGCATAAAGATATAATACTGTTTCTGAAAATGACTGACTAATTTGAAAAAGAAAATGTACATTTTGATGCAAATGAACTAATAACGAGGGCTTTATGGTGCCGAGATTGCCATGAACTGTGCTCACGAGTATCGATACTACTATGATACTTACCAAGTAACAATCAAACTGACAAGCCAATATCTGGTTAGTAAAACTTTATATTATTATATATAACTTTATATGATATTTCGTACCTAATTACTGGGTTGGCCTCTTGGCAAGACTAGTGTCAGAGTCCTGACTTCTGATCACTTGTGACACCTATCAAAGCTGACCAGTACCTCTACCATGAGTTGTCATCGACAACTTACTCGCTAGCGCTGAACTCGCTAGCGTACAAACGTGGATCGAATAGATTTCGATAATGCTTGCACCATGAGATTTGAGGAAATTTACGGAGGCGCTAACGTGAGCTCTATAGATCATGTCGTCTAGCTAACTTCACTCCACTCGTAGAATACTTTCGTCTATGGGTCACTACTTATGTTCTATTTCTTTCTTTCCCGCTAATAAGAAGAGAGAACTGCTCTTAAGCTCAAAATGTAGTGTTATCGCTATGCTAAAAATGTTAAGACAGTCAATATCACAAAATAAACCAACGAAATTGAAAAGTTTACGATTAGTGCACTAGTAATGGTATTTAGTGGTTTTTGAATTTCGAGTGGTTCTTGTAACGTCATTGTCGTCTATTCAATTTGTATTTTTGTTTGTTGTTGGTTTGTTGATGTTGTGTCACAGAGGTGCTTTGTGTGGTTTAAAAGTTTGGATTATTTAATACAATGAGGACCAGTGTCTCACAGTTTCAATTATGTATTCCAAGTATGTTTCAACTTTCTACTAATATCAAATTAAATATAAAATATTTATTTTTAAGAATTTGGTACAATTGGTGTTATATTTGGTTCCAGCATATGCTACAATTAATTGATGTATAAATTATTACTATATATAAAAAACAAAGCTTATAAACCAACATGCATTCTCATGTTGGCTTGAAATTCACGTTGTTCACGTCGTTGATCTTCAAATTCAGCGGCCACTAACATATTCCACGCTAAATATGTTCTTGCAGACATTATTATAACTTTATTATACTCAAAAGGTATTAAATGTTAATGTAAACACATGTTTCACACACCAAAATGCTAGTGAGCAACGTAACTACTACCGTAAGCGTATCGTTCGCTAGCGCCTGTCGAATTAGTGACTTATGGTACCGTTTTGTATGGTGACAGCTAAAAATCGTTAGTGACTATCGTATAGATTACGTTAGGTTTTAAACCTATCGTAATCTATAGTGCTCATGGTACGAATTTTTATTCTTTCTGTGACCGCTAGGGGCGCTGTACAATATTTCATACAAATAATTTACGAAGACGCTAGCGAGTTTTGGTTGCGTAAACTCATGGTAGAGGTACAGGTGACAACCGGGTGCTACGGTTTGATGTGCTTTTCGAAACACTGTGGAAACAATCTACCTAATAGACTGACCTACGAATGGATTGATTGATCTACGGACCGATTTCTGCAGGCGTAGATTTATTTAGGTATGTTCCTGTTCGCGCACTACTCCGAAATACACCGTATTGCGAATTTGCTAGCACCTAGCTTTGGCAACGTTCCGTATGTCACGGGACGTCCTGTAGGTGCGTCTAGTACCTACAAATCTAATGTTTAATGCTATTACGGTCAATTACAAGTACAACGCTAATACTCTATTGCAAACAAACTTATTACTTAGATTTACTAACCAATTACTAAAACCTAATTCAATGCAATATTTTGTTTTTGTCGGAGAAATGGATGAAAGTAGTTAGCAGAACGATTTATGAAAACATAGATCAGCAGTCACGAGCACACGTTTTCGTTACGATTTCATTTATATTTTGCATTCGAAGCTCAGTGTTTTTTTCACTGGTAAGGCTGGATTTTGCAAGTAAATCTAAAATGAACGAATGTCCATAACAAATGCACACATTTTAAATCCAAACTGCATGTTTAAATAGCCTGTTCAACATAATATATTTTGCTGTGGTTATATGTTAATTTCGTAAAAAACTATGCATAACCAGTATAATCCTCTAAGAAACTAGGTATTCCACCAAAAATATTCTGTAAAAAACTAGCCAAGTCTCGATGGAGCTGATTGTTTCTCTAATAAAAAAGTAATGAAAATCTCTTAGCAAAGCTAAGCCAAGTCTAAGGTTCTTTACTGCGATTTTTTTATTAATATAGTTAAATTTTATGTGACCGGCCGTTGAACATTCTTTATGCACATTAACTTGTTGACACATCCAAGTCAACGGCCAAGTCACATAAAATCTAACCTTTAAATCTTATATTCTTAAGACTCATAAGAATGCTCTAAAAAGTATGAAACAACGCTACTCGTGTTGTTTTGTGTAGGTGGCCTACGAGCACGGCTATCGTTTACATAACGGTTTCAGATGAGAATATTTTCACTTGTTAATTTTATTTAGAGCGTGACTTTTCAATAATGGTGTTTTAATTTTTGAACTATTTTTTTGTTAAATCATTTTGGGGTAATAATTTCGTAATAACATATCTGCAGAAACACTTTTCTTTTGAGAAATTGTTCCCAATTATCGGGTGCATGCAAGCAAAGTCACGGGCAACAGCTAACAATACAGGTATGTTTTTTTGAATTGTGCTAATTAAGCCCTTTTGATTTGTTTGTTACCCAAGACGGCATTATTACAAGTTTTTTTATATGACTTTATATCCTCTAGTGGGCGCCATATTCAATTTCGTCGTCACATAGCCTATATAACCAGCGGACAATTAGGACTTTTCCAATGATCTTCTCTCTTTTTAACCCCCGTCGGAAATAGAGGGGTGTTATAAGTTTAACGTGTGTATCTGTGTATCTATCTGTGGCATCGTAGCAGGTTTTCCGGCAGTGGTTTTTAAACATGTTTTGTCAAAATCAGTTCAGCTATTTACTAGATATGGGCGGTGAAAGTGGGGATGATTCATCGAATGTTGTCAAATATACACAAGTGGGGTATCAAATGAAAGAACGCGACGTGTATATCACAATCAGACTACATATGGGGAGTGAAAGTGGGATGAATAATTCAATATTGTCAAAAATATACCCAAGTGGCGTATCAATTGACAGGGAACGACACGTTCTGTATTACAAAATCTGTCCATTCCATGAAATTAGTTAAATTGACAAAAGCTATGGTAGGTGAAAGGTTTAAAAAGCTTAAAATAAAAATTAAGTTAAAAATTGAAAAATCCCTCTACGCAATAGATAGTCGCGGCGGGTTATCGCCAATTCAGAATCGATATTTAAAGTTTGTTACATAGCGATACCCTACCGCGACTAATATTTTATCTATTTCTAAGGGCTGTTTCTTAAACTATTTGTAAATACTTTTTGCTTAATGGATTTTTTTTTAAGTTTTAATTAAATTTTTATATTTATCAAATTACGATAAGTACGTAGTAGAGAAGTTATGAGAGAACACGTGGACCCACATACATCAAAAATCCTCCGTTTTGCTTTGCCTTACTCGGATAATAATCATCTTTCCCTTGATGCAAAAAAGTTAACATCCGCAAATGTGATCCTAAGAGTGTTGCGGTAGGCGCCAGTTTTTGATTGCGTTGTTAAAAACTTTCACTGTTACCAAAGTTACAGTTCAGTAGGTATGAAAGTTTACCAGATAACGGATAATGTAGTACCTACATATGTAGGTACGTATCATGTTAATAGGTAGATATGTATTGTTTACGAGTAACCAGGAAACGTTTTATACAGTGGGTAGAGTGACGTTTGAATGGCGCGGGCGCATATGTCCGCACGGGCAGTGTCCAGTGACGTCAGTCAGCTGCGCGGGCGCCGGCGGGTCTGCGCGCGCCGGAACCGGAACTCTATTGTTACAAGTGTCGCGGCAGATGCTGCCGCAACCGTCCCACGCCTGCCGCTTGCGACATTGCGACACTTGCGACACTTGCCGCACCAACACACGCGACCGTGTATCATGTGCTCCAACGACTCAGTCAAACCACATGCGGATTATAAGTACGGCAAGTAAAGGATTGTACATCGGGGAGTGTGCGCAGGAGCTCCATGACCTGATCCCTCGATCTCCCTTTCACTACCGGTCTACCAGACTCACGGCTGGGCACCACCCACACTTGGTTGATATACCGTCTTGTCGTACCAAGCGCTTCTCCTCCACATTTATTGTGCTCACAGCCAAGCTGTGGAATTCTCTGCCGGCTTCTGTGTTCCCTGCCACTTATGACCTTTCAGCCTTTAAAGCACGAGTAAATAGGCATCTTCTGGGCTCGCTCGTCCCATCTTAGACCTCATCTATCGCTTACCATTAGGCGAGATCGAGGTCAAGAGCGGGTGCATCAGTAATAAACAAGTATGTTAGAAGCGTAGAGTGCGCGCAGGACTTGACCCTTGTACGCCTGGCTCCTGACGGAATTTAAGTTTGTAGGAATGGGTAACATAATTTATTTATTAACCGACTCTAAACAACGTACGCACAGTATTACAATATTTCCTACGTACGTTCACAATACGACCCATTTTCGTCAATTGTCAACCGATTTAGGTTTTTTTTAAGTTATTTTTTTTGGCTGGTCCCGCTTTTGGAAGCAATTTCCCCGCGAAGCTAGATCACACACCATTGTATGATCAGATCGCCAGCTAGAAGATATCGAAGCCAAACCATTTATTAAACGCCCTTGATGATTGTTATGATGTTGAGTTTAGTTACAGCTTATTGCTTGATTTGCTAAGTACCAGCACACTGCTTAAATTCAAATCAGTATTATTTTTATAGGAAATGCCTATAAATAGATTGAGTAGCCAATCTTGATGTGTGTTTATTGATAATTACCAAAGTTAATCTAGCTAATAGTTAGTCATTACCTAAATAATGACTAACTATTAGCTAGACTGGTCTTTAACTACGAAGTGTCACAACGGAACTCCTTCACAGGAAATTGCATGAATCGTGCGTGTCAAAATGCGTGAACATAAGGCACCACAACAGTGAAAAAAAAAACATTTCTAACGAAAAAGAAAAAAATCAAACACACAAATACAACTTAACCAATAATTTTTGTGCATACACGTAATAAAAATAAATTTATAGTTTTAAAAACACTAGAAAAACACGCTTTTATAAATGCACGTAAAAACAAAAAAATGTTAAGAAAACCGATAACGGATTTTCTTTAGGTTTGTTATAACCGTGGCCTTTCTCACAAGTGCAAACACGACTATGATACGATATTCCATCATGGAATGCCAGTGCCTATCTTCCGGCTTCATCATCAGACCTTGTAACCTAATCGTGGTCAAAGTTCATTACAAGACTTTTCTAAGAAATCCAAAACAGCTATGATACGATTTTCCATCATGAAGTTCCAGTTCATATCTTCCGGCTCCATCATCAGATCAGTTCGACAGTACCATATTATTATATTGTCATCAGAACTACATACCTACAGCTGCCAATTTTCATTACGCTACGACCCTTGGAAGATGGTTAAATTAGTTAGCTTAGATTCCATTACATAGTTAGTAATGTAAGTTAGTTACATACAGGTCGACCTAATAAAAGCGTGTTAAAAATATACCTATAAATTAACCACAAAACTACAATGTCCGCCTTTGGGAACTCGCGCCGAGCTGCGCCGACCCGCGTGCCGCATTGGCGGGCAGCTCGGACACGTCGCGATACGCACGTCCCCCACCTGCCGGCCACAGCCGCCGGCCGCTCGTGCCCGCTGACACACTTTATACTCACTTCCTATTTTCTCATTTCTACCTCGTTGGTGTATTGCTGAACAAAAGGTCTCGGTTTCGATTCCGGGGTCGGACTAAAACGTGCTATTGGGTTTTTCTATTAGACATTTCTCAGTAAAAGCCCGGAGTTTGGAAGTTGGCGGTGCGATACCCACGTGCCTTTTTAAGCACGTATAGCCGTTGGTCCTGCGCCTGATCTCTCTCCGATCGTGTCGGCTTGCCGTCCCATCGGACTATGACAATAACAGAAACAGTGACCTGTACCTGCGCAAATACTTGTGCACTATGATATCTCTTGCGTAGCTGACTAATCTCCGCTGATATTGGCCTCCGTGGGCGAACATGGTCTAGAGGATTATACTTTCAATTATGATAGATCAACATAAAGCAAGTGATGATACTCCGCACATGTCGCCGGTCAACACAAACCTACATTAAACATGTGTGCGCCGCCATTCGTTACAAAAAGCGTTCATTTAGTTTTGATGCGGAGTGCCCAGCGCGTGTGACAACCGCCGCCGCTGTACCTACCTTTACACACAGCTAGTCAGTGTTTGATAAGCGAGCTGTTGTTGCTGATCTATAAACAGCGTGGTGTCGACGACAGACTCGTGCGAAGTTTGGTCTAGACAACGCTTACTGTAGCTTGCAGTGGGCCGCTCCACTGCCTCAACACACCAAACTAATCTATATTACGGAATAAAGCGGAAAACTTTGTTGAGGAAATTATGTATATGATGAAATTTTGATATTGATACCGTTTCGATCTCTGTACATATGTAAAAATATTGTAATAGCTATAAGTAGTTATAATTAGTAAGTTAAGCTCATTGTAAGTGAACCAAGTTCTTAATGAGTAATAAATAATCATTAAACCTTTTGTTTGTTTGTTTGAACGCGCTAATCTTCGAAAGTACTGGGCGGATTTGGATAGCTTGAAACTTGAGGAAGGTTATGTAGGTTTTACCGTTTCTACTCGACTGCAAAAGAAGGAGGTTATGTTTTTATCATGACATGCCACTCACATAATATAACTTTATTAGCACTCACGGAATAAAATCTTAAGATAAATGACAAAAACTATTCTAAAATACGGTGAAAGTCACAGTACTTATAAAACTTAACTGGATAAGTAACCTGTGTTAAATATAAATATGTATGAATCTCTGTACTGTCGAGCTCGTAAGAGCTTGTTGTGTTGAGGCAGCGGAGGGTATTTAAATGGCTACAACCGCGCCAGCTGCCCCGCTCAACAAGACCAGGAGCGCTCGGTGCTGGGGCTTCGCTGCCGGCTAAAGCACACTGGGGCAACTTGCCGGCTGAGCTGTGCGCGCTGCACGTGACACGTCATGCTATTTTTTGGTCGTTTCAAATGTTCGCATGGTGTTAGGAGTGTCGGCAGGTCGCGGCATTAGCATACAATGGCGACAGCTGGCCGCCACTATCAGATCCGCGCGCCCGAGTGTGCCCGCCGTCCACTGCCCGCGCCCGGCGGGGACATGTTTTCATTTCGATCGAGCTCACTTATTTATTGTGCGACCAACTCATAAATAAATAACGTTAATATGTCAGCTAAACTAACAAATCAAAACCAACTAACTAACTGCGGTAACCAGCGTACTGACGCTCTGTACACTATCACAATTTATGGTTTGCCTAAACGTCTACCTGTCGAGTTAGAACAAACTAATTACGTAGTGGTGTTGGTACTTGCCTACCTATTATTCCTACTTGGAAGTAGATAATGTGAAAACATGATCTTTTGTGCACCATCGTAGTGAACAGACGTATCGATCAATATTAATATAAACAAATAATCACTTGTGAAATCGTGACCTAGTTTTAAATTAGCTGATAGTAAAGCGAACTGAGTCATTTTATGTAAAGTGAATTTATGAAGATGTTCAGTGATTTATAATTAAATAACCTATTACACAATGGAGGATAGTCCCTTCAGCCCTAGAAGTAGGTGTGCTCGCTCTCCGCCGCCTACACCCGCGCGTGCTGCTGTATCCGCTCCTGTCCCTGAAGTGCCGAGCCAAAGGCAAGATGACTTCGTAGGGATACCGACACCAGAAATTCACAACTGGATAACGACCATTGACCAGAGCCTCAAGGAGGTATGTGCTATTGCAGCAGAAGGCAAGCTGAACTCGGACCAGAAAATGCGCATCAATGCCTTATGCCGGAAGGTTGGTCATGGAACATCGCAGATGGCCGTACAGTACCAGTCCATCAAATATAAGGCCTTGCAATCCCACAATGCAGTGATAGCACTCGAAAGCCAACTCGACCTTGCGCAGCAACTAAAGGAACTCAAAATTAAAGTCGGAGAATCCATTAAACCTGCACTGAGAGCTTCTTTTTCTGACATGGTGAAGAAAGGGGCAAATAATTATATCCAGCCGTCAAAAGTAAGTTCTGTGGTCATCTATCCGCAAGATAAATTGAAGACTAGTGATGAGACTAAGTCTCTCGTCCAAAAAATAATCTGCCCCGAACAGATGAAGCTGCACATTAGAGGACTACACAAGACCAGAAATGGCGGAGTTATTATCAGCGCCGAGACGAAAGATGACATCGAGAAGCTGAGGCAATCGGAGCAGCTAACAAAGTCAGGTCTGACAGTTGACGAGCCGTTTAAAAGGAAGCCTAGGGTTGTCATCATAGGTGTGCCAGCATCCATGGCCGAAAATGAGGTTTTTGCGTGTTTGTACCACCAAAATCTTGCCGAGACACTACAGGACTGCAGCCTTGAGAAATTTTTGACCTCGATTAGATTAAGCCACAAGTCAGGTAAAAAAGACGCTGAGAACTGTAACTACGTCGTAGAAGTACCTGCAGTCATACGCAAAGCCCTCATCTCAAAAGACCGAGTATTTGTGAATTGGTCGTCATGCCCTGTTAGGGACTTCACATTGGTAACACGATGCTATAAGTGCCAACAGTATGGTCATGCCGCCAAGTTTTGTCGGCAGACGTCATATACCTGCGGTCACTGTGGCGATCAAGGTCACTCAATCAAAGAGTGTCCAAAAAAGGGAGAAGAGCCAAAATGCGCTACTTGCTCTCAGTACAAAAAGCCAGACAAACACAGCACAGGCGCTGCTGACTGCCCAGCGAAAACAATGGCCGAAAAGAGGTACATTAATTCCATTGATTATGCAGGCGCCTAAGAGCGCCGTCAATAAATTATTTACTTAGTCCATTTAAGTTAGTAGTTTTTAATCTCTATATTTATTTATTTTTTGTATTTTAATACCATAGTTATGATTCACAATATAATTAATGACTTAGATAATTTCTCTATAGCCGAGTCAAAAGTTTGTGAAGCTGAGAATTGCAAACAATACCTTTCCGGCTACAAAAGTCCATTAACCGTACTAACACAAAATATTCGCAGTATTTTTAAGAATTTTGATAGCTTTTGCACTTTTCAGCAACGTTTAGACATAAATTGTGACGTTTTTGTTTTAACCGAATGCTGGCTTGCTAAGCAATATAACATACCACTAATACCGGGATATAGTATGTACAAAAGTAATAGGAATTACAACCAAAATGATGGAGTGATAGTTTATGTAAGGAATCATCTGAAGGTCTCTGTTGAGGAACCCAATATGCTGGACTGCAACAGTTTGGTGGTGAAGATCGGATCCAGCTTTGTAATATTGGCAATATATCGACCTCCTTCCTTTAAAAATATTAGTAACTTCACCGAATCACTGAATGATATCTTACAGAACCTGTCATCCATCAAAAACACGATTGTAATTGGAGATATAAATATCAATATTCTTCCAGGAAGTACTGATGCATCTGCTCAGGACTACCTTAACTTATGCGCATATCATGGCCTTCTCCCCGCACACAGCTTTCCCACACACCATAGTGGTTCCTGCTTGGATCACGTCATGCTAAAATCTAATTTCCCCTCACTAGCACTTGTTGTTAACTCGACAATAACCGATCATAATGCTGCCCTACTAACACTAAATTGTAACATACCTAAACAAAACACTCGCACAATTTCTAAATTGAATAAAAATAAACTTGAGGAAGATTTGCGCGTCATCAATTTTGATCCAGTCTATAATTCCGCTGACCCGCAGTTTTGCATGTTGTATGTAATAGAAAATGTACGACATGCAATTCAGAAAAATACAATTATATCGCAGTTGAACAACAAAAATTGCAACATAAAACCCTGGATTACGACAGGTCTTATCCGTTGTATGAAGCATAGAGATAAACTGCACATGAAAGCTAAATCGCACCCAGACAATGCAATGATGCAACTATCCTACAAAAGATATCGTAATTTTTGTAATGACCTTCTCAAAAAAGTTAAATGCAACTACGACAAAATTGAATTGGAAAAGGCTGGACCAAATAGTAAAAAAATCTGGAAGTATATTAAAGATGTAACATATACGTCGAAACAAAAAGAATCTTCTTCAGGTTTATTGCAAGCAAATTCATCACAACTGACATCTGCCAACATGGCAAATAATTTTTTTGTTAATGTTGGAAAATGTCTAGCAGAAAAAGTTCAGGGTCAACCACATTATCTAACAAGCACTCCTTTTATGTGTCACAACGCTTTAACATCATTTGCGATGCTGGATACTGATGAAACTGAGGTTGAAAATATAATTATGAATCTGAAAGACGACTGTGCAGTTGGTTGGGATAATATATCCAATAAAATTCTAAAACAGTTCAGACATATTTTAGTACCACCACTTACTTATATTTTCCGTATTTGTCTCTCTTCGGGGATTTTTCCCAAATGTCTAAAAAAAGCGATTGTTGTGCCTGTTTATAAGTCAGGCAGTAAAGAGCAAGTGACAAACTATAGACCTATATCTTTACTGCCCTGTATGTCCAAAATATTAGAGAAAATTTTGAACAAAAGATTGTTTAAATATCTGGAAGATAAATCTATTCTGTCTGAGCGGCAGTTTGGGTTTAGGCCTAAATTATCAACCGCCGATGCCGTACATCATCTCACTGACTATCTAGCACAGGAACTTGATAAGGGTAACCACACAGTAGGAATTTTCCTGGACCTCGCGAAGGCATTTGACACAGTTTCAATTCCCATTCTGTTGCGCAAGCTTGAAGCCTTAGGTGTAAGAGGCACCCAGCTGAAACTCTTCAAAAGTTATTTAGAAGAGCGTACCCAGTGCGTAAAGATTGACAATATACTCAGCACTGAAGAAAAAAACACGTCTTTTGGTGTGCCCCAAGGAAGCATTTTAGCATCTACTATGTTCTTAATATACATAAATGATCTTTGCAATCTAAAGCTACATCATGGCATTATCATATCTTACGCTGACGACACTGCTCTACTTTTTTCGGCTGATTCAGAAAGTGAAGTCTACAAACTTGCGCAACATGGGTTCAATATTGTAAATAATTGGCTTCAACAAAATTCACTAACCCTTAATGCGGAAAAGACAAATTTCATTAAATTTTCGATGCGGAAACAAACACCTACCATTGCCTCAAAGTTGTATGCTCATTGTTGTTCAGTCCCTCTCAATGGTCAGTGCATGTGTCCCCATATTAAAATTACTAACAAAATAAAATACCTGGGTATCATTATAGATTACACCCTTACTTTCAAACCACACATAGAAGCTTTAAATAGTCGAATTCGTAAGCTTATATTCATATTTAAAAAGCTGCGATATATAGCAGACCCGAAACTAATAAGGCAAGTTTACTTTGCTCTATGTCAGTCAATTTTGACGTATTGCATTACCTCATGGGGCGGGGCAGGTAAAACTTTGTTACTACCCATCGAGAGAGCGCAAAGAGCTATCCTCAAGGTGTCTACTTGTCGCCCTTTCCTTTTTCCCACTAACCTTCTCTATAAATCTTGTGAAGTATTAACAGTTCGTCAGTTATTTATAATGAACACCGTACTAAAACAACACACAGCGCTTCCCTATTGCACTGAATTTACTAAAAAAAGACGGAAAGATTTAGTTTGCCTTAAAAGAAGTACAAAACATGCTTTCACAACCAAATTTTATATGTTTCTTGGACCACTACTTTATAACAGACTAAACGCAAAATTAAACATTTATTCCCTAAATTATTGTAACTGCAAGAAGACTCTCAAGGAAGCTCTACAAAGTATGTCATACGAAGACACAGAAAAGTTATTACTAGTACTAAAATAGAGATAGTTCGTATTTTATTTAAATGTAATTAAGATTAAGAACTAAGATTATTTTCATATTATTTACACCTTTATACATTACCTAAGATGACCATATACAGTTTATTTTATATAAATGTGATTATTTAAAAAAATATAAATACCTATTCTCGCCTGAAACACAGGATTACCTAGTTCAGGCACATGCCATGTGTGAACTTAATGTAGATTTAAGTGAAATTGTATTTAACATTTACCTTAAGATTTTGAATAAACATTTTATTATTATTATTTCATTTATTACATTTTACAAACATATTATTTACATTTTTAAATATTCCTATAAAAACAAAAAAAAACATTTAAAAATATAAAAAAACAGTAGCCCACCGGTAACGGGTACAGGGTCCAAGCTACCGGTGGTCAGGGCTCTTGAGAGAGGAACCTCCTAACAATTCGCGCCGTGTCCAGAAGTACTGCTTTCTGGATCAAGCCCTTGATCCAGCTGCCCAACGAGAGCCTCCTAAGATGTTTGTCGAGGCTCTTGGCTATTATGCCATTGGCCGAGACGACTATCGGCACAATGATTGCTGTATCCACATCCCACATGTGGACAACCTCGCGAGCCAGATCAAGATACTTAAATTGCTTATCTTTCTCGGTTTTCACGAGGTTTTCGTCATGAGGGACCGCTATATCAACAATCATTGAGCGACGCTCTAATCGGTCTATCACCACTATGTCAGGCTTATTGGCAACAATAGTCCTGTCAGTGATGATAGACCGATCCCAGTACAATGTAATATTGCCATTTTCGAGAACTGGGTCGGGCACATACCTATAGTACGGTACTTCTGATTCCACAAGATTGTATTTAAGAGCAAGTTGCTGGTGAACAATCCTGGCTACAAGGTTGTGTCTATGCAAATAGTCTCCGTTAGCCAGACGAGAACAACCGGAGATAATGTGACGAATGGATTCTCCCGGTTTGTGACATGCCCGACATGTGTCTACCGTACCATCCTTCACAATATATTTCCGATAGTTATTCGTCATCATAACTTCATCCATAATCGCACAAACAAAACCTTCGGTTTCCCCGAAGAGGTCACCAAAACGTAGCCAGGCTACGGACGCTAATGTATCTACGTCAGACCCATGAAGGGCCCGGTAATAGCGTCCGTGAAGCTCCTTGCTCTGCCATACTTCTCTGCGGTCATTAGTATCTAATACTACAGGTTTGCGCCAATTCTCGCTACCTAAGGAGAGCGGAGTGAGGCCTTTGTCCACCGCTACCACATCTCGATGCATACCCACGTCGGCTTTTAGGAAATATTCCCTAAGGCTGCATACCTCGCGGTTATGCAGGGTCTTTACATTTAAAAAGCCACGACCCCCGCACTTCCGCGGGATATACAGCCTCATCACCGATGAACGTGGGTGATGCATCCGATTTGCAGTCAGCGTTGTGCGGACCCGCCTGTCCAAGGCGTCAAGTTCAGTCTGAGTCCATTTGAGTATGCCAAAAGAGTACATCAATACTGGCATGACCCAACCATTGAAGGCACGCACCTTGTTTCCGCCTGATAGAAGACTATTCAGTACTTTATTCAGGCGGCCAAAGAAGCGTTCCTTCAGTGATTGTTTAACAAAAGCAACATTGATGCCTAGTGCCTCTGACATACCCAAATACTTGTAGGTTTCAGTTGAGCCGAGGGATCTTAGGTGTATGGAGTCCGAGAGTTGAGTTCCCACGGATTCCATAATCTCCCCTCGCTTTACATGCATGACCGCACATTTGTCCACCCCGAATTCCATCCTGATGGCGCTACTGAAGGTTTCCGTTACCTTCAGTAGCTCCATCAGTTGCAAGTTGGTGGAGGCAAAAATTTTCAAATCATCCATGTAAAGCAAGTGTGATATGACCTGACCACCTCTTCTCAACTGGTAGCCTTGCCCCGAACCCTCCAGCAGTGTACTGAGGGGGTTCAGAGCCAGACAAAACCACAGTGGGCTCAGACTGTCGCCCTGAAAAATACCTCGCTCAATCCTAATCGGTTCGCTGTTCTCCTGGCTCTGTCGACATCCTGGGTAGCAGAGGACCGTCTTCCATTGCCCCATACATGACTCAAGGAAAGTGCGTAGTATTGGGTTTATTTTATACAACTCCAACACCTTCATGAGCCATGTATGTGGAACCGAGTCATAGGCCTTCTTATAATCTATCCAGCATGTTGACAGATTCCTTCGGGAACGACGAACCTGTTGGTTAATGGCAATATCGATGAGGAGAAGCTCCTTAGTACCGCGGGACCCGTTCCTACATCCATTCTGAGAAGCAGACATGATTGAATTGGTATCGATGTGGTTATTAATTTTGGCTCTCAAAATGGATGTAAGAACTTTATAGACCGTCGGTAAGCACGTGATCGGTCTATAATTTTTAGGTTCCGCAGTACTGCCTGATTTATGGAGCAGGTGGGTTATTCCTGTAGTTAGGAATTGAGGCAGCGATCCTAACTCTAAGGCAGACTGGAACTGAGCGGCCAAGCGAGCGTGCGAGCTTTGGAAACATTTTATCCAGAAATTGTGCAGCCCGTCCGGCCCTGGAGATTTCCAGTTGGATAACGGACGGACTGCACGGGTTACATCTTGGGGGCTGATCGTAATTGCCCCCATTTCTGGTATAAGATCGCACGTGCGCTTGATCTCACTCATCCAGTCACCCTCGGTGTGGCTGACAGGTACAGACCAGATGCTGCGCCAGAACGAACACATGGCGTCATCATCCGGTAGGCACGTATCAGTCACACCTTGGTCAGGTCGCTCCCAGGCCCTATAAACCCACCTTTCATTGCTTTGGAATGTGCGATTCTGAGTGTATCGCTCCACCCGCCGCTTATATCGACGAATTCGATTTGCCCATGCATAGACTTTCTGCTTCAGGAAGTCGATACGCTCTGTGACTCGGGTCAGATAATCCCGAGGACTGATATCAGTCCCCGCGAACGCCCGCCTCACAAAGCGCATCACTCTGGGACGAGTGTTGCCCTGCCTGAAGCAGATAAGTTTACCAATGAGTGCTCTAGCCCCAGCGATACGACGTTCGATCCTGCACTGCCAAGCTGGTACCGCCGGTCGAATAGTTCTGTCAGTCTTTGGGAACTTGACATGAGCTACCCGACATGCTGCTACAGCTGCACAGTACAGGACCGAATGGGTATCGGTGAGGTCTTCACTATTATCAAAATAATTTAACAGTAGTGAATCTAGAGCACACACTAGCGCCCTATTTTTCTTATGCATGGGTAAACGGGGTAGACGAGGTCTAAGCTCAGGCGGTGTGGAGCGATACTCCCGTAATGCGTCTTCCAAAGCACTCCTCAATTGTTCACTGCACTGGGTACTCACGGTTATAGCCTCGTCATCATCATGATCACTGACGTGGTCGGGTCGCGGTGAGATACTGGGTTGTAGTTGCACCGCGGCCAGTGGTGGAGCAGATGAGACACGGCTGCACCGTGATTCGAGGCGTAGTCTATCAAGTACGGTGTCATCCAACATACGGTTACGCTGGATGACCCGCACCTGATCCGATAGTCTTTGGGCCGAAACGTTGACAGCTGGTTCAAGTACCTGAAACAGAGAGAGCATCCGACCACGGTACGCAGTCAGGTTAGTTCCCCCCTCTGTAGCCCCAAAGTATGAGCGCATGACATTTTCATTGATGGAATGTGTCCATCGCATGCGCTGCACACTTCCACCGGCAGCGGGGACCCCATTGGAGGCCGGAGGGCCTCGAAGTCCTAAGCCGACCGGAGGGCGGCCTCTTCCTCGCCGACGCGCAGGTGGTGGTGTCGTCGGCGGCGAGAAGTATTCGTCGCTCGAGCTCGACGCTACTGCAGCGGCCGGAGTCTCTTCACTCACGGCTGGAGCAGGTCCCGGCAGCTGCGAGGCGGAGCTGAGCGACGATTCCGCAGGTGTTGGGCGTGTGGATAGTTGTAATTGTGCCCGGCTTCTTGTCAACATTTTAAATCAATCTGTTATAATATTATTGTGTTCTGTCCAAGATGGTGCTACTTCATATTTGTTGCTTTCTTGTTCCTTTTTTTACGGTTTTTAATTTGCAGTAAGTTCATCTTTTGTGATGGTTTGCACAATAAAATATTATTTAAAAAATCGGGATGAAAATTTCTGACAGCCTGTTGACAGCCGGGCCACAGATTATTTTATTATTATTATTATTATTATTTTGGCTGTCTACTTATTCTTGAGGCACAAACATTCTTCATCATTCATATTTAGCAGTATTGCAAATCAAGTATTTGTTTAAATTATCGGTGTACAATAAAGAGTATTCTATCTAAAGTAATTAAGCTAAGGAACTCATCAGACCATGTTGGAATCAGACGTTATTTATACTAGAACTTTGTTTAAGAATCTCCTTACAATTTCCACTTAGGTCAATACCTAGTCGTGTAGTACACACATACGCACAAAATGTTTTGGGAATACTTTCATTGTGCGTACAACTAAGCAATGGAATTCCCTGCTAGAGTCTGGGTTTCCTGATATCTATAACCTGGCAAGCGTGCTTCATGTTCGACCACATCATCGCTTACCATCGGGTGGTCAAACGCGAGCCTACGAACAACAAACAAAGTAGTTTCCAGTTCGTGCGAGGAGTTCGCGTGCGCTGCCGTCAATCAATGAACGGTTTCGAATCAATTCGAACCTAATAAAATTTCAATGTCATAGACTGAGAGGATTGGCGCTGTATGCCGAGATACAGGTGTTTACCTAGTTCGGCTGCAGATGATCCTATATTATTTTTACTGATACTTTTTTCTATGTGCTAGTTTTTATGTAATATTGTAATCCTTTTTGATGCAAATAAAAAAATAATTGAATTGAATTGAATAGGGAGTGTCAGGCCCAGAGCAGGAAGAGTAATTTGATGATAATCCTCCCGAAAAAAGGTCACAGACCCATTTCTGCTGAGACAATATAGCACCAGATTGGATGTTTGTTTAACGATGGGGTATCGATGCTGATCGCGCTCCATGGCACGCTCATGTCCCACCAGCCCGCGGCGGCTTTATTCCGGCAGCGGGCAGTTTTTGTGCGTCTCGCCTCGCGCTACTTGCGAATCCATGAATACATGAATTTAGATAACGTTTAACGTCACCCTTCGATTCACGATGTCACTCAAATGTCAGGCCATTGTTTTAAGTTATTAAAGTTGCCAGTTGTCGATTGTACTACCATGTCGTTAGCTGGAGCCCGCGGTAGTACGTGTAGTACCGGCGCGGCGGTGCACGTCCCGCGAGCAGTGGCGCGCGACGCTCGCGTGCGGGCTCGTCTCCCGCCAATGATTATGAAGTATGAACGGATCAATTTCACAGCCACAGCGGCCGCTCAAAGACGCCGCCCACACCCCCCGCGCCCCCTGCCGCCCTGCGGATCATGCACAGAATACAACATCGCCTCTTCTTTACAACCACAGACTAACAATATTCTCTCCCAAACTTGCAGCATTAACCAGTCCGTTAACTGTGTATGCCATACGGTAAGCGGCTGTGGTCAGATATGCGCGGCAGCCGGCAGGCGTGGTGTACGTATCATAATATAATAGCAGGTATCGCTTCACTCATTGACGTGGCATTTCATATTCCGGGCTGTACCTACTGTATTATGGCAAGGTGGAGCGCCGCCGGTTCGAGGTTACTTCACTCAATTTGCGCCGTTAGCGTGCGGCCTCCATTTTTCACAGTTATTGAACAATTTCCCGGAGCCCGCGAAACGATGTTAAATAAGAGTCCGTTCAATTTTCTTTTTCCTCTTTTTTCGTTTTCGCGTAAGTGTTTTCAAATCGATTCACATGGGCGCCACAAAAATGAATTCGTTTCTTTTTATTTTCTTTGATCATTTCGTCGCTTGGAACATGAATGTGAACGCTGGCACGCGGCTATCGGCCGGCACTTTCTATGACAAGTGGCACTCGTCCACCTCGACTCGCGCGGTATGTCACAAGGTATCCAGCGCGGAGCGGGCCGCGCGCGGCAATTACCCTAACTAATGAGTCACGTTTATGGTGTTTATGCGAGCAACATCGCTAACAAGGCGATGCGACATGTAGTTATGACTTACTGGGTCTCCTCGCGCGCCGGCCACGGCACGGCATCGGCAGCGCCCGCGGCCGGCCGTGGCTATCTGTAGCTCGGCTTATGTTAATGACCGCCGCATGCGCTCCCGTCGCGCGACGGTTATGATTCCTACGTCAGCGAGGTGTGACATTGTCGCGGGAGTCATCACACGCCGCTCAGCTGCTAAGTGAATCATCAATCTGAGAAGAGTAATCCACGCATAATGTAGCTGAGACGGCGCACAGCTTACAACAACGACCCTTCCGGCTGCTGGTACTTTAATTAAACGTGCATAAATTACAGAGTGCTCGTAAATCAATCGGCAGCGGTCGGCGCGGCTGCGGTGGCATGCGGCCGGTGGCCGGCGAGCGGGTACAGTGCGGGGCGAGTGCGGGGCGAGTGCGGGGCGAGTGCGGGCGGCGTGCGGCTCGGCAGCGGGCCGGCTATTCTTACTCGCCTGCTCAATGGACGCGGTGGACGACGCACACTTCAAACGCGCGTGCTTGAGATTCTAGTGCGCGCTGCTGGACGATCATTGTCTTCTTGCACATTTCGCGCGCATCTAATGCGTGATTGATATGCTGTTCCATGACAACGGAGAGCCGGACGATATGGAGCGAATCAATACGACGGTGCTGTAGCTTTGCATAGACTTTCCTATTTAAGATTGCCCAAAATACCACATGATTAAGTGTAGGTGTGAAATGAAAAGTCACCTAGTATTCACCCTGTAACGTTCCCACCACTGGGATAGATGGCTACTCTCCATGAAATGTATAGGTACGCAGGGCCGGATTAACTATTAGGCGGAGTAGGCAACTGCCTAGGGGCCCGCATCAACTAGGGGCCCAGGCCCAGTGCACGCACCAAGAAAACATGTTTCTTCGAACGAGAATTGGATGTACGTGTGAACTTAGGAACCTCTCTGTTATCTCACAAAATACAAATCGTTAGATTTAGTAGTAGAATTAAAACAATTTTAGAACAAATCTGGGAATAAGTAAACAAATATATTAAAAACCACAGCCCTTAATGTGCGTTGCCTCAGTTCACACACGATTTGGTCAGTCAAAGTAAGAAAAGGGGCCCCGAGAATGCCATTGCCTTAGGGCCTCTGACAGGGTTAATCCAGCACACGGGCCCAATCCGGTTGGGGAATTTCAAAGTAGTGAGTCCTAGAACGTGGCGGCTCCTCACGATGTGTTCCTGCATCAATTTGAGAGCAGTGGTGACGATATAAATTACACAAAGTAAGTATTGTGCCTGTCTCTCATACCTATTATGCATAGATTGTGAAAATCAAGTTTTTTTTTTTTAAAGTAACATGGAGTTTCTTACCTGCTCTTCTCCATAGGAAACGACCAATTTCGAACCGTGCACTAACTTCTGACGTTTTATGAGTGCCCATTTAGGTATATGCAAAATAAAATAATTTTGATTTGCTTTGATTTTTTTTTTGGGTTCCAACACACGACCTACAACGCGCAAGTCTACAAAAAAGGTAGGTACATACTTGGTACATACCCATATATCGACCGCGCGACCAGTTCCACAATTTACTACCGACTTAGATTAATTACGAGAGTTACTTCGAAGATACTATCGTTCTTACAAAGCCATCGGAACGAAACTCCGACTTTAGTTCTTCACTGGTTCCGTCGGTGTCCGACTCGATTAGGCTAATAAAACCAAAGTCAACACGATTATTGATCTCCCCATACATCGAACTAGAACTAAAAATAATACTTTTATTAAACCTATAGATACGTGCGAGCGGGTGTATATAAACAGGTCTTTAAAAATTACATAGGGGTTCCTAAAACCAGTGTTTCTTAAGGTGTGAAAGATAGACATTTCTAAAGTGGTAAAAAGTGTGATGCCCGCTCCCTAACTTAATTAATAGAGTGAAAAAATCGGCCAAGTACGAGTCAGACTCGCCCATGAAGGGTTCCGTAGTAACTCCGCCAAATAACTTTGTTTCTCATAGTGTTAGTATGAATTACAAAGTTACATTTGCGGTTTTAGAAAATATGTTGTATCTCAAAAACTGCTAACCCGATCTCATTCAAACTAATTTTGGTTTAAATTTTGCATTAAGATCTACAGTACCTATATATATATATGTTTTTAATTTTTAAACTCCATTATTATAGAAGTTAGAGGGGGGACACATTTTACCACTTTGGAAGCGTAAATCTTTTAAACGATTAAAAAGAAAGTGGGTTTAAACCTCAATGTATTTTTTAAAGACCTGTCTGTACATATCACACACGCATAGGTTTCATGAAAAAAAATATTTACAGTTTCATTTCCATGTATGGGGAGCCCCCCTTTATTTTAAATATATTTTTTTATTAAAATCGGAAAGCGGTTCACAGAATACATCTACCTATCAAGTTTCACATGTATAGTCTTAATAGTTTCTGAATAAAATGGCTGTGACATACGGACGGACGGACGGACAGATAGACAGACAGACAGACAGACTTGACGAAACTATAAGGGTTCAATTTTTTGCCATTTGGCTACGGAACCCTAAAAAGTAAAAGAAAGAATATGCTGCGAACTCAATACAATAGAATGTGACTTTGACTCTAAAATGGTTAGTAGAACGTAGTAATAACATTTGCTTACACGTAATAATAGGTACAGGATATATACATATACATACTTATTCAATAGAACGGGTCACCGCTGGTCATCCCATGCGAGATGGCACAAAAACGACCTATATAAGCGCAAAACTTTCAACAAACATTGGTTTAAACGAGATATAGTCAGCAGTTTTCTTTTAACTAAAAAAAAAACGCAAATATTACTTTGTCATTTATACAAACACTATGAAAGATAAAGTTATTTTGCGTAGTTACTGCAGAACCCTGCAAGGACGAGTCCGACTCACACTTTGCCAAATATTTTCTTTGGGTCAAACAGTTGTTATTCAATTTAGCTGTTCATACAACGTAATATTTCATTATTATATAAGTCAAACTTTTTGTTATTATTTCATAGGAAAAAGTTTTATTTAGGGAACCTCTTTAGACAATTAGTGGCCGCTTACTGACAGTGGTTGCGTACCTAACCAGCGCACTGACCCTGTGTGTAGATTCTCTTTCAGATGTTTTTGTATATTTTCAAACGCTGTTGTTCGATTGTTTCTAATAATATCAAAAACTTAGTTGTTTGGTATTATAATAAAAATATGAACGTGCCCAATTAATTACCTAAACTAATCAATTTGATTTAGACCGACACGAATAAAAAATAATTAGACACGTTCATATTTTAATTTGTGCTTCACTGGTCCGAAAGGAACCTGCATTAAATCTCTTTCAAAAGATAGATGATTGTGTTGAACGGATAGTTACCATTAAGAAAACTAGTTATAAACTCGAGATATAATCAGTTACATTCGAAATGTTCATCGTATTAAACAGATAGTAGGACTCATTTATTTATTTATTTCTCATTCAACTGTAGCTACATAGATACTTAGAATTAGTCTGCAAATATGGTAACTTTCCCAAGAAATGCTCTAGCTATGAGTACAGCTTTCCCTTTCATAAATAAGTGTGTGAACTTCAATGCAGGTAATTTATACCTACAAGGGACAAAATACACTTTAAAAGGACTGCCAAAATCTATAACAAATTTTTTGAGCTCTGACCTGTTCGAAATATCGCTTCATTTATTCAGTAGACTTTTTAAAGCAATAACAATATACCTTAACGCCTCTTCGGCGCTTAGAAATAAAAGGAAATAGACGAGTACATAAACGACTATACCCTTCGAACAACCTCTAGCCAGCTCACTACGGGCCATACCTACTGAGACAAACACGTTAGTGGACATTTATTTTATTACAGACGACGGCGATAATAGCAGACATTTAATTTCTGTAGCCATAAACGTAATCACAAATCAATCAAGTGGAGCGTGTCACAAGCGAGTGCTGAGCGCAGCGGCAACACATTGTACGACACCAGCGCTGTGACGCTCGCCGGACATTTATTGGCTGCGAATGATCGTGTCATATTCTAAAACCACATCAATGCTGCACTCCATCAAAGTCACCTATTTTAGATACAAATAGAATTTGGCAAATCACTGATACTGTCGCTGGTGTAGCAGTACCTACGCACGTGTTAATATCGGCCTGTGTGAGGGTGCTGCACACACAGATCTAACCGGCATACCGACCCGTACCTGCCACCGGCGCGGCGCATCGATGACCACTCTCCAATAAAACCGACATCATTTCCAAGAAAATAACACTTATCTCAACATCGTATTGCTTAAAAAAGGTTTTATGAGTTTGTACATGAATATTGATTAACATTGAATAACAAGTTCGAGACTGTCGCTGATATAATGTCCTAGATCACGGTGGGCTCTAGTGGTCTGGTTAACGTTTGTAAGGATTGGTCGCAGCTCGTTACATAAGTTTGAGACAGAGTTGCGGGTGCACATGAATGTAACGAGTGCCACCGCTGTCGGTGGCGGCTGCGTGGCGGCGGCGGGACGTGGACGTGACGGGAACGACGCGCTACGAGTGAGTACACGTGTCGTCCTCGAGCCGTCACGCTATTAGTTGGCAACACGTCACACGCCCTCCCCCCCCCCCTCCACCCCACGGCCGCCTCGCCGCGCGCCGCCACTGACATATTGATGAACTGCGCACTTCATTTACAATAACGCATTGCCAATTATTTATAGATCGCATCTCGCTTGCGCTCTTCCGATAGCCTCCACGTGAGTGCATCGCCGTGTATTGTAGCCTCGCCGTTCCCAGAAAGACATGGAATTAAATTTATATATGTAAAGGCTCCAATAAACTAGAGAGAACAAAGCTCGCGTCACAGGCCAACGAACTGTGATTTCAATTTGTGACAGATTTATCGAGGAGCTAACTGATGCTAACTGCCGTCGAGGCGGTAGTATCTCATGCCCTTCGCGGAACCGACAGCCTCGCAGACCGGTCCGCTAGGATATATGACTGTGGTGGATTAGGTATATCTGTCGACGGAATTCAACACTAGAGCAGGCTCGTCGGTTCCAAACAGAAAGCTGACTACCGATACGATATAGCGCGGCGGCGGCGAGGCAGGCGGCGGCTTCCAGGAACCGGAGCGCGAGCGACAACCACTTTAATTTGTCAGATAGCCGGCTCGGAGCGGCCCCCTCGTGCTCCAGCTGCTGGAGTAGCCGCCGGCCAGGCTGCGGCTGAAGCATCACCTGCCGGGAATGTTGCAGTAGTGCGTGCTCGTGAGGAGTGTCTGGCCGCGAGCCAACAATGCCATTGTGCGGCAACGCCCTGCGCCACTACATCACGGGACGTCACACGCTAGCCGTCTCAAATATTCACCGTTTCAATTAGAAATTTGCCAAACAGTCGAATAACAAAGTTAATTGAGAGTATTCGTCGGATGCCATCGCCGACATTCCGCCAGCGACTGTAACGCTTTAAAGTCGAGCACGGATTAGACGGTATTAGCTCGTTTGTAGTTTAATTTGTAACGTAAAGAATATAATAGGAGTGCAGAGAGAAAGGGATGCGCAGCCGAGCGGAAGATGAATGACAAGAAAGGCGCGCGATTGTCTCCGCGGCGCGGGCGGAGAGCGCGGCGAGGGCGGAGAGCGCGGCGAGGGCGGCGAGGGCGGCTCAAAGCAAGTATGCGCCGCGGACGAGATCGCTGTCGCCGCGAAAAAACTAATAAAAGGCAATATTACACGCGCAGATATATCGCTGAGAGGGTCGCTGCGAGCCGACCTCCCCCTCCTCACGTGACACAAGGAACGCGATCCACTTTGATGCTCCACTGAATTTCTGCAGCCGCCATACATACCCAACAAACACGTCTCTTCTTCAAATTTTAACAGTCTTGCCATTTGCCATTCACGCGTTTTACGCTTTTAGTTGACAAAATGAAGATTGAAGAAATATAAGAAACAAGTGAAATGCTGCAAGTAGGCGTAGAGAGGTAAAGGGTACTCCTGTACCTACGGACGTATAGCATTCACATAGAGTGCACTTCCGTGTAGATGAGAGTGCACAGTATCCGACTCCGAGACTGGCTTCAGTAATCCGAGCCCCGCGTCCCCGGCCCCAGCGCGGGCTCCGCAGACTCTCCAGCAAGTCAATAAGCGCATTCCACTTGCACCGAGCCGAATTAAAAATCAAATAATGTTGTGTATAGCGAATTAGGAGGCGAGCACCCGCCGACTGTGAGCGCAGGGCTGAGCCGAGGGGGAACCACTTCAATATCACATAAAACTCGAGGCCCACCGACTTCGGAAACACAATTTATTATTGCGATAACAATTTATAACATAATTACACATGGTATTGGAAATGTACTTTAATTTTTATAATGAACAACAACATTTTTGCGATACAAAGGTATTAATTAATCATTTATAGCTACATTAAATGGGAAGATATAATCTATTAGCAATGGAATAAAAGTAAACATGCCAAGAACGCGCAGTAGGAATGTGCTACTAACAAAGTACGGCTTACCTACCAGGCTTAGTGTAGCAGTTATACGTATGTAGGTACTCGTGCGAGTGGAACATCAAACCAGAGCAGGTAGCGAGCCGCGTAATGAAAAGGTACGGGACAGCCCTGGGGAGGCGAGCGCGGGTCAGGCGGCCGGGGCCGGGGCATGTCCGCGCGGCTAATGAAAAGTTTAATAACGGCGCACGTGTGCCCCGCGCCCCTCGCTCTACTCCCCTCGCCACGTTATCACTCAATGTACAATTTATTGAGAGCAATTTCGCATGTCATAAAACCGAATTAATATTGTCCCGGGGAGTGTGGTGCGCGGCCCCGGCGTCTTTGTCAAGTGCGCGATGTATTCATGCGACGGTCCCCGGCTGCCGGCTGCTGCAACCTGCTCCGCTAATTCATTCGCGTCGCTCTGCACGTGGACGCTCGCTTTAATGCTAAACAAAAGCGGTTAAGTGTTCGACCACTCGGCAATATATGGCACTACAGGAAATGATAAACAGATATCTAATGAATAAAACAAATACTTAACAAACATTACATTGTAATTGTAGGTAATGATTAATGTGAAGGTACAACGGCTAATGCAATATACCTATGATTGTTTCTTTACATTTAAATGTACTTATAAGAACCTTACTGCTTTTATTTTTTAAATTTTCCTCAACCACAACTTTGATCTCTTTCCTTGAACGCGGCGCTCCAGCTTCATCGCTACTGATACCTTCCTGTTGGTAACGAAGCATCGCTGATATGGCATTATTAGGTAATGAACAGCGACAATGAGAGCACCTTCCGTCAGCACAGCACGGCACAGCAGCACCGTGTCGCGCAATGTCGCCGCGCTCGCTCCCATTGCATGTGCGGGGCGTACTGTGTCGCTAGCTGGAACACGCGGGCGCGGCGTCGCCAGCTCACTGAGCGTGAAATGGAGCGCGATCCGCCGATTGTATTAATGAAAAGCGTCTTGAGGACATTATAGAGCGCGTGACGTCCCGCGCTCAGGCACCGCCCGGGGGGAGCTCGTCGCGTAACGGAGGATGACACGCAACCTTTGTATATAAAAAAAACTTTTTAACAAAAAATTAAACCGACTCCCAAAAGCACTGCAAAGTGAAAAATAACTTTAATTTCGGTAGTCGGTGTTTTTAGTTTTGTTTTTTCGTTTTTGGCACCGACTTCCGAAATTAAAGTTATTTTTCACTTTGCAGTGTTTTTGGGAGTCGGTTTAATTTTTTGTTAAAAAGTTTTTATTTCACTCTTTTTAGTTGGATGATTTTTAATTTACCTAGTTACAAGAGCCTAAATGTCAACTAATTATAACCTTTTACAAATATTGCTTTTCCCAATGCTGGGCCGTTCATTGTTGAGGAGTTCTCCTGGTACTTCACCATCAGCTCTACATCACCATATGCATATTGTGACGAGCATAAAGTGCTTAACATCCATATTCAAGTAATCGAATCGCAATCCACTCAATACTTATTATTGAGTAGTTTCGGCGGCCATCTGTGGTCTTCATCATCAGTTCCACTTCCCCAAATGGTACTTTTTGAGAGCAACTGCACAAGTTACTATAAGAAATACCCAAAACGCCATAGGTGTGCCTATAATATTTGAAGAGTTCCCTCGATTTCTCCAGGATCCCATCATCAGATCCTGACTTTGGTGATAATGGTACCAATTTCGAAGTATACCCATTCGAAGAAAAAAAGAATTTTCCAAAATATATATATACGCGTCGAATTGATAACCTCCTCTTTTTGTCGTCGGTTGAAAAGTCTGGATAGTCTATCAGGTAAACTAGCTCTAAGATAAAATGTCTGAAAGTTTTTTAGTATTTAAATAATATATCATTTTTAATTTAATTTATTTTATAATATTTTATTTAGTATTACCATGTAATCTCTTTAAATATTGTGGTGAGAAAATAAATGAATTTATTTACTTAAAGTATTGTTCCACTTTAGTAAATTATATTCACCGATAGAAACACTATGCTCTACCTATTCTGTAATTGTTGTTTCTTCACACGCTAAAAGTCTGCGCTCTTCCAATAATCTTCTCTTACTCTGTCCTTCTCATACTTCTGATTTTATTCATTCTTCCTTTTACATACAGTCTATTCTTCTGTGGAATGCACTACCTCTTGATATCAGGACGGCCACCAGTCAATATGCGTTTAAGAGAAAGTTGCGGGATTATTTTCAAAACAAATAGTGGAAGCAGAGTTTTCATAACCCCCTTTCTATGACTTTTTATTAATATATTATATATATTTGGTATGTATTATGATAAATATGTATGTAAGTTTATTTTAGTTATATATGTATACTTGTAATAAGACTTTTACTTTGAATATATTATCTACTTAGTTTATTTTTTTTTATGCACCTGCCATGTTATCTCTTCACCACCCATGGTTGACTGGTAGAGAATGCCCGTGGCATTAAGTCCGTCTTTGTACATTTTGTGTTGCATAAAGTTTTAATAAATAAATAATGTGGCGCCGTGTCGCGTCATATGTACCTACGCTCCGTAGCAATCGTAGGGTGCTACGCGATATAGATACTGCGTAGTGGCACTACGCTTCGTAGCAGCGCTACGTAGCACGCCGAATAGACAACTTTCTATGCATGTGTCCAGTAAGTTGAGGAAAGCAGAGCCATTCTAAACAGGGATGGTTTGTCTTCAAACTTGCTGCCGAACTGTTTTCCCGCCCCTGTTGAATCTAGGAGCGACGACTCTCCATTGACCGCCCACGTGCAAACGTCCATAACCGCAGGTCTTGTATTCGATATGCAGTCGATCATACCAGGGTATCAGCGCGTGATTAGATGACACATGCGAAACAGTTGCGAATGTGCAGAACCACTCTCTGTTCTTCAACTAGGATGACCTTAGTATATTATATTTAACAACTCAGTAACAGATAATGCACATAGGAGCATACAAGAAGCCGCGCTGAACATCCTATAACAGGCCAACACCTCCTGCGAAGTGTTGCCGTGTCAATCAGTAGATATAATTATCTATATATATACTAAAAATTCTAATAAAACGGAAAGTTTGTTTGAACGCGTTAATCTTCGAAAGTACTCAACGGATTCGGATGAAACTTGGTATGTAAGTAAATAGCTTGGAGCTTGAGGAAGGTTAGTAGACTTTTTACCATATTGCAAAATACATATAACGTGTTATATAAATTTTAAGACTTATATGCTTATATGTATTTTTGATGTTGTAATATATTGGAGTACTACTTATCACAATATTAATCACGTCTTCACACGTTTGTCGTGTCTGACATGCGTGACTGAATCCGATTGAACATCAACCAGGTCGCTGTAGTCGTTTAAAAGATTTCACATTCAGGTTATAAGAGAATTAACCCCAAACACTGTATAGTGAAGGGGTAGGGCGGTGGGAGCTAGGGCTGTTATAGGTTTGCAAGGTACAAGATACTCTGAATTTGAACTTATTTAGTAACTATGGGCAGTCAATGTCGTTATTGATCAGTTTATACGCAAGCCTATCAACAATAAACAAATCCAAGAGTTTCCTTCGGGATTCCTAGGTTTTCATTTGGTAGTAGCCTACTTTATCGAGGTAGGAGCTACCTTTGAGTACCCTAGGTGTCGGATAAACCTTATTTGGACTCGTCCTATTCGCAGCGAGTGAGTTCTGTATTGAGGTACTCGTATTAGGATATTAAGTGATGCTTCTTATAAGGTACATATATGTATATTAAAGAATACAATAATTATATTTACAACACTTGAAGTGAGAATCTTCCTAAACTGTATCATTAGAACCTAAAACGGGATATTTACCATCTTATTGTATCGATATTCTGATGTTTCGGCACTATCCGATAGTTGAACAATCAATTCATAAACATTCCGTTTTAAGTTCTAATTATACTGTTAGTGACCATGTTAGCTTCAAAACTGTCTATTTTCACATCATAATAATTGCAAACGGATTGCAAAACTCGATTTGTTTCACCAATTCCTATCTATACTTACACAAGTATGTACATTATTATTTGCAAATGACTGCAAATAATAATGTGTTAATGTTAATCATTTTAAACTGATCGTCATGAAGTGCAAAGTTCAAGTATACTATTTGTAAACTAATATCTGTCTTTCTGTTTATAAACTCATGTGTGTCACAAAGGAATTATTTATTGTTTTTTTTTATTGGTGTACTTTTTGATACAACTTGTTCTACATCAGAGATCAGTGTTGAGCGTATGCTATACGTGGCGCAGGGGGTGCGCTGAACACTTGCTCACTCTCGAGTGCGTAATGAAACAGATGACACGCGCCTGATAATCGCCGACGAGCGGCGAGTGCCCTCCGCTGCCGGGCGCGGGATGACGCCGTGTATTGTAGAAACAAATCACTTGACTTGTGCAAGATTAAATATTGCAGGCATAGGATATGAGTGTGAACGACACTAAAATGGTGAGCGATTCCCCACTTTCTGTAGATAACTTCAAACTGTAGCCAGAAACTACCGGATGCCACCTATTACAATTCTCTTACTGTTTATAAGCATACTGCTTACGTAAGTAACTACTGCAAATATGCCATTTTGTGAGAATCGAAAATTGTACGTGCGTTTTAAACATGAATTTAGTAGTTTGGTGGTATAGAACTAAAAGCCGCGGCTGCTGAGTAACAGGGCTCGGGTTCGAATCCCGGTTATTCTATAAAAAAATTCTAGGGAGGGGTTTGGAGGTAAGGCCGCGTCGAATTTATGAATTACCAAGTATTGCTCAACATATTTATAATTTATAGTCTCGCGCACATGCTATGTTGACGTGTATTCTCTCTGTCTCTGATCGTCCCCACACTACAGAGGATCGTGATCACTAGCTTCGATAATGGTCCTCCATCGGTCTCTGGCCATCGCCGCCCTCACCACCAGGTGAAATTTCTTTGGGGCTGAGGCATATTTAACTTGGACCATCTGATGGGCGAGTGGCTCTCTTCGTGTATTCATGTGTTCAGTATGTCGAATACGTGCACAATGTGAGCGCGTGCCGTGTCCAGCCACCACGTTGTACATCACTACAGATGCCGCGCACTTTGCAGCGCCTGCGCCTTATAGCCACTCACTGCCCACACTGTCTCTACCACTCTGGCCCGTCAACTGTCCTGTCTTATCCTAATTTGCTGATATTATACTACTTTTCTTTATTAATGCCAGTACTTACCTAATGAACACAATTATATCGGGTATATTAAATCGGGTAGTACATCTGACCCTACTAATTATAGACCTATTTCTGTACTGCCCACTTTCAGTAAAATTTTTGAGAAAATTATTTTAATGCAGATGCAAAGATATTTTAATAAACACAAATTGCTACATAATAAACAATTTGGTTTTACAAAGGGTCGTTCAACAACTGATGCCGGTGTTGAACTTTTAGGACACATTTATAATGCATGGGAAGATAAATGCGATGCGTTGGGCATTTTTTGCGATTTGTCTAAGGCGTTTGACTGTGTTCCCCATGAGACATTAATCAGGAAACTGCACCACTACGGATTCCGGGACTCCTCTCTGAATCTTTTAACCTCATACTTGAGTGAAAGGATTCAGAGAGTCGATGTGAACGGCAAAAGATCGCCGGGATCTGTGGTCAAGATGGGGGTCCCCCAAGGCTCAATTTTAGGTCCCTTTTTGTTTCTTATTTATATAAATGATTTGCCGTACCTGATCAAAAATCATGACATAGTGTTATTCGCTGACGATACTTCTCTTTTATTTAAAATTAAACGTCAACAGCAGGTTACTGAAGAAGTAAACAGAGCCCTTGCGACTGTAGTTAGCTGGTTTAATGTTAATAATCTTCTTCTTAATGAGAAAAAAACCAAATGCCTAAAATTTACGTTACCTCATGTTAGACAAGTGAATACTAGTGTATCAATAAAGGGCGAAATATTGAAACCCGAAGATACCACAGTATTCTTGGGCATAACTTTGGATGCGAAGCTTCAGTGGGGCCCCCATATAGATAAATTGTCAAAAAAGTTAAGTTCTGCAGCATATGCCGTTAGAAAAATACGTGGATTAACTGATATCGAAACAGCACGTTTAGTCTACTTTAGTTACTTTCACAGTGTGATGTCATACGGCATTTTACTTTGGGGAAATGCTGCCGACATTCACACAATATTTGTATTACAAAAAAGGGCCATTCGTGCAATTTATAAATTAAGTCCTAAGCACTCCTTAAGAGACAAATTTAAAGAGATTAATATTATGACTGTGCCATCTCAGTATATTTATGAGAATCTCTTGTATGCACACAAAAATATTAATCTGTTTAAAAAATACAGTGATATTCATAGTGTAAATACAAGGAACAAAGACAAATATGTCATTCCTAAAACAAGGTTGAAAAAAATAGGTGGTTCGTTTAGATGCCAATGTATACGTTTTTATAATAAAATTCCTAGCCATATTCAAGAACTAAGTATTCATAAATTCAAATTGTTTATAAAACGTAAGCTATGTCAGAAAGCTTTTTACAGTGTTAAAGATTATATTGAGGACAAGAAGGCTTGGGAATGAGATGCTCCAGTGATATACGTGTGCCTTTTTTATTTCTTTTTAAAATTATGATTGATGATTTATTTTTGATTAATTAAAATTTTGCTTTCTCAAGTATTGTAAATACCTATTAATTTTTGTTCTTGTTTGTTGTTTTTTTTATATTGTTGTTTTTTTTTTTTATATATATATAATTATTTCATTATTGTAAATGTGAGGACGATGTAGGTTATTCTTTCTTCATTGTTTTTGCTTTCACTATAATTTATTTAATGATGTCAAGCAGTTTGAGTACTTGTGTGGCCTACCCAAAGGTCCTTACTTTGGTATTGTTCGTCAAATTGTTGAGCTCCTTAAGTTCTAAGTTGAGCTACACGATAACTGACAAATGCTTGCACTGTCTGGACAGGTCCGCTCAAATTTGCGTGGTTATTTCCTCAAAAGAATACCACAGACATGAACCTACATGCTTCTCATATACAAATACAAATTGTCTGGACTTTAAAAGAGACTATGACCTCTGAGTTTGTTTCGGTGTTTCTTCTCAGAGTAGTCAGTTAGGAAATACCGGCCTCATCTAGCTAAACTTAACACGCAAAAAAACATGACGTGTAAAAGTGTTATTTATAACCAATTTACAAAATAAATATTTCATTTCATTTCATTTCATACAATAAACGGATATTAAAGGCTTTATCGGCTTTATGTTTTTTACTTCTTCTTACTAGTTACCTTTCTGTGTATCAATGTGAATGTCACGATATTTGGTCATAAGTCACGCCTCGCCTTCAACAGATTCGGGCGTAACTGCACACGATTCACGAATAGACCATACACTTGAATTAAATTCCGTGTTTCGCACGGGTGGAGCCGCTGTCAGAAGCAAGCCTGTTATTATCACTTGATGTTAAATAGACATGTCAGACAAAACGGTAACCGATAGCCTGCTATAACTGAATACGAGTTAATTATATAGGTATATAAATATAGATCTATAGGGTTGTCTATTTAAGTGGTAGTCCGTAACGCACGAGCACACAGTAAACGTCCAGATAAAAGAACACGCAGAATGAGTCGATGTATCTTGTTCATATACTCGGCGAGTCCTTTGTTCTCAGCTAGAAACCCGTTAACAATGCAGTCGTGCAAATCCGATCTCGTTATGTTATTCTGTGAACGCTCGCTGCTTTCACAAAAACAGGAACCAACCCGAATTACTCATCGCTGATCTGTTTGACACTGCAATTACCTAGGTAAATATTAGATACGTTATACAACTGATGCGATAGTCGATGTATGTAGGTATACCAGCATAGCATATGTATGGTTCATATACAGCCACTGATTTGATAAATACTCTCTGCATACAGCATATAGTGTAGCTGTACATACGTCCCAAATGCGTTACTTGAAGTTAACTTGTTTACGTTTCTTTTTAAAGCGGTGGAGGTTCCACTTAATTCGTCTGCATTTCGTTTTTACCTCAATATCTCAAAGACAATTTTATTGTATGAACCTACGTGTGTTTCAATGGCGCGCCCTGAAACCCAAAGGGCTAGATAGATTTTAACTAATGTTCATTCAGTATATATATGGTATCATCAGTTTTTTCTTAAATGCCGAGGAGACAGACATGCCGCAGGGCTATAATCATTGTGATAAAAAACATGGCAGCCACCGCGCCGGCAGGCAAGTGATGTCGGATTTTTCGCGTCAGGTAGGCCTGTGTAAATATAGAAAGAAGGCTTGACGAGACGATCGCAAAAATGTAACTCACTGAAATTCAGGAAATACGAGTAAAATGTAATACTTATCTGTATCGAAATACGACGATGACACGGTTTGCGTAGTAGTTGAGCGTTTGGTTGCTGCACCGCGTGTGGCGGGTTCGATTCCTGCACCTGAACAACTGTTTGTATGGAATACAAAAATAGTTGTTGCGGGTCCAGTTGTGTGTAAATATGCACTCACAATACAAGACAAATTCCTAGTGTGAGACAATAATTGCGCTACTCCTTTTGGTGTACGGCAGACGTCTGGAGTATTATTTATAGGACAAGCTGACCATCACCGTCGAATACTGCTTTTGAGATGTGGTGAGATGATCAGGATTCTCAGGATAGGGCATCGGGCTTATGAACCTGTAATAACAGAACTCAAATAGGCAAAGAGGCTCACCACTCACCACGCCTTCAAAGAAACTTTGAATACATTGGACACGAGGCCAGGAAGAGAGGCGATCACCTTGAAAGAAACTGAGATGGCAAAACATGGAGATCTGGATCAAACCAGAGTATAAATGTTTAACTTTAAATGAAGGAGTTTTCCTTTTTAGATTTTTAAATTAAAGTAAGTCACCAACCAAATGCGTGATGGCCAACCCAAAGAGTACGGTTCCGTTACTACCTACTCGGCTCAAAACCATAAAAAAGTAATCGTACCTACTGTCAATCGGTAATTTTACTAATTAATTATGCTGTTGAGCTGTTGTGAATTTTTTACTTATCCTTACCTACCCTTAAAGATAGAAATTGTTTATTTGGCACATGCCACAATCTCACACAATAACAGAAAACCAAAGAACGAACGTAGCTGTGTGTACTTCTTAACCCAAAATGAGACAATGCCGAGTTGCTCACGAGTCACGACTGCGCCAGATAGGCCCAGTTCAGCAGAATGCCAGACTAGGGCATGACTAGTGTTTGTGAATGTGTGTGATGGACAATCGAATGTCATCAGATGTAACATCACCAGAAAATAAAATTAAAATATATAACACTAGCTCTGTCCCACGGTTTCACCCGCGTATAAACCTACTACTGTTATTAACTCGATGATTTCTGAATATTAACGAATAGATGTTAAAATTTAAGTAGGTATACCTATCTAATTCGCACTGGATAGAGAATCGCGAAGTAATCGCCGACCACGTGCTGCATGTACGAACTTCTGTTTTTAGGGTTCCGTAGCCGAATGGCAAAAAACAGAACCCTTATAGTTTCGACATGTCTGTCCGTCTGTCTGTCTGTCCGTCCGTCCGTATGTCACAGCCATTTTATTGCGAAACTATTAGGACTATACATGTAAAACTTGGTAGGTAGATGTATTCTGTGAACCGCTTTCCGATTTTAAGAGAACATTTTAAAAATATTTAAAATAAAGGGGGCTCCCCATACATGGAACTAAAACTGAAAATATTTTCTTTCATGAAACCTATACGTGTGTGGTATCTATAGACAGGTCTTTAAAAATGACATTAAGGTTTCCAAAATGACTTTTTCATAAAGTTAATGGTTTAAAAGATATACGCTTCCAAAGTGGTAAAATGTGTCCCCCCCCCTTTAACTTCTATAATAACGAAGTGAAAAAACTTGAGAGGTGTCAAGGGACACCCGGATGGAACGAAGTTCCTTTCGATTAATTAGTGAAGGAATTGTAAAAAAAAACATGTGCGCAATTCACACGTGGTAGAAGTGAAACCTTCAAAAATTTACGAAATTTCAATCGTTGCCCTCTCTCTCTCTCTCTCTTTACCTCAACTCCCCACGAGACGCCCCTCAACTCATGCCTCAACTCATCCCGCAACTCGACCCGCAACTCGACCCGCAACTCGACCCGCTACTCGACCCGCAACTCGACCCACAACTCGACCTGCAACTCGACCCGCAACTGGACCCGCAACTCGACCCGCAACTCGACCCGCAACTCGACCCTCAACTCGACCCGGCACTGTCGGTACACAGACGTTTACGCACACATGCGTACGTATTATATTGCGAAATAAGTATACGCGATTTACTGAAAATATATTGATTGGATTAAAAAAATAAAACAGTATTACGTTAGTATATTTCTTGTTGAATAATTTGTCAAAAAATCATAAAGATCGTATGTATTTTAATATGGTTTTTATTCATTAAAAGGTTTTTTCAGAGGTTACTTTGTGATTGTTTTCTATCAATTAAAATTTGTTGTAACTATTATGTTTTCAACACACTACTTAACTAGAATATATCCTGAAGAATATCATATATTTTTCTGATTGTGTTAACTGCAGTGAATCATATACTTTAAAGCATTATAAAACTTGCGTTTAGCTCTTGTAGTCCCCTTAAAAAGTGTCGTTACAACTTTTCGTCTTAATTTTTTCCGGCTAGCCCCCTTTCGCAACGCGCGTTAAGGAACTTCATTCCAAAAATCTAAAAAAACCATATGTTGTAGATCTTAATGTAAACTTTCAACCAAAATTGGTTAGAACGAGATCGAGTCAGCAGTTTTTGAGATGCATTATATTTTCTAAAACCGCAAATATAACTTTGTAATTCATACAAATACTATGAAAAACAAAGTTATTTGGCGTAGTTGTAAAAATTGTAAATAAGCTAGTTTTAAGAAATTTGTAAGGTTTTTGTATTTTATTTTTTCAAATAAATATATTAAGTATATTATATTTATTATAGTTACTACGGAACCCTTCATGGGCGAGTCCGACTCGCACTAGCCCATTTTTTTTTTTAAGACGGTTTCTTCTTTTGCAAAAAATATGTTTGTTAATTTTTAGTGACATAATTATTTTTAATCTTATAAAATATGGGTAGCGTTAGTAAATATTCTTCTCGTATGAGAAAACGGCGTCAAACTGAAACTGAGAATGAAGAACGACTCTATATCTTTTTATTATTCGTAGTACACCTGGAAAGTGCATACCGTTACAATTCCAACAAGCCCAAACACAGCTAAGATACTTTGTCTTGTTATGGAGTTCCGGTGCCTGTCTCTTGGATTCATCATCAGATCTGATAGTAGAATGGTTCTTATTGAACGCAAATGCTTCACTTGTTTTAGAAAACACCAAAATCGCTTTTCGTTTTCCTATAAAATTTGAAGAGTTCCCTCGATTTCGCCAAGATTCCATCATCAGATGTATAATAGCTACATGCAAATCGTCATCATGTCGCAGCATCGATAGTGTCCGGGAGAGACCTCTGACGGATGGACATGGTTACTATGAAGGCTCGTTGCCTTACAACGGAACCGTAACATCGCTACAAGCTAATCAATAACTTTAATCAGACAAGTCAATGTTTTCGGATCTATTTCCTCATTTTTGGACACAGTCTTCCATAATTAGAATCGGCTTTTTAACTGATTAGCAGAGTAATCGTATCACGGAATTACGTTTTAACCATTAGGCAAACATAATAAATGTAAACAGAAGTTCGTAGAGCACGTGGTCGGCGGCTAATTGTCGTGCAAACGAAGGGGAGCGTCCTCCCCCTGTCGGAGCGCACAGGACATAGCGCGGGGTCGCCTCCCGCGCCGGATTCATTACACGCCACTCATTGAAACTTATTAATATGATCGCTTGATTTATAGATGTGCCGTGATGCGCGCTCTAATGTCGACATTATTGAATTTTATTAACTTTCGGACAAAGGGCTCCCTGCCTCCGACACAAGCGCGGGGAGAATACGCTTTGAACTCTCACGTGTCCATTAATTAGACATACACTGCGCGGCCGGTACTTACTGGGCGCGTGTTGATATTGGCTGTCATCCTCAATTTTGCCCTAAAGTGAACCTGTGTTTTATATGTATTGTGTTTTATATTTAATAAAAACAAACTATCTCGAAAATATTGATCTCAAAAATTTACCAAGTGCGAGTCTCGCCTATCAAGGTTTACACACATTTTTCCATCTCTCAAACGATTGACTTTAAGAAAAAATAGTCCTAAGAACCTCAATGTCTTTTTTAAAGACCTACCTATACACTCCCGCACGCGTGTATAGGTTTGCAGATTAAAAAAATTGTATCGATTCCATGTATAGGGAGCCCCATATTTGTTTCGTTTTGTATACTTTGCCTTACCATTTTTTTCTCAAGTCTCAACTGTGTAGGTAAGTCCTAATAATTTCGGTATAAAATGGTTATGACAAACGGACGGACAGACACATATGATGAATCTATAAGAGTTCCGTTTTTTGCCATTTGGCTACGGAACCGTAAAAATGTTTTGAAATGTAGTTTGCACTTACATAATGCAAATAAAGTTTGTAATTGGCAATTGGCATCGCAATCAAGACCTCTCGTGCTGACAGCAGCATGCACTGGTGTTGTGGGCAGAGTGGTGAAGCAGGCAGGTGGCTAGTTCGCTGTGGTGTGCTCTCGTGACGTTGTCAGGGCGGACGTGGTGACAGTGGCAGACGAATGCCGAGAGCCGGCGCCCTGCGGCGCGGCCGCGCTGGGAGCCGCGCCCAGCCGACACAAAAACACCTAGATCTGTATCTACGAGCCATGAGCCACACATCAATCTTCGCCAGCAGCCCTACCGCTCGCCCCGCGCCCCGCACCGCCGCCTCCACCGAGACAAGCGATCGTTTGTCATTTGCGCATAAATAATGATTGAATAATGACAACAAACACGGCTATCCTCGGGAAGCGGATTGCTTATCACGCCACGCACTGGCCTGGAGCTGACACCGAACTCCCGCAGCGGGACAACATTGCACACTACAAAAAATATAATAAATTTTACTGTTACCTACTAAATTACATTCATCAGGTGAGCTGCCTCAGACTAACGCGCCACGTACGGACGCGGGGACCAATTGGTAGCGACGTTTCCTTATCGTATTTAAGTATGTACCTGGATAGGTACTCTGAAATTAAGATATTAACAAGATGAAGAAGAAACAAAATGAAAAGAAAGAAATAATGTTTATTCAGACAGATTAAACAGTTATATCCGAATGTACCTTACTGACTTTCTATTATAGTTTCAAGTTTGTGCTAATTTGTTGTGTACCTAGAAACTGTTGGTTTTGAAAAATAAGTCACCTCGTTAAGTTAAAACTTAGTAAGGTGACCACCCAGGTCATTAGTAGTACCTAATAATAGTAGATGCCTAGATGACCATGATGAAACAAAGTCGTAGAGCTCTAACTTGTACCAGCCATGTGAACAGCAGGGCAACACAGGCTAATTTTCAGCAAGCGCTATAAATGGAATGTTCAGTTACGGGGACACCAGCGCAATGTTGCTCTCGATATTTTCAGAGACAGTTGAGATATCAGAGAACAAAGGAGTGTCAGCAGTGCAGGGGGCTCTCGTGACGTCACCAGTTTTTATCGCAATTTGTTCGATTGTTGAGCTGTCCTGCCTTCACTGTACCGCTTTATTTCGCGGCGAATTCGTTTTCCGTGTAATGTAACCGGAGCATCGCAACGGTAAGTTCTCACAGAAATCCACAATTTAAAAAATGTCCGCAGGTAAGCTTTCGCATTCGATTCCCATCGGGTCGCGTGAGATGCCACAGATAAGCTCGATAAATTGAATTAAATGTCTCGGAGTGGTCTCACGGCGCGGGAGGGGAGCGGGAGGGCTGGTGCCGGCCGAGGGCAGGCAAATTTGTTTGGTGCTGAGTTCGGTCCACTTGTATCAATTAAGTGCGGCGGCTGCTCAAAGACGTCGCGCTACACAACGAGCGCAAAAAATAAGTCTCCGAGAACACGACAGCGGCCGGTCGCCGCCGCTACCGATTGTTTTATAAAGCACTGCTCGACGCGCAGCTAACAGGGAACACTTTTACACAGTCGTCAATTCACTGGAAATGCACATATTATGATGATCTACTAAATATCTCACACTATTTCATTTCAACTATCTAGGTATAATACCTACTCAGGATCGCAGTGTAGGCTGTGCGTCCGTCCGTCTTCAATTTGGCAAACTAGGTTACGTCTCGTTATTAGTGCGGTATTTGCTTGAGAGTGACAGCTCGGTCCAGAACTGTTGGTCGTGAAGTCCGCAGGGGGCAGTGTGTCAGTGCTCCCCGGTGAGCGACATCGCTCCACCATTCACTCTAGCGCATCATTTATTATATCTCTGGCTCGAACACCGTCGAAACAGTGACAAAATAAGCCTAGCGCTTGAGCAAGTATTAGTATGTAGACTTATAAAACTGGTCAGATCGCAGATCAAAGCCTAGTAGGACACTTACATTCTTGAGAACCTCATAAACGTAGTACATACAACGTCAGCTGCCCCAGGCATGGGTACAGTTTTACAAATCGTTGTTATAAAGCGAATGTACTTGCACAGCTCCGGCCGAGATCCTGCGGGCTGCGGCCTGCTAACTCACTTAAGTTGGCAAAGCCGAACGCGATTAGTTAAAAGGGTGCTTGCCAGCTTTGTGTATGGATTTTGTTGAAACGTCTTGTTGTTATTGAAACATCTTTTCGTTTGTTTTTGTTGTTTTTGCTGTTGTTGGTTGTTTTATGTGGTGAACTCTTAATTTGGTTGATGTTCAACGAAATGCTGTCTCTCAAAAACCGTTTACATAATTATGCTTCAGCGTAAGCAATCGTGCTCAGCCACTGTGTAACTATAAATAAAGTATGCACACTACATACTTAGCTGTTATATATGATTAGAGACTATCTTGGTATGTTTACCTTGATCAGATTGCAAATATAGAGTAATGAAACTGTGCTGGATCTTTCGGACCCTCAGACATGCGATTCCTAAGAAAATTTTTAGGTAACTAAAAACTTTTTTAGGAATCGCATGTCTGGCCGCTCTTAATATCTCCTTAACCTAAAACCTGCAATACATGTTGGCCGAGCGTTGTCGAGTGAAGGCCAATACCAACATGTAGACGGTATATTTGCATTGTCTTGCTATCGCTCGGTGTCACTTACCTAGTTGGCCGAGTGAAGGCCAGCGCCAACGTGTATAGAGCTCATTTGGTGCAACTTGTCTTCGCTCGCCGTTGCTCGTGATCACTTGCCTCACTTCGGCTCGCTGTCGGCAGAGGCGCTCGCCTGCGCTCGGCCAACGTGTGGGCAGCTCTACAGACCCTCTTCTACATTAGTCGTCTGCATTGGCGTTCGACGAACTTGTCGAACGTGTGGACATTATTTCTTGCCTTGTACCTATTTGCCAACGCTTGCGTTGGCCTACGCTCGGCCAACATGTATTGCAGGTTTAACGTATTATGTAGCGTTGGTCCATTCAGCGTTACGTATTGCCTCTGTCTGGGGTCAACGCAACCTTATTAGTATTACAATTTAAAACAACAAGGTAGGTATCTTGTACACAAATAATACTTACTTGGTAACTTGTTCTCGATTAGAACACTGTAGGTGGTTACATTAATAGCGTTAAGACAACATGAATCACTTAAGATCCTAACAAATACTCAAATAGGCATAAAGATGTAATACTGAACATACCACAGAGTAGGACCATGTTGCTAGTATGCCACTATGTAACAGATCTGCTCACCTACATAATATTGTCCATAAATACATTTATAATACTTTCGATGAATCATTACGATAGCAAACTTGATAGACATTGTTTTTGTTCGCTATTCTGCAAGCAAATGTTTATAGGTATATTATTCTAACTAATAAATAACTTTAATGTATAATAGTGTGCTGAAAATATTATGTTATAATTTTTTGCAAACGTGATGACTTGTAATTGTCTTTTGACGACTATGTTTTCCCTTTTCTGTGTTTTTAATAGCTGTAAGGCATCCAGTGATGAGATTAAGAAACTTTTTCAAAATACGCACTAACACCTGCAAGCAAACAAAAATACACACACCGCCCACTCATCCCTCACCCCTCTCACACACACATTATTTTATTTAGGTTAGCCAAAAATTTGCGAAAATATCTACTCGTCCGATAAGCGGGCCTAGACAAAATCCATTTTCTGTAAGCGTTAACGCCAACGGAAAAATTAAATTGTATGGAGTTGACATTTGCTAACCACATGCCACGTGATTGTCACGTGTTAGTAAATGTCAACTCCGTACAATTTAATTTTTCCGTTGGCGTTAACGCTTACAGAAAATGGATTTTGTCTAGGCCCGAAGGACGGATGGGCGGACGGAAGGAAGGAGATGTTTCGCTACTGTATGGGTTCTTACACTTCTTATACTGTGACTGCACAAGTCAAGATAGGTTTGCGAACCCTAGCCGCACGAGTCTGACTGCAGACCGGCTTCCATTAGGTAGGAGGGTAGGTACTTCTTGTTAGTATATTAGCACTATACATTAAGAAGACAAAGTGGCTTTGATGTATTCAACTACATTATAAGTAAGTGAGTATTTTATCTTTTCGGCACAGTCTGAAAATGTGAAGTGCAACCTGCACTTTCTAATTAAATAGGACTTCATACAAACCTGTAAATCATTTAGCAGTGAAAACTTCATAGCCTAATTTTTCATCGACGACATCTAAATACATTCAATAAAGTTGATTGTAAAATATGCTAGTGTCACCCAATATATCCGCTGGAAATATACAGCAATTCTCAAAAGTGTAGTGGTCACAATAAAATGAGTTATGCTAATCAGGTCGCGGCTTGCAGCAGATGACACATCTATTGTGTGCGCTCGGGGCTGCTCGGGGACGCTCGGGGCCGCTCGGGCGCAGCCGGAATGCGCGGGCGCAGCGGGCCGGACCTGCACCGCGCACACCAGCGCGCTCCACAGAAGTCCTACTTCACGCAATACGCGCTAGCTACTACTGGGAAGTGACTCACGGTGCTAGTCAACCAATACTACTTCCGCTACCTGCGCGGTACATGACACATGCTTACCTGTGTGGCAAGAACGTCAGTAGTCGTCCTGACCCTCATACTCAGGCTTGGACCTTCTGCAGGTCGGCTGAGCGGCTGCACTACTGATATGTTTATTAGCGCACGCCGCGCGCCGCCGGAAGCCGGCAGATGTCCCTAACACTTCTCCATATCTGGCATATCTGAATAGATAGCTCTCTAATTTTATTACTACCCACTTGTAAACATTTTTCGTCGTTTCCGAGAACTTACCGTCCGTTTGGTCGACAGCTAAAACTCATTTGTAAAGCGCGGTGCGTGTATCGATTCCACGAAAGAATTCCATTTCCAATACGAGATAATAACCTAACGAACGTAATAAACATGTATGAGAACTTCTCTCGGTCTGGTTCGGAAACTTTTACATCGAGGAGGAGCCAATAATGTTTTGATTGCTAGTAACATAATACAATCCCTGTGTGACTCTCCCGCTTGGAGGCTTAGTTTTAAATCATGACATGAGGAAGGAAAACTTGGTCGTGTAGCAATGTAGCGTCGGTGTCAGCTAGACGCGCGGCGGGGCCCGGCGCGGCCTGACCACCAAAACGAACGACAAGACGCAGCCTACCGAGAATCTCCCACGGCCACTACAGAAACCAATAAAAAAACGTTTATCGCGTCACCGATCAACAGCCCGAAACAAGCAATATTTATTGATATCAAACTCATGATTAATTAAATATGTATTAAAAAGCTATCCAAAGTGACCTTAATCGTTTCCCGACCTCTGGAGACATTCACGATGTAATATCTATTCGGAAGTAAATTATGTCTCTATCAGTATCGGTCGATCGCTGGACGTTCGTCTAGGATTTATGAGTGGTTGCGGGGCGAAGTGCGCGGTGTGCGGGGGCCGGGGGCGGGGGGGTGGCGCCCCGGGAGCCCGGGAGCCCCCGGACATAAATAATGACGTTTAATAATTGATTAATCGCGGTGCTCCCGTCGCCGGAGATAGTATCGCACATACCTGCCCGCACCGCTATAAAGATGAGTCGCTAATTAATTTAAATGAGTGGAGACCGCCTGGCGGACACAAAAAGTGGCGGCGGGTCACTCACTATCGCGACATCAGCGGCGCGGGGAGACGAGCGCGCACGATACACTCGCTGCGGATGATATCGAGCGCCGCGCGATCTGTCCGCCGCCGCACCGTCGCCGGCGCAGCCCGACACGTCTTGATCCCGACCTGCTCCCAAAATGTCATACCTACTTAGTCCAAGAAATTTGAATCCAATATGCTATCATACAAGTCTTGTATAAAATAAAATCACCTCAAGGCATACATGGCGAGCCAACTTACACGCGCTGTAGTCGAATCTGACAGTGACAAATGTTAAAAAGGTATTAATCATCGTGTTCATTGCACAGAATGATGTTGAAAGAACATTATAACATAATTATCTTACTGTCTAACTAATCTGTAATTTTACAGATTGATTTAGTAGATGTGATGGTTCCTATCTCTTTAGACAAATGTTTGTTAAGGAATCTTGGGCCTAACTGGATCATTGGTGGTATGGTTTTTGTCGAACTAACTAATACACTTTACATATTATGTAGCTATAAAATACCATGGGACACAGCGCGATGGAAACAGCTAAACGACTAACCGCGCTGTTTCAAGTAGATTTGCCAAACCATTGGTCAAACCCCTTCGTTCGCGCGAAGTGGAATTAATTCCTTACTTTTCATAGTGGATCGTACCAATGTTTAGGAAAAACTTAACTTGTTGCCAAGCGAGCACCGTTATGAACAATCAAAGATTTGTGAACTGAAACAAAACTAAAATGAATATATACATTGTTATAAATAAAATTGTTATATAAAAATAACTGTGGTCTCTATCGTCTCTATCACAAAGGTACTTAACCATAAATATCAAAAGGATGTTAGTTACTTATTTTTAAGGCAGTGTTGTATTTTGCAATAAAGCTTTAACAACTAATTTTTTGACGGAATCAACACACAACTTTTCTAAAATATTCATGTGTCATGGAATTCACTAACAAACGACTGATTTAAAATAATTTTGGATAAATAAAATATTTATTAACGCAAAGTACCAAGACAGTTCGGTCAGAGTACTCCGACTAAGCATTGGTAATACACAAGATTGGAGATGAGAGGAAAAAATAACAGAACCCTTTATTGATTTACAAGTATCGATGTCGATCGATAACCCGCGGCCACGCCGCCGCACCGTGACGTACGCGCCCGAACTACTCCCACACTGTGACGGCTCTGAACAGACAGAAAGAAATCGTAGCTGCACATAATTACCACATTATCTCCTTAGCAGCTGCAGCTGAGTACTAGTGTTTTACAAGGAGCGACTAAAGTGTTACCCAGTTACCGGGTTGTGGAGGTCACAGGCACTTGCTCCATGTAAAACACTGGAAGCCGACCCCTAGATTTTTTTAATGGTAATAAGCTCTTGTTTGACCACCATCTCACTTGATGGAAAGTGTTGATGTGGTCGAAGATGGAGCACGCTTGCCTAGAAGTAACCCGGTCAAGATCGGTCTTTAAGTCAAGAGGTTATAGCGATCAGGAAACACAGACTCTGGCAGGGGATTTCACTCCTTAGCCGTACGCACAATAAAAGTATTTCCAAAACGTTTTGTGCGTATGGGTGGGATGTCCATCATGTAACGATGGCGTATCGCCGTTTGTCTTGTAGTCCGATGATGAAACGGGCTTGGAGGAATGAGATTGTGTAATTTCATCGCACACTCTCCGAAATGTAACCGACAGAAAACCGATAGACTTGCAACTCGTCGTCGATGTTCAAGTCTCCATAGATTCAAGCGCATCCAGTTGGTATTTGTCAGATCCATCCCAAAGATAAGAGTAGTACTCCATACATGACCGAACCTGGGCTTGATAGAGACTGAGCAGCTGTTCGGGTGTGTGTAAGTCGATAGTTGGGAACAGACCAAGCAGATGATGATGATGGAGCGAGCGCCCTCTGACCTTCACAAGCCAGCAGCTGCGTAACACGGTACCCCTCGGCCAGATCACTGTCGGATTTCTGTCTTCAGACTACCTGTAACGAGTGCAAAAGATGCCCAAAACACAGTCGGGACTAACGACTTAACGTTTTTTCCGGGGTACGGAGGAATTTCAATAGGTATGTTAAAATAGTCCAAATCTAAGTAGTTACAGTTAAGCTACTGAATTTTAACTTTTTACGGAGTGCCACATTCGTCAGTGACCATGAGAACCGAAACTACATAATAGAGCTTGTTATAGCTGGCAGGAATGCGACAGACGCTATTAGCGCATCCTCCGCGTGACTTTAGAATACAATTAAAAATTAAATTATCGCGGTTAATAAGTTGGTCTGTAATTTTCGGCTGATGCCAGGCAGCGTCTGTCCGGCACGCTGGCAGGCCACTGCGGCGGGCTGTGGCGGGTGGCGAGTGTGGCCGCACCTGCACTAATGACCGCTAATTGAAAGCTTGTAGCTCAGCGGCACTCGGCCACATTGCTATAAATCCGCGCGCTTCATAAATTGTTCGCATCTAAATAGAAAGCTATTACCGTTCTAATGATATGCGTGGATGTTGTCTGTTAATGGCCGCCTGTCCGCTCCTGAAGGCTGATGTAATAAAATTTAATTGAATATTGTGGCGATGCGTGGAAACCCACTCACGTTTAAAATTGCAACTAAATACCTACTGCTACATAGATGTAAGTTTTAATTTTAAACTGTAGTATCTATGACTTTCATGCTATCAGGTGAAGACTGAATATTTGGCAGGGTGCGGGGGAGCGCCAACGGTATCCTGAAAACAATAATCAATAAAATTCATTTGTTAAACCTACAAAATATGATTAGTGAATTATATGTATGTACCACAGTATTAAGATTGCTTTTGCTGCAACACTATGACTTTTGCATGGCATATAATATAAGTCGAACTCGCCCATGAAGGGTTTTGTAGTAGCTACGCAAAATTACTTTGTTTGTCATATTGCTCGTATAAATGACTAAGTTCTATGTATATACGGCTGAATATATTTCATTCAAACCAATTTACGTTGAAAGTTGTCATTGAGATCTATAACATATATTTTTTGCACTCACAATATTTTAAAAGTTAGATTACATTTCACCGCTTTGTCGTTTATAGGGTTCCGTAGCCAAATGGCAAAAAACGGAATCCTTATAGTTTCGTCATGTCTGTCTGTCTGTCCGTCTGTCCGTCCGTCCGTCCGTATGTCACAGACAATTTATTCCGAAACTGTTAGGATTATACATGTGAAACTTGGTAGGTAGATGTATTCTGTAAACCGCTTTCCGATTTTAAGAAAAAAATTAAAAAATATTTAAAATAAAGAGGGGCTCCCCATACATGGAACTAAAACTGAAAATATTTTTTTTTTTTTCATGAAACCTATGCGTGTATCTATAGACAGGTCTTTAAAAATGACATAGGGTTTTCTAAAACCACTTTTTAATAAAGTCAATTGTTTAAAAGATATAAGCTTCCAAAATGGTAAAATGTGTCCCCCCCTCTAACTTCCATAATAATGGAGTGAAAAATCTAAAAAAAAATACGTAACTATACTAACAAGCAACTTCTCATAGAGCCAACGAGGCGTGAACAAATGTCTGTCCCGCGCAAAGCCTCCCAAACTTCATGGCAATGACTATCGATGGCATCTCGAGTTCTCTCATTGCGGTGATGCCATCGCTGCACCATAAGTCCCCAAAGGTTTTCGATCGGGTTAAGATCTGGACTTTTAGACGGCCATGGAATCAAGTTAATGAATGAATGTTGATCAAACCAGGTACGAGTCACTCTAGCTGTGTGTAATCTGCAGTTGTCTTGTAGAAAATTAAATTGAGGCAGATCGCTTTCCGGGTAGACGTTCCGGACGCAACAATAGCATTTTCTAAATTATCCACATAATCTAAAGCGTTGGCTTTCGGAGGTAGTCTGCTTAATTCTCCGACTCCATCTGCCGACATCCAGCCCCAAATATTTACACTGATTCAACCAGACTCCGTGGTCGGCACAATATTTTCTTGAGTGTATCTAGTATTATTGTAACGCCAGAGAGTCATTCGACCATGTTGGCTAGATTTGAATGTTTTTTCGTCCGTAAATATCGTAGTAGACCAATCGAAATTCAAGTACTCCCGGGCAAAATTTAAACGAGCCGCTTTGTTAGCGTCGGTCAAATAAACTATTTTAGCGTGACGTCTGTAATGCAATCCCATACTATGCAAATGCTGCCGAATGGTTTCTTTCATAACATCGAATTCTTCTGCAAAATCGCCGGTAGAAGTGAAGCCGTTCTCTTCGTACTGACGTCTCATTGTTTCTCTTTGCTCGCTGGACAGTGCAGGCGGCCGACCACTTCGCCTATGATCTTGAAGATTACCTTCTTCCCCTTCACGTCTTATCCAAAAACGTGTCGTATATCGCGATATGTTCAGTTCTCTAGAAATATCACTTATGTTGTAACCTAACCGATGTAATGATATAATTTCGGCTCTTTCCTGTAAGTTTAAATTACGCGCGTATCATCTATGATTACGCGACATTTTCTTGACAGTAAGTGACTCGAGTTGATTTTTTTTTTTCCCTTCGTCCGTTAGGACAGGCAAAGAGTCAAGCCCATACAGCCAGGTCTGTAATATTTGTTTCTGTTCCAAGTGTGTAATAAGGCCGGAGCCAAGTCTTCAATGTTACATCCGATGCATATTCCATATTCAATTGTTAGTTATTTACCCAGATATTATCTCATAGAATTTATTTCTAAGTCGAGTCCGATATTTGTTAAAATCCTTGTTTCATATGTCCTTGATCGTGTTTTTAATAAAATCGTAAATAAATACATAGGTGTCTTTATTTTTCAAAATGTCTTCAATGCAGCGCGGTATATTCTCTGGTTTTTGACTCGATTATTGTTCTGAGACTCGAGTTGATCAATAACTGACACTTGACAGATCATATGTCAACAGCGATTCGAAAATGAATTGTTTTTTTTTTTAAGTATGGTATCTAGCATAAACCTCCTTGATTTATAAGGACAAGTTGGTTTGTGTTGCATGCTCTTTTAACCATTGCTCTGTGATTGGCTCACAGTTAACCAATTACGTTAATGTATTACAGTAATCTTTAGCGAATAATTATGTTACTGGGAGATGTCATCAAAAGTGGTACTTAAACTAATTTCTTGGTCGACTATACATAAAAAATTAAAATAAAAAAAAATAAGCTTAGGCGTCAAAGTACTCCTCCTCATCGCTGTCGTCCGGAAACGTACCCAGAAGACTGGCAGCATTGCCACGTTGTATGGCATATATATAATATTTAACTAGGAATAAACAGTAGGTACCTACTCATAAATAATTCAGTTACTTTCTTAGAAGATTTACAAAAAAACGTTGTTTTATGAGTTTTACTAGTTCTCGCATAGGTATTGTTTAAAAACTTAATTAGTGAATATCTGCACTAAAGAGCCGAGATCGTGAAAAACAAAGCATATTTTTACAGTTTTGCAATTTTGAGAGAGTCATAATTTTGATTACCTAACTTGAAATAAATACCTATTTAACTTAGTTCTGTAGGTCTTTCAACGAGAAGGAACTTGCTAATACAAATTGTACTAAGTAAATAGAAATGTTTCATCTCACCAGCTCTTGAAACTGAAGGTCCAGCACAGAACTATATGCGTCACACACTTACATGTCAACCAGAGCAGTCATTGAGGCCTGGCCGGTACTGCGGCAGACATCTCTTACGTCAGCCGGTGTTGTTGTAGTGTGTCGGGCAGTGCATAAATAACAGAATTAATATATTCGGCCGCGAGCCTCACGGCGGCTCGGTGCGGCGGTCCACAACTATATTTCACGGCAGTCTAATTAGTGCTAATTTATCGTACACCGTCCTGCCAGCATTGTGCAAAGAATTAGCGATGTATTCCAATTATCTTTGCATGCAAGCAAGTTCAAGCCGAACATTGTTAGAAGAGAAGATGCAGTCTTAGATTAAGAGTTTACTATTTTCATCATTCATAGTAGGTGAATCTAAGGTGGATAAGATATTTACGCTTAGATTGATATATGTATAATTGTATTTCGTCAGTTAATTTCTGAGAGCATGATGCAGTGGCGGTGGATAACATTGCCGCTGAACATACGAGTACAAATGCATGTAGATTGTGGACGTTCGATGTGTATCGCTACCGGTGGCTACCGGCCACTCCGCACCTCCGTTATCTTATCTATGACATTAAAAGCAGCTCTTTAATGTCCACACGTCCCCAGCACAACGTTACCAGTTACATTCACACTCATCTCTAACGCGTCTGCACAAGGTTGGTATTACAGTCTCGGCTTTTGAGGCAGTGCGTCCTCGGCGCTCCTCGTAAAAACTAACGGCTGAGTATCGACGGCTCCTCGAAGCCATTAAACGTTATCGAAGTGTCCACTTAATAACAAGTCCTAACTAATTAGGCGGCTACTCGTCTGACGAGGGACGCGCAGCACTGCGCGAGGGGAGAGGGGGGGGCTCCACTTATGTCTAATTCCTTTGATCAATATTTACATAAGAACTTGAAGGAGAATTAATTCGTTAATGAAGCCTTTTAGAAGCTTATGCATTGTTTATGGTCTTATGAAAGTAATCAGGAATTTCATGACAACCAATGACGTGTCTCTGTACATTCGGCCGGTAGTGTACCTGAATGATAAGCAAATAAAATGCAGGTTTTACATACTCTTTGTAAAATGCAATGTTATATGTTGGCGAGTGCTGGCGGCGCAGTAGTCCGCTGCCTAGCACAAGGAGCGCGCTCTGCCGACACAGCACGAGCTAGCTCAGCGTAGCCCCGGCCTCACGGCGGCGGCCGGGTGCCCCCGTGCTCGCCGCGCTTTATATTAATTGGCGGTAATTGTCCGGCGGGCGGCGGCGCGGTGCTGCTGCGGGACAAGATGGCCGCGGCGGATGCGGTAATTGCTTTCGTGGAAACCGCCGCGGGCCGCATACAGATTGAAACGCGGCGCCCGCAAAAACAACGGCGCAGTGCAATTAGACGGCCCTCCCGCCCTCCGCCGCGCCCCGCCCCCCGGCCGCCGCGATTAGCTCCTAACCTTGTGATGGACAGAAGATTTATAGCGAACACACGTAGAACTATGTGTACCTACTCGGAAGCAGTCGCCGCCGCAGCCTCCCTCGCGCTACCTACGGAAAAAATCCATCCATACAATAACAACTCTGTTCCATGTACAGCTCGCTCTGCACTTGCACTTTTTACTTGCATCATACGCAGCTCCATTATACTGCGACGCTATGATCGTCTCGGATGCTCCCTGATACGGATAGTAGTAGATTAATATATTTATGTTAATATTGATATATTTCCTAAATCTAAACTATTGGGTTAATGGCGGCATTGTCCCTTTTATTTCTTCACAACGTCCACTCTCATAAACATTAGTTTTTTATTCGATCGTTCTTTCAGTTTTGTCGCTGGGTGCTCTCTGGAACTCTATCAGCCGAAGCAAATAGAATTCAAATGCGAGAAGACCTAGATATCAATTCCGCAGCGCGGTAGTAACTACGCTCCAACCTTCAGCTCTCGCTGGCACCTGGACGAGTCTACTCACGGTAACAAACGATTTTCGAACTTTTCTTTATATTTATAAGTGTTAATTGTTTGAGCTTGAATTCCTATGTAACCGCGGACATCCCATCTTTGTAGTCGTGAATAATTTCTATAATTATGCTATATACAATATTATTATTATTTTTAACAGTCTTTAGTCTGAGTCTCGGTCTCAGTCTCAAACTCTCCTCAATCAGGTAAAGAATCTAATTTTAGAAATGCTGTAACTTCCTGTTCTTGGTAGAACTGCTAGCTAGATACATGGTATCGATGACTGCTCGTAAAAACGAACTTTTCCAAATCGAGGATAAAAGAGTTATGCGACTGTAAAAATATTTCGTTCTAATCTTGGATCAAGTGAATTTAAGTGTGTTTTTTGGTAGGTTCGTCAGCGAGCGCGGCACCTTGAAGTTCCACCGCGTGCGCACCTTGCGACCTGCGCGCTGAGCCCGCGTCCGCCCGTTTAATCTGAGTTATTGTACAGAACCAAACTATATAACCTTAAATCATACAATACACCAGTGAGGTACCCATAAGTAATCTAGTACCTATCCATACTAATCAATTCCGAATAAAATGAACTAACACTAAATAATAATTGGTGTAATATTGGAAAGATCAGTGAACGATAAAAGCATCAACCATTTCGAGAAAAATCAATAGTTAACAGATATCCAATACTGTTTTCGCAGGGAAAGATGCCTTGATGATACTGTGCTGAATCCTCTCTAATTCATGGATATGTTGATGCAGGAGAAAAAGCCATTGGAGTTTTCCTCGACATAAAAAATCATTTGACACCGTATCGATATTGATCCTTTTGTCAAAGTTGCAAGGTCTAGTATATCCGTCATACTCACCAATTGTTCCCGAGTTACCAGAGAGATAGTGAGCAATATATCCGGGATAAGAGATGAGTGAAGCCTCAACAAGTGGATTTGGCATCCGGCAGAGCAATAATTTAGGACCATCACTATAATTCTTGACTTATTTCTTCACCATCACGTGAGATGGTGGTTAAACGCCAGCCTATTACCGATAGAACTGCCTGCCCCTCACTTTAACAGCCGACTCTAGAATATCCTCATATTTGCACAGAACACCATCCTTTTGTTCCATGGCCGAAATTGGGAGCGAACGCGAAATACAGCGGAATTAGGTCTGGACCGTGTAAAAGCCTGGCTTAAGGATAAGCTTCTCACATTGAACATCGCCTAGAGACCTAGACCAAACTCCTGTGCTTCAGCAAGTCTAAAGCCTCCGGTCCCCACTCTATTCTGTCGCTCACTCCATCCATGCAAATGACAAATCTGCAGGCTAATACGGATCATTTTTAATAATAAGCAGTCTATTGCCCAATTATCTTTTCATATTGAGGTACATTAGTAATTTATTCAGATTAATTTGAATAAATAAATATTATTACTTACCGCTTGACTTTTATCTATCCTCTTGTGCGGGTGCAAGAGTGTATGTAATTTAAAAGCACTGTTTGAATATGGTTTAACAGTGTTTACTAAATGATCTTCAAGTTTAAAGTAAAATGTCTTAAATTGAAACGTTAGGTTAAAGAGAAATTGCGCGGGTTTCGCTCGTTCGCCGTAGTCTTTATCACGATAAAAACATAACCTGCTTCTTTTGTGGTCACTGGTCGGATAATAATTATTTCGTAGATTGCGATTCAATTACTTGAATATGGATGTTAAGCACTTTATGATCGTCACAATGCATATGGTGAAGTAGAGCTGATGGTGATATACCAGAAGAACTCCTCAAAAATTAACGGCTCTGCATCGGGAAAAGTTATATTTCGTAAAAGATGATGATTAAGTAGTTGATATTTTGGCTTTTGTAACTAGATAAATTACACACCGATCCACTTAAAAGCGTGAAAAAATCTTTTTGGTCGTGTTGTGTTTTGATGTGGAAGTCGGTTTTATTTTTTGCTAAAAAGTTTTTTTTAGTTAAACCATTATGATTCGCGTATTGTATTGCTATACTTATAACTTGAAAATCAAATATCCGAATGAATTAGAAAGTGTTTTACTGCTAATCATTTATTTAAATAAGAATGATTACTACGAAACAAATGTAACCGACAGTTGTTTCATCCACCTATCTAATTCAATTTAAGAAACAAAAATGTTGCTATTGTGACTTAACTATGGTAGTTAGTAGTAGTATGGTAGTATTAGTAGTTTTGTAGGTAATAATGAGTAGTTTAACTATGGAGTACATAACTTTTATGTAAATATTGTAAGTTTACTTTGCGCACGCCAAATTTAAATTTATAGGCACGGATTGGGTTACATTATTCCAATTTTCTTAAGGATGTTTATTGGTTTTCAAAATAAATTACAACCTACGTTATATTCTTATAGTGTAGCGTTTTATTCGCTTCGAAATATGCTTAAAATCGGTGTAGTATTTCCGGAGCCCATTTGATACAAATAAACACACAAACAAACAAAAAACTTTCCTCTTTACATAATTAGTATAGAAATATGGAGTGTGCATGGGGAATTTTAAATGAGTGCGTCGGTGTGTGTGTGTGTATGGTGAATCTTAAAAGTCATATACCTAGGTATTTTACTTCTATTTGGTTTCATTAGTTAAATCGTCATGTACAGAGGATAAAAGTAGCTCCCTAAACATAACTGTTTTGGAGTTAAATATATTGAAATGAGACTGCTGTTGCTGAATGCTTAGTAGGTATAAAGTTCTCAGATCATAATATTCTTACATAAACTGAATAAAAGGCTAACTCTAAGTCTCTGTGGTAGGAGTTCTAATCACATGTAGGTAATGAAGGGACAGTCTATACATATATATGTATATCGGTCACGGGAGAGATATATAGGTACATTTAAATTAGGTCAACTCTGCTATTTTAAAGACTTAGGTACTTGCTCAACCCCAAAAATAGCAGTCATTGTCATTTTTAGAGAACGGCGTGATGTCAGCTATGACCCGTCTGCACACATATACAACGTGTAACGAAAACACCATATCTATCCAAAAGAGCTGAAGACAACATCTGGTATGGAGTCTCTATGCACAGTTTCAGCACAAAATAACTGACTCAAAGAATTGATACCAAATTATTGGTTTCATATTGTTTAGTACCGATCGTTTCCGAATGTACTCTTATGACATAAAGAAATTTGATCTTGACATTACTCTGACTTGACAGATAGACTTTGGTTCTGTTGAAAAATGTCGGTCATGGGACCCTGTTGAGATAATTATAATTGGTGAAATATCGTTTGGAATCGCGTTTTGAAACCGATAATTGGGTCGCGAATTATCAATTGTTTGAAGTTGTAATCCCCATTTGATGAAAAACCCGGGATATTTTGGGATTCCTCGCTGGTTGGTTGCCATCGCGTGGCACGCGCTTTTGCTGGAAACGAGTTGTGCTGTGATTGCTGTTGGAACCGCGCCATCTGGAGACTGGCGCCTTGTGAACGTCCACACACTTGACTTACATCACACTTTCACTTACTCACCTCATATTACATACATACCACACTTGGGGCGTGGCCTTGGGAAGGTCGAAGTTGGCGAACCCAGCACAGAAGGTTAGTGGTTAGACCTGTTATTTGTATTCATAAAGTGTGTAACCTTGTTTATTGTAAGCAACGTTTATAGCTCCACGTACCGTGGACAGTTCCGGACACCCCAGTTATCGTTGCACTGGGCTTCTTGTAGTCCCTAACATTTGGTAAGCAGAGCGTGAGTTTTAATATAAAATCCACATAGTACATTCTGGTAGCAGGCGTGGCTCTTATAATATAAGATCCACTGGTTTAATTGGATGTTTTGAATATTGTTGAAAACTTGAAACTTAAAACTTGAGTTTAATTACTTAACATAACTTATATAACTTAATAAGTTTGAATATATTGCTTTGTCAGCCGGGCTCAAATAGTACTTGTAGTTTGTACTGTAATTTGTAGTGCTAGCCTCTTGGTATTGAATTGACAAGTAGGATTTATTTGTGAAATTAGGAATAATTTGGTATTTTGTTGTCAAGTTGTTGGTATATTTGTTGCAATTAATAATTGAATGTCATTGATCTGAATTAAAAGGTTATCTAAATAATAATTACACATAGTCTAATATAACAAGACTTGAATTGTGTGTATTGGTTGTTGTTTATAGTAGTTATTGGACTGTGTTGATAGAGATTCTCCGGCTCAATATTATACAGACAATTGTTGTGCTTATTGATGTTTATTGGTGTGATCCTGCACAATATATACATTGAATTGTTATTTATTTTGTAACTAGCCATCTGTACCAAGCTAGATTCATACTTGGAATAAGTACAGGGTCGGATTTGGACTTGAAATAATTGAATTTGAATTTTTATTTTGTTGAGATTATTTGGTCGGCTAACAAGTCATTGCTGTTTGTTTAATATTTGATTTTTGGTTGTTGATTGGTGTTTTGTATTAATATTTGATTGTTGCAATGGCCTCATTAAGGGCAGTCAGGGAGGCTGCTCCCGGATTGACCTCACAGTTGAGATGGTTCACATCGGCAGCTGCAACGGTTGAGCGTGTGGAATTGGAAGAGCTCACCCTTGCTCGGTATGGGCAAGTGATTGAGAGGATCAAGTCAGCTGATGCTGCGCTCACGCGCTTCAACGAGTACATCATGGACGTGGATTTGGGGGTGATGGATCAGACAGCCCGCGATAACATTTTGGGTGACTATGACCAGATTGTCCACCTGGGGGATGTCATATGTCTACGAGCGCGGGAAATTTTGAAGAGTCGGGTGCCTGATGCGGCCAAGCTGCAGACCCCTGTTGTTGCAGGCCCTGGATTATTAAGTAGGCTGCCCACCCTGGAACTGCCACATTTTGACGGTCGCTTGGACCACTGGCTGGGCTTCCTAAATCTTTTTAAAAGTCTTGTGGATGCACGCTCGGACCTCGGACCTGCCCAGAAGCTGGCCTATTTATTGTCTGTCCTGGAGGGCGAAGCCAGAGCCTTGGTGCAGCACTTGCCGGTGACGGATTCCTCCTACCCGACCGCTCTGGAGCTTCTCTCCCGACGGTACCAGAACAAGCGCTGCCTGGCTGATGTGCACATCGACCAGATTTTGGGGCTACCGGCCATTGTCAGCACGTCGACGTTGCGCACTGACTTGCTGAACCCGTTGGTCTCAGCGACCAACGCCTTGAGACGTTTGGAGTTACCGGTAGAACATTGGTCCTACTTGTTGGTGCACATAGTGCTGCAGTTGCTCCCCGCGGAGTTGAGGTCACGTTTTGAGCAGAAGTATGGTGGGGATAGTGCCACCCATCTTCCCCCCTTTGACGACCTCCTCAAATTTTTGGAAGACGAGTGTCGGTTTTCGGATAACACTCGTGGCGCCACGGGGTCACCCCCACTACCTTCTCACCCTAGAGACAAGGGACGGACTAGGGCTCGGGGGCCTGTTGATGTTCGCCCCGCCGCCCGTTTTGCTGGTGCCCGGAGTCCTCGGGCTAGGGGGCCTGTTGATGATCGCCCCGCCCCCCGTTTGGCTGGCGCCCAGAGTCCTCGGGCTAGGGGGCCTGTTGATGTTCGCCCCGCCCCCCATTTTGCTGGCGCCCGGAGTCCGCATCATTGTGACTTTTGTAAGGCAACGGGGCATGTCATGGCGCGTTGCCCGGACTTTTTGAATTTGCACGTAAGTGCCCGCCGCCGCATTGTCAACGCACGCCGTTTATGCTTTTCGTGCTTGGGGGCCCACTTCCATCGGGACTGCCCCGACCCCCGCCCGTGTAGAATTTGTGAAGGGTCCCACTTGGAGATTTTGTGCGCCAACGCGAACCGCTCCAGCAGACCAGCTTCTGAGGGGGGTTCGCGCAAGGGGGGGTACCCCGGAGACGAGCACCGGGCTGAGACCCGCGATTCTGTACGCCGCACTCCACCCCCCGCGCAAGTTGAACGGGAGCCCCACGAGCGCCATTTGGTCTTCCCTCGTCAGGGAGAACGCGCATTGGCTGCTAGGCAGCAGTGGCCGGGTCGGCGCCGCTGCCTTTCCCCTCCGTTGGCGGAACGTCCCCGGCTGGAGTCGCGCCCTCCGCCATTCGGGCATTCGGTGGGATATGCCCCTCCAGTGATGGCGAGCGGCTTGGGACACCGCGCGGACGACTATTTTGATTGTTGGCCTCGTCGTGAACGAGGGCAGCCTGGATGCGGCGATCGGTCGCCGCCCAGGCATCGCTAAGAGATTGACGCCTGCCCCGCTAAAGGACCCCCCCGATCAAGACGGTTTTGTTGCCAACGGCCTCGGTCAAGGTCTGGGGACCCTTGGGTGACTCAATTGTGGTCCGTGCCATTTTGGGCACGGGAGTCCGGGGTTGCCTTTTGTCGTCTTGGTTAGCGGGACAGGTTGGCCTGAAGGTGAACGACCTTTCAGGCAAGATTTGGGGAATTGGCGAACCGGCTGACACCACTGTTGAGGGAAGGACCTGGTTTGAAGTCACCCTTGTGAGTTGTCCGTACCCTAAAATTGGTGCTCCTGCCCTTGTTATAACTGAACTTGGTTGGGACGACCCACTTCGGGAAACCCTGTTGGAGGACGGTTGAGGCACTCTAGCCTTCCTTATGGGGCCCGTCACCCCCTTTTGTTGCCCAAGGAGGGCCACTTGGTTCAATTGTTGGTGACTGATCGTCACACTAAGAACTCGCATGCCGGTTGCAATGCGCTGTTGGCCATTCTGCAGCGAGAAATTTGGATTTTGTCGGCTGATCGCGTCAATGAGGCGAGGCCCTTTGCTGGCGTCGTAACGGACTTGTTGGTCCCCTTTTGTTGAAGACGTCCACCCTTTGTAATAGTAAGGCTTATTTGTGTGTTTGTCTGCCTGTCAACCAAGGCAGTGCATTTGGAGCTGGTAACCTCCCTGATGTGTATCCAAACGCCGCCGCACGGAGCGGCCGCCTGTGAGCCTCGCCATCCCCGAGCTGCGACAGCACGGCGCCGAGCCCGAACGGGCCCGCGTCCACCGTGAGCACTAGTTGCGCCGCCGGCTCGAAATGCGCGAGTACGCGCTCCGACGCAAGTTCGCGGCGCACAGCTGCCATTGCCTGGCGCTGCCTATCATCCCATCCTCGTCGCCAATGATATATATATGGTACTTTGGAAGGCACGATAATGCAATAACCGCCACCATCCGCCGCCATCTTGTAACCAAGTCAGTCGAGGAATAAACGGATTGAAAATCAGACGGTCGTATTATTGCATTATCGTGCCTTCCAAAGTACCATATATATATCATTGGCGACGAGGTGTTCAAATCTAATCCACGCAAGATGAACTCATATTTAGGTAATCTTACCATCTATGACCATAAAATCAACGATTGGCACATTTTCAAAGGGAAGCTGACGCAATTCCTAAAGATTAATAAAATCGACAAAGAAGTCAGAAGTGGAATCTTACTGTGCCACCTAACGGAAGAAACGTACCGTCTGTTGCAAAACTTAGCGTATCCAGAGGAATTGGAAACATTAAGTTACGAAGTTCTTTTGTCTTTACTCGACGGCCATTTTAAACCGAGGAAGTGCACGTTCGTTGACAAGGCAAAATTCTTTGGTGCCAGCAGAGAAACAGGCGAATCCATTGGAGAATGGGCGGCGCGATTAAGAGGATTGGCAACTTATTGCGATTTCGGCACCGCTCTTGAAACGAACTTGAGGGATCGTTTCGTCCTCGGTCTGAGTGCTGGCCCAGAACGCGACAAGCTGTTCGAGCAAAACCCGTCCACGCTTACGTTGTCACGAGCTATTGAAATGGCAGAGCAGGCAGCGTGTGCCAAGGAGGCTAAGGCGTTATTGGGCAACTCGGTGGCCATATCAATAAAGGAAGAACCGGTTTATCGCGCGAAGTTCTAAGGTCGAGCAAGCCGGGGACGAGGCGCTGGCGGCAGCGGTGTGGATGCAGCATCTCGCCGCGATACGGTTCGCTGTGACGTTTGCGGATTAAAAAACCACAGTAGTGACAAGTGTCGTTTTAAAAACTATACGTGTTAAAAGTGCGGGTCAAAAGGTCATTTAAAAAAAGTGTGCGGTAATTCAAAGGGTTCCACGAGAGTGTACCATGCTGACTCAATCGAAGGAGATGGTGGTGGTCAGCCCCAGAATCATGGTTGTGAGGAGTGCCAGAATTTTAATATAAGGTATGCCGCTGATAAGCCTATTCAAATCGAATTGGTTTTAGGCGAACAACTTATTAAAATGGAATTAGATTCTGGATCGGGAAGCACGGTAATTTCTGATAATCTTTACAATAAAAAATACTCACAGTACCAGTTACATAACAGTAATATAAAAATGTGCTTGTATAATGGACATAAAATCTCTCCACTAGGTTATTTCACTGCTAAAGCGAAATATAATAATTTTCAAAGAAATATTAAAGTCTTCGTAGTTAAAAACGGAGGCCCTCCGTTATTGGGTAGGGATTTCATGTCCGCCTTTAATTTAATTATCACATCTAACATTAATTCAATATCAAATAGCAATAATGATATACTAGAATTGCATGAAAAATACCCACACCTGTGGCGAGATGAACTGGGTTCATTTAATAAATTTAAAGTGAGCTTAAAACTGAAGGATAACGCCACTCCAAAGTTTTTCAAACCCCGAACTGTACCCTTTGCCCTAAGAGATAAAGTTGAAAAAGAATTAGATCGGTTAGTAAGTTTAGGTATTTAGTCTCCATAAATCATTCCCAATATGCCACTCCGATAGTGCCAGTTTTAAAAGATAATAATCAAGTCAGAATAGCGGGAGATTTTTCAGTAACCTTGAATAAAGACCTTATCATAGAAAAATACCCATTACCCAGAATTTAAGAGGTTTTTGCTAAGATTGGAGGGGGCGAGTTGTATAGTAAAATTGATCTAAAAAATGCATACAATCAATTTTTACTAGACGAATCATCGCAGGAATTAACAACCATAAACACACATAAAGGTCTGTTCAAATATACGCGTTTAGTTTATGGACTCGCTAACGCACCCGCTATTTTTCAAAAGTCAATGGAGATGCTATTAGCTGGAATAGACGGAGTTAGTGTCTGGCTCGATGACATTTGTATCACAGGTCCTGATAGAAACTCCCACATAGAGAGATTGACAAAGGTTTTAAGGAGGCTAAGTGAGCCGGTCTTCGCCTTCAAAAGGATAAGTGCGAATTTTTCAAGCAAAATGTTGTTTACTTAGGCTACGTTATAAGTAAAACTGGTCTAATGACTAGTCCAGATAAAGTCAAGGCAATATTAAACGCTCCCGAGCCAACCAATGTAACCGAAGTAAAACGATTTTTAGGCGTCGTAAATTATTATAGGAACTTTATTCCTAACGCGTCGTCAGTACTAAATCCCCTCCACGAACTGCTACGAAGCAATGCGCCCTGGGTGATAGGCAGCGCCAGGCAATGGCAGCTGTGCGCCGCGAACTTGCGTCGGAGCGCGTACTCGCGCATTTCGAGCCGGCGGCGCAACTAGTGCTCACGGTGGACGCGGGCCCGTTCGGGCTCGGCGCCGTGCTGTCGCAGCTCGGGGATGGCGAGGCTCACAGGCGGCCGCTCGCGTACGCATCGCGCTCGCTAACCTCTAGTGAGCGGAACTATAGCCAAATACAGAAAGAGGCGACCGCGATCATATTTGGTGTGAAAAGGTTCCATCAATATTTGTATGGTCGCAGTGATCCATTTATTTTAGAAACGGACCATAGACCATTGGTGTCGATTTTTAACAATAAAACCGGAATACCGGTAACGACAGCCTTACGGTTGCAGAGATATGCTCTTATATTATCTGCATATAATTATGTAGTACGTTATGTAACCGGTAGCAATAACATTGTCGCCGATTATTTTTCACGCGCACCATTAAAATGCACGAGTATGTCCGAAGGAAAAAGTGAAGATACCTACTACGCCCTAAAATTCTTAGACGCGGCCTCTCCCGCCACAACGATTCACGAGATAACGCAGGCTACGGAGAACGATATCGTGATTCAAACAGTCCGTAGGTACATGAAAAAAGGTTGGCCCCGGAAAATTAATTGCAAGTCCATTTCCCCGTATTTCCAGTGTAAGTCCGATTTGCAGTATGAAAACGGTTGCCTGTTTAGAGGTCATAAAATTGTTATTCCAGATTCTTTAAGAAAAAAAATGTTACGGGAACTGCACGATACACATTTAGGAATAATAAAAACTAAAAGTAATGCGCGGAGTAGGATGTGGTGGCCAGGTATCGACAGCGACATCGAGCGCTGGATAGGCACCTGTACCACGTGCGCCAGCGTGCGAGCCGCACCGCCGCGCGACCCCCCCGCCCCTTGGCCCGCCGCCGCCGCCGCCTGGCACCGCGTTCATATAGATTATATGACTATAGGGCAGAGGGTATATCTCGTGGTTGTCGATTCATTTAGTAAATGGGTAGAATGTCTACACATGCACAATGGAACTTCAACTAAAGCGCTTATCACTAAACTCAAAGAAGTTTTTTCAACTTTTGGTATACCAAATGTGTTGGTATCCGATAACGACGTTAAGATAAATTCAGATGAGTTTAAGACGTTTTGTTCATCTAATGGTATCAAATATATGACGTCACCCATTTATCATCCGCCGAGTAATGGCCAAGCCGAGAACTCGGTAAGAACATGTAAAAAGATGCTAAAATGTATATTAAAAGACGATTTACCATTGAATAAAATTAGTGAACTGTTACTGGGATATCTTTTTAATTATAGGAATACGGTGCACTGTACCACTGGGGAAACGCCAGCCAAATTAATGTTCGGCAGAAATCTGCGATCTCGTCTCGATTTAGTCTTACCTTCAAAAGAAACCTATCAATTTGACACAGCTATGGTGCAAGGGAAAAGACAATTCACAATTGGTGATGTTGTTTGGACCCGCTGGTACAGTGCACGAAAAGAAACGTGGCAGTTAGGTATAATTAAAAATAAAATAGGAATTAAAATGTATAAAATTTTTATTAATGATTTAAATGTTGACTGCATAAGACATGTAGACCAGCTATTAAGGTACAAAGGCAGCAATGCGCCCACAATTTCTAAGACTGTAAAGGTGCCTAATCAGCAATCATCGACCGACATTTCGTTGAACCCAAGCCCAGACCAAACCAGGGTATTACCAGCAAGCAAGGTTTTAAGTTCATGCGGACCAATTGAAACTGATAATGCACCTAATGCCACAGCTGTGGAAAATGTCGCAGACGGTAATGAGAAGGAATGGCGGGATTGTGAGGCGATTGAGAGTGAGGGAAGTGCGGCTGATGGTATAACATCATCACCACAACTGACAGCGCAGCCTGAGCCTTATGCCGAGGGCAGCCAATGCAATGTTGATGTACCACCAGCTCAACCACCCACACCTTCACGCTCAAAGCGTATAAGGAAGGTTGTAAATTATAAGAAATACTTTTAACTTGTTTTTATTTATTATTTATAAGGGTATGTAAATTGTACAGGTCAAAACATCTAAGTGTGGAGGAATGATGTGTATCCAAACGCCGCCGCACGGATGCGGCCGCCATCTTGTAACCAAGTCAGTCGAGGAATAAACGGATTGAAAATCAGACGGTCGTATTATTGCATTATCGTGCCTTCCAAAGTACCATATATATATCACTCCCTCTCGACAGAGGCCTTTGAGGCGACTTTGGAAAGATTTGTGTCTCGCCGTGGGTTACCTTCTTTGATTAGGTCTGATTGCGGTACGAATTACAAGGGTACAAGTAACTATTTGAAGGAGGTATACGCCTTCCTTAGTGAGAGCCAGGTTGACATTGGTAATAGTTTGACCCGCCGAGGGTTCACTTGGTTGTTTGACCCGCCAGCCTGCCCCCCATTGGGGGGGTATTTGGGGCCGCGGTGAAAGCGGCAAAGGGACGCTGGCGGAGATTGTTGGGAGACACCGTTCTCATCTTTGAGGAACTAGCCACGGTATTTGGCCGCATTGAAGCTGTGTTAAATTTGCAAACTTGTCAAGACTTCCAATTGATTAGCGGACGGGTAGGCCCGTCCGGGGGGGGTAGATGTTTAGTACCGATCGTTTCCGAACGTACTCTTTTGACATAAAGAAATTTGATCTTGACATTACTCTGACTTGACAGATAGACTTTGGTTCTGTTGAAAAATGTCGGTCATGGGACCCTGTTGAGATAATTATAATTGGTGAAATATCGTTTGGAATCGCGTTTTGAAACCGATAATTGGGTCGCGAATTATCAATTGTTTGAAGTTGTAATCCCCATTTGATGAAAAACCCGGGATATTTTGGGATTCCTCGCTGGTTGGTTGCCATCGCGTGGCACGCGCTTTTGCTGGAAACGAGTTGTGCTGTGATTGCTGTTGGAACCGCGCCATCTGGAGACTGGCGCCTTGTGAACGTCCACACACTTGACTTACATCACACTTTCACTTACTCACCTCATATTACATACATACCACACTTGGGGCGTGGCCTTGGGAAGGTCGAAGTTGGCGAACCCAGCACAGAAGGTTAGTGGTTAGACCTGTTATTTGTATTCATAAAGCCTCAGAGCCTGTAGATTATTGTGTAACCTTGTTTATTGTAAGCAACGTTTATAGCTCCACGTATCGTGGACAGTTCCGGACACCCCAGTTATCGTTGCACTGGGCTTCTTGTAGTCCCTAACACATATATTTCTTGAATACCAATCATAACAAACGTGTCACAGCACTACGAGGGTCAATAACTTTCCACGTCACTTGCCAATAACACGATAATTATTTTCGTCCGTCCTAATTTGAAAAAATCGGTCTCTGTTATCAGGGTATTGGAATTTGTAATAAGTTTTACACACGTAGACTTAGGATTACAAAACCCTTGCCCTATCGTTTTCTACCATCCAAAGAAACCATGCACTTGGTATGTATATACCCTTTAAATTACACGTTCTATATATACATTTCCTATTATTATAATACATGTCTAGTATAACATCAAATAGGAAATGTTAGGTGATATAGATAATTTTAGGTTAACATCAGTATAAGACTGCCTAGATTGGCAAATACTATGAGGACTGACCTCAAATGAAACGAGATAAAAGCCAGGAGAAAGAAGAAGATCAATATAAGACTGCCACGTTGGTCCAGAGGTCGATGCCGGGGTTGCGGGAATATTCTAACAAGATACCGCGGCCCCGGAATTTACGGGTAGCTGAAGGAACAGGGTGGGTTTTTAGTCAGTAGGAGTCTGACACTCCCTTTCGCTCCACATAGAGCGGGAGAAGTCATTCGATGATTTTCCCATCTGTAAAAAATGGTCCAGTGCTATTGGGATTTTCTGAAAGGAATTTCTCAGTAGTAGCCCGGAGTTTAGCAGTTAGTGGTGGCCGCCGCCTCGGAAAGATGTTTGAACATGTTTGACAGTCGTTAGGTAGTCAGAAGCCTGTCGATCTGTCACTGGTCTAGCCGAGGGGTGTCGTGTTACCCAGTTACTGGGTTGTGCAGGTCAGACAGGCGGTCGCTCCATGTACAACACTAGTACTCTGCTGCATCCGGTCAGACTGGAAGCCGAGCCTGACACACTTAGGATCATCAGTCATGTCATGTCATCATGATGATCAGTATAAAACTAGATAGATATATGTTTGTGCTGGCTATGATACACAATACACAATAATGCGTTGCTCTTTAAACAAAGAATTTATTTTAATAGCTAGGTACTTACTGAGGTACTTACTTACTCATCATACGTTGCTTAACTTAGGTTAAACCTGTAAACAAAGAAACGATGTTCAACATTAATATTAAAATGGCCACCTCCTTGATACAGTCTTTCTTTACCCAAATATCTAACTTTTGGTATTGTTCGTCAAATCGTTGAGCTCCTTAAATTCAATTTTGAGCTATGCTATGCTGACAAACGCTTGCACTGTCTGGTCAGGTCCGCTCAAATCTATCCTCAAAAGACCACCACAGCCACAAACCTACTAGGTTCTTTTGTTATTACTGATGGGCCCACTGTTGGCCTCGATCTCGCCTGATGGTAAGCGATAGATGAGGTCTAAGATGGGACGAGCGAGCCCACAAGATGCCTATTTACTCGTGCTTTAAAGGCTGAAAGGTCATAAGTGGCAGGGAACACAGAAGCCAGCACAGAATTCCACAGCTTGCGCACAGCCAAGCTGTGGAATTCTGTATTCACAATAAATGTGGAGGAGAAGCGCTTGGTACGACAAGACGGTATATCAACCAAGTGTGGGTGATACCCAGCTGTGCGTCTGGTAGACCGGTGGTAAAAGGGAGATGGAGGAATCAAGTCATGGAGCTCCTGCGCACACTCCCCGAAGTACAATCTGTAGAAAACTGACAGGCAAGCAACGGTTCGCCGATGAGCCAGGCTATGAAGCTTGTCCACCAGCACCTCGTCGCCTATAAGCCTTTTAGCTCTGCGCTCGATCGAGTCCAATGCAGCAAGTTGGTACTTTGCAGAGCCATCCCACAAGTGGCTGCAATACTCCACGCAGGAACGGACTTGGAACGGACTTGTGCTTTATACAGATTTAGAAGCTGTCCAGGCATGAAGTACCGCCCCACCTTGTGTAGGATTCCCAGCTTTATTGCTGCAGTCTGAGCTCTGGACTCGATGGTTGAACCGAAGTTGAGGTTTGACGTCAACTCCATGCCCAAAAGCTCCAGGCGACTGGTAACTGGCACAGATGTACTTCGGAAAGTAGAGGTCAATTCAAAAGGGCTCCTTTTAGCGCTGAAAAGACAAGCCTGTGTTTTCAGAGCGTTGAATTTGACCAGATTGTCGATACCCCATTGGGAAACGAGATTTAAGGTGAAATTCATGCGCTCTACCATGGCCTTTCTGAGAGTGGCAATTTCGTCCCCGTTAGCTCTAGAACTGGATAAGTATCTCTCTGAGACTGTGCTGTCATCCGCGTACCCAACTGCTCCCAGCGGAAGTAGGTCATTGATATGCAGCAGAAAAAGAGTCGCAGAAAGAACAGACCCTTGAGGAACACCGGCATTAATTGCCATAAGATCCGATGAGCAGCCATCGATGACCACTCGGATCAACCGCTCACTCAAGAAGTCGGAAATCCAGTTGCATAAGCCAGCTGGACACCGAATGTGGGAAGTTTGCTCAGAAGCTTTATGATTCATATGAGGTTTTGACCATACGAATAAGGCACAGATGAATCAGGATTTTGCCTACAATCATGCATAACTCATCATACATACAGACTTCATTCTTGTCATTTTTCTAAACGAATCTATAACACAAAAGCATCACACGAAACACAGATTGTAGTTTTAAAACTATAAAATAAATTTTATAAAGTAGGCATTGTAATCAGAATGCCACCTGAACCAAACACAGATGAATCAGATATTTACCTTCGTAACACCGGGATCTAAGCCAACCAGCAGCACGTCCGCCTTCTAGCTCGTCCGTTGCACGACTGGCTTCCGACCCACGCGGGAAGCCAGACTCTCATTATTAATACCCAACCAAGTACAGTCAAGCGCAGCTTACGCCACATTAATCAGTATTATACGCCGGACACATCGTATTTATTTATTTATAAACATACTAACGTAGTTATAACTAATACACATTTTTTTTTAAGAGGGCAGTTCATTTCCTTTCGATTTAATTATAATTTATATTGAAGTATCAAAGGGAAAATGCGACATTGACCATTTTGTTCCGGAAAATGGCAAACGGACGCGTTATATGAATCAGAAGAACAAGCTTCAAATATTTTTATTTTGTACTTAGACAGCAATTATTTTAAAAATATAATTTGTCCCAGTAACGGAAATAGCTAAACTATACAAAAAAAATATTGCATGCCGTTTTGTTAGTTGATTACAGAAATGTACCCATAGAAATCGAAAATTTTGTCTCTGAAGAACTACCCTTATATAAAACATAAAAAAAAATATACAAATATGCGTCAAGCTACAACATTTGGAAATAAAGTTTCTGGCTACAGGAGATTTGTTCCAAATATTAACAGAAATATTTAGAGTACCTAGGTGTCCCATAAGTTACTTTTTGGTTCAAGTTTTGCAAGTATTTACACCAATACATTGTTAAATTTTGGCCTATATAACCGATGAGGATATAAATTACATGATAATTTTCATTTCTTTTTATACTGCTTGAAACATATTTTAGTATTCCACGGACACTTGAAATAAATAAATTCAAAATAATAAGTTGGGTCACGATTAATGAATGCGTGGTGCCGTAAAAAATGTCAATTGGCCGGATAGTGTTGCCGATTTACGGGATTTTTCCCCGATTTCTGGAAATACGAACGGTTGTCTGGATTAAATCAGAAATTGATAAAATTCGGACTATTTCGGGTATTTTCAACGTATAGATAGAAATAAAAATAATAACAAAATATTGTATAGGTTACGTTATTAATTTAACTCTAGTAAATAATATATAATCGTCAACTAATTGAGGACGGGAAATCCCCCATGCTTCTTTAGTCTGAAGTTTTGTCTCATTCACTTAGTGAATCTCACATTCGTTTGTTCAATTGACTGATTGTTTCTGAAATTGAATTGATCACATATAGGTACATAATAATATGAATTCAATAAATCAAATAGCCACTGTATCCTATTATTGACAAAAAATAAACTAATATCTAAAAAAATATTTCATTTTATTCATTTAAATACCTGAATTGACTAGCTGGAGAAGAAAATGTATTCCATATTTTTTTATCTGAAATCGGAAATTTCTGGCGTGGCATTCGGGTATTATAGCTTTTCGTAATTGGCAACACTGGTGTGCTTATATTTCATTTCGTTTCAATTGTTATTGCAAAATTCTTTTCTTTGCAATTTTCTATGCGTTTTATGGTTTTATTCTAACAACTTTGGCTTGATAACGGACTCTGATCAGATTGCATACTTGGTAGACTCGGCTGTGTATAAAGGACTCTGTGAGTCTTATTACCTGGCTATTTTCGGACTTGATTTCGATGAATAGATTATTTTTGTATCCTTGATTTACTATGATTCCATAAAATATTTAGAGTCTATCTCAGTCATTTTCGATTCCGATGTCCTTTGAAAGATGTTTTTGACATTTTGAAAAGAATACCGTAAAAATCACTGAACTCGAATGGCAATTCTCGGGGTGTGATACGTGATTTCGAAAATGAAGCACCGAAGAACACGTTCCTGTAAGTTCACGAATACGAAACACTTCACAACGAATGCACGCTACCACGAAATACCTAACGCCGTAGCCATGGGATCTCGAATCACTAAATCTCTAATTTCACTTACTCTAATCACTTTACAACGAATGCACACTAACAAGAAAAACTGAACAACGTTAGCATGCGATGTTGAATAACTAAACCTCGAAAAGTCTTCATAAAATATCTTTATTAATTTAATAATCAAACATTACTTTTGCTATTTTAAACGATATTCTTTAAACAAACATTAATTTTTGAGAAAAATAAAACATATCGAACATATCATGTCATATTATGTGTCAATCAACCAAATAATTATTTATTTCCTTATGGGAAATATGAGGGGATATGATATCCTTTTATCGTTTAAAATAGCAAACGCAATGTTTGATTGTTAAATTAATAAAGACATTTTACGAAGACTTTTCGAGATCTGGTTATTCGATATTGCATGGCTACGGTGTTCGGTTTTTCTTGGTTGTGTGCAATCGTTGTTAAGTGTTTCGAATAGGTGATATTAGAGATTTAGTGATTCGAGATCCCATGACTACGGCGTTAGGTATTTCGTGGTAGCGTGCATTCGATGTTAAGTGTTTCGTATTCGTGAACTTACGGGGACGTGTTCTTCGGTGCTTCATTTTCGAAATCACGTATCACACCTCAATTCTCGCACTCAAAACTGTTCAAACCGATTTGTATGATACTCGAATGAACTTGAAAAAATGTCGTACGAGATCGTGTTTACACTAGTCGAGAACTCGTAAGCAAGAATCTTCCTACGATAATTTTCGCTGTGTAAACAGTGGCAGTAAATATCGCTTGGCGATAAATTACTTGCGAATCTCGTATGACATAATCGTAGGCGAGAATTTAGTTCTTGCCTGTATGGAAACATTATGATACAATAATCTTATGCCGATTATTGCTTGCGATAGTTGCGTACGATTTCTCGCCAAGAAACGGTCGAGAAACTCTCTCTCTCTAAATGGGCCTTTACATAGGTATATAATTATGAGGAGCAAGTACTGTCCAGCTCTGCTCCACGTTCCCAGTATGTCAGTATAAGTCGGGCAGCCGGCGACACTCGCACCGCGTCGTTTAGAACAAGTATAATTAATGAAACACGAATCTAATATATCAAGAAGGAATGCGTGGAATGTGTGCGCAGGGGACGCGCCGCAGCTTGACTCAGTATTTTTAATGAGCTCGGTAAATGATTCATTTGCCAGAGGGACAGTCAAAAATAATATATTTCATTATTGTTATCGGAAAAATAAATAATCAAAGGTAGACATATCTTTTATTTTAGGTAATAGAAAGTATGCTTTGTGGCGCCGAGTTTTACAAATAATGGTGGGCAACCATTCAAAAAGAAGAAACTGACAAGCAGTATACCTAATATGTATCTAATAGATGTAACGCTGCAGTAACTGACACACCCAGGGAAGTATCCACTGCCATCGAAACTACTGAATCGATCATGATTTAATGAAAAGGGGGTTGCTTCGGCCACAGCGCCGGTAGCGCCGGCCTGGGCCAATACATTGTTCTGTTCCTACAAACAGGAAATCATGTTTGTGAAGCAGGATAACATCTGTTGTAACCTGCTCCGAGCGGATAGTGCGCGTGCAGCCACAGCCAGCCCAGTGTGCCAGCCAACCAGCCTCCAACATAATAATATTAAGGTCAGCGTCGACATTTCGCAAAACACGAGGTATATTTAGGTATCTGAACAAACCAATCAGTTGCTGGGAGGCAATATTAGGAAAGCGGTTGCGAGTTGGAGCAGCCCCTACTAGGAATGTTTCGCAATCCGAACTGAACTATGGCGACCACATTACAGTAATGGCGTGCGCCAGCGCAAGTAGCTAACCTACAGCATGTTGAATATGGCTAGGTAAGCACTCTTAATTGGTTTTCGTACAAAATGATGGTGTAGTTCTGTGAAACCGCTTGGTTGCACAGCTCCAGTGCGACAATTACCGGTAAGTCCATATCGGGTACAGTTTGACGCCACTCATTGCTTCATGTGCGTACTTGCGTCCACCGCGGTCGCGCACGTCCCCTCATTATCGCACATATTCGTGTGTCGCTGTAAAAGCTAACGCATCCCGTGACCATCTGAATGCGAGGTCTCTCGCAGATGTTACAGGCTACTGTGTGAATAGTTGAGTGTATGAGTACGTGTGCGAGTACCAGGCGAGCACGCTCTGTAGTTAGCGGGCAGCGAGTGGGCGTGTCCCGGCGGCGCCGCCCCTCGCGCACGCACACACGCGCACGCTGGAGGTACTGAACTCATGCAAATCAGCTGTGTGTAGTGCTGCGAGGTACAGTGCAGCTACGCGGGTACGAGACACTAGCGCACCACACTGCTACGCCGTAGCACCGTAGAGCCACCGTTCGTAACCACATCGATCATAATGCTCATATCATTTTCAGGATATCAGAAATTGGCATAATTTTTATTGCATTCAGTGACAAGAATCCTTACTTAGTGTACTCCCGCTCGAATGATTTCTATACATTCAGTATTCAAGTTGATAGCGACATAGGGACGAGTAAATATGAGTGAATGGCATTTGTTGTGGCACGCATAGTTACGGCAGGTCGGGTATGTAGGTATCAAGTGCTGCACATGCGACAGCTTCGACATTAGCATGCGAGCAGACGCGGGCGGATGCGGGCGCATGCACTAGTGCGATATGCAGATCAGCGCAGACTCGGCACTCGACGGTACTGCTCAACACACGGAATAGTTAGAGCGGACTCAGACCACGAATTTCTTGAAAGTCGTGGTCTGAGACCGCTTGACCTGACAGGTCTTACCTGTATTTAACTATTCAACAAACAATATTTTATAAAAAAAATATACGCGTTGAATTGATAACCTTCACCTTTTTTTGTCGTCGGTTGAAAACCTAGTGTCATCTTCCCATAGTTAAAAGTCAATATGTACAGATTTAAATTAAAGTTCTCAAATTGAAACGGTAACTTGTCTGAGGAGTGGGGACCTGGTGTCCTGAAACACAGACTCTACGTCTAGTTTAGGTACTAGTCTCTCACAGTAATATTTTTAATATTATAGTATAGGTTAGTTGATGTGAATTTTGTCACCCTTGTATCAGGTACTTATTTAACTCGTGTCACTTCCAGTCGACCTAGCCCGACTCGAGTATTTTAGCTCTATGAAACAGAAATTACGAATAATAGAATGGAGCGGGTCATACATTTGCATATAATTACATTGAAACATCAACACCAACTAGTTAGTGCCAACTGATTACAGACATAATATACATATTTATGTGCCGCACTTGGCTATTTATTTTTATGAGCTAGTCATAATGAAAACTCATTAAGTTCAAATATTTTGATTGTCGGGCGCGTATGCGCGGTATTCGTGGGTGAAACGCGTTCATACATTGTGCGCTTGCGCAGTGGGTACCAGCTCACGGTGCCACGTAATTATGAGGTCGCTGTAAATGAACAAGCTAATTGTATCGGGCTGCTAATTAGCAGTGTGTGCGCAGTGGAGCGCGAGCACCCGCGCCGGCCGCCGCTAGCCGTGCCCCGCGACCCCCATGGAACACTATTACGTCGGCTAAGTAAAGGAGTATAGCTACTTATTCTGAGAATCACAGAGAGTCAAGTTCAGATAATAGACATCCCGCTTCTGTGCCGGTACCACGATTAGCTGATTTCGTTTTTTGTTCGTACAGCTCGCACCTCCTGCACCTTACATCACCACAACGTGGCCACTATTTGTTCGTACAGCTCGCACCTCCTGCACCTTACATCACCACAACGTGGCCACTATTTGTTCGTACACCTCGCACCTCCTGCACCTTACATCACCACAACGTGGCCACTATTTGTTCGTACAGCTCGCACCTCCTGCACCTTACATCACCACAACGTGGCCACTATTTCGGCGTTACAGAGTTTTCTGTTTTCAACGGATTGTTCTTCAGCCGAATTTAAACAATTGATTGCTATACAAGTACTCGTACAACAACTCGGCAGTGCCCTCATGTGTAGATGCGTTTCGGTATCTCATGGCTGAAATTCCGACCGGAATAAATCTCGTTTTCAACCGACGACAAAAAGAGGAGGTTATCAATTCGACGCGTATATTTTTTTTTTTTTTTTATTATGATCATCGAGTACTCGAAGACGGCTGAACCGATTTGGAAAATTCTTTTTTTGTTCGAATGGGTATACGTCGAAATTGGTACCATTATCACCAAAGTCAGGATCTGATGATGGGATCCTGGAGAAATCGAGGGAACTCTTCAAATATTATAGGCACACCTATGGCGTTTTGGGTATTTCTTATAGTAACTTGTGCAGTTGATCTCAAAAAGTACCATTTGGGGAAGTGGAACTGATGATGAAGACCACAGATGGCCGCCGTAACTACTCAATAATAAGTATTGAGTGGATTGCGATTCGATTACCTGAGTATGGATGTTAAGCACTTTATGCTCGTCACAATGCATATGGTGATGTAGAGCTGATGGTGAAGTACCAGGAGAACTCCTCAACAATTAACGGCCCAGCATTGGGAAAAGCAATATTTTGTAAAAGGTTATAAGTAGTTGACATTTAGGCTCTTGTAACTAGGTAAATTAAAAATCATCCAACTAAAAAGAGTGAAATAAAAACTTTTTACCAAAAAATTAAACCGACTCCCAAAAAACACTGCAAAGTGAAAAATAACTTTAATTTCGGAAGTCGGTGCCAAAAACGAAAAAACAAAACTAAAGACACCGACTACCGAAATTAAAGTTATTTTTCACTTTGCAGTGTTTTTTGGGAGTCGGTTTAATTTTTTGGTAAAAAGTTTTTATTGGAGAGCTTTTTGTTACGGCGTCTGATGAAACAAAAAGGTACTTTGCCAGTATGTAAAAAGACAACCGATATAGAATAAAATTGGCCAAGTGCGAGTCGGACTCGCCCATGAAGGGTTATATTTGCGGTTTTATAAAATATGCTGTATCTCAAAAATTGCTGACCCGATTTCGTTCAAACCAATTTTAGTTGAAAGTTTACATTAAGATCTACAGACATATATTTCTTTTAGATTTTTCACTCCATTATTATAGAAGTTAGAGGGGGGGGACACATTTTACCACTTTGGAAGCTTATATCTTTTAAACGATTGACTTTATGAAAAAGTGGTTTTAGAAACACTCATATCATTTCTACCTGTCTATAGATATCACACACGCATAGGTTTCAAAAAAAAAATATATTTTCAGTCTAGTTCCATGTATGGGGACCCCCTTTATTTTAAATATTTTTTAATTTTTTTCTTAAAATCGGAAAGCGGTTCACAGAATACATCTACCTACTAAGTTTCACATGTATAGTCTTAACAGTTTCGGAATAAAATGGCTGTGACATACGGACGGACGGACAGACAGACAGACAGACAGACGGACAGACATATCGAAACTATAAGGGTTCCGTTTTTGTGCCGTTCGGCTACGGAACCCTAAAAATGATTTGGTTATCTAATATATTATTTTGGTGTACATTATTATCGTTCGTTCCATCCTACCTATTCCTAGAAGTTCTTTATCTCCTGAAGGCATTTGTGACCTGGATGATGACAAAATTACTAAAGTTGGAGACTAACAAGACTTTTGGCTGTTACATAGGGATCAAAACTAGTGTGGAGGGTGCGCGGCGCACTTGAGTAATGTGGCGGCCGCCCGCCGACACTTTGTTTGACATCTTTTTAACGGCGCCCATTTCTTACTGTCATAACTGTTTGAACTCCCTCTCCCCCCCGCGCTCCCGCCCGCCGCCTCACCGCGCTAATTAATGAGCACCGCTCCACAACATCACTAACTTATTACCCGCACTCCTTAACCTTTTGATGCACATCCCTATATTTCTCCGTGACATGTCTTTATTATACCACAAACCGATCAAAGTACTTTAGATCATGTTTGAAAATGAATGGATGCTGTCGAGACTAGCGCGGGCAGGAGACTTGGAGAGTCTGCGTTAATGTTAAGTGATTCCGTAGCCGCCCTCGTGAGTAGGATCGTAGCGAAGTTAAAACAAACTTTAGTACTTAAAATATGATTAGATAGTATTCACATATATATATTGAGTTTTGCTGTAGACGTACTGTATATCGCATTGATAATCCCCGGATTACCCAAAGGTGCACTGGTAAAAAACTCCTTAGGCTCTAGTCAGGTGACTTAATATAGGTATGACACGATTGCTAAAACGACGTAAATGTATGTGATAAACCAAAACTATGCAACTGTGACAAAATCAATCTCTTATACCTACTTTTCTTAGAATCACAATTACTGTTATAATGGTAGTTTGTGTGGAGCCGCCTTTACATAATTGCAGTAGTAACGAACTTGAGTACATGTGAGCTGAATTTCACATCTCCGAGAGCAAGCTGAACGTCCGGCGCGAGTGTCGCTCCTGCTCCTCCGCAGTCCGCATCGAGTTTTTTAAGGATGGAAAAACATCCAATGACTACCTCCCAATCTGGGCGAAGCAGGAGGGTGTGTCAGACTTTCATTGACTAAAACCCATCCGTGTACCGTCATTTGCCCTTCGTGTTCCGAGGCTGCGGGGTATTGTTCAAAAGAGTTATCTTTAGAACAATACCGCAACGCCGAGTGGCCAGGATTTCTCGGCACTTTAAACACAGTACAGTAGATACATTATTATTACTGTGTGAGTCTGTGTGTGCTTTCTAATCAGTACGAGCCCGTTAACCTTACGATGTCTTTAGGTTTAGTGTGTGATGGAATCACACAATCTAATGCGGCGGAATTAGATTACAACGCTATGTAGGCGCTACAAGACAAACGGCGATGCGCCATCGTTACATGGTGGACACCTCACCTATACGCACAAAACGTTTTGGGAATACTTTCATTGTGCGTACGGCTAAGGAGTGAAATTCCCTGCCGGAGTCTGTGTTTCCTGATCGCTATAACCTGGCAGTCTTTAAGTCAAGAGTGAATATGAGTGAGAGTAATAAGAGTGCTCCATCTTCGAACACATCATCACTTACCATCAGGTGAGATGATGATCAAACGCAAGCCTTATTATCTGTAAAAAAAAGATTAGAAAATTTGTCAAGCTGTAGCATTAAAGTAGTATTTCATAAGGTTATAAATTCGAAAGTATAAATATTGCAATCCGAGCAACTGTCACATCTCAAACCAACTACATCGTCGGTGCAGGGCTTGCAACACTAGCCTACATTGTCCTACTCAACTCCTCCCCTGGTTAATTCCGTCGCTGGATCAAAGACCGACTGTCTTGTTCGCACTGCGTCGGCATGCAGGCTTGCAGGAGTCACGGTGCTTGGGAATAGGGGAGTGGTATATACAGGGTTAAATGTAAAACACTGAAAACCTCTCAGGACTATGTTACTAACATCATAATCAACAACTTTTGTTCTATGACTTTTAAGAATTCGTCATATTTTAGTTCACCAGATTTTCATACAAAAATAAAAATATTTAAATTGAACGCCCTAAATGTTACGAACTCTATGCAAAGCAAAAGATAGTAATTTATACTATCGCTTTCTTTTGCTTTGCATAGACGCTAAATGCGTTAAGGGCGTTCAATTTAAATATTTTTATTTTTATATGAAAATCTGGTGAACTAAAATATGATAAATTTTTAAAAGTCATAGAACAAAAGTTGTTGATTATAATGTTAGTAACATAGTCCTGAGAGGTTTTTGGTGTTTTAAAATTAACCCTGTATATGCTCCATCACCATTTTTTAATCGTTGGTAGAGTTTGAACTCTGCATCCATGAGCCAATGAAACAAGTGGAATGCATTCACATGCATTCCACTTGTTTCAGTTCAATTTCAAAAATTCCAGAAATTTCAGTTAAGTATTCACATACTTAACTGAAATTTTGCGATGTTTTCAAGAATCTAACATGTATGTCACAGGGAAACTAAAAAAGCTTTTTAAGATAAAAAGCAGTAGAGGGATTACAGAGCACATTGTACAGAACGTAGATAGGTATATGTGTTTAATTAATGATTAGCGCTTTATTATGTATGTGAACGCGGAAACGTAGCGAAATATGAGCAGTGGCCAGTTCAGCGTTGATTACTTGCGGCAGTTTTGCGGAAGGGCCATGTGGGGACGTGACCTCCAACATCAGCGCCATACTCTGTCTGCCACTCATTTAGGAATGTTGTAAATAAAATGATAGGTACTCATATGATGTGATGTTAGTGAAAACCAACAGTAAACTGTTAAAAGCAATTTTGAAGAAAATATACTATTATTTACCAATAATAAAATGTTAACTGGTGGGTTACTAGTTAGGACGAATATATATATATATATATAGTTACTCACACTGGCAGGGATGCCGGCGGTTTACGCATAATATAATTTATATTACCGTGTTCTGCTACGCAGCTGGACATGTCATTGTGGCCAAAGCTGTCAACAGCTACTAGGTCCAAGAGCAACCAAAGGTGCGCCTAAACGTCGGTAAATAGCGAGTGACGATGTTGATTGATGAAGATCAAACATAGTGGCTATGCAGGATCACGGGACTGCTTCAAGCCACAAGCCGAGTTCCGGTGTCCCACAGCGAGTAGACGTGCACGCTCAGCTGCTGTATCCAATAACGTGTTAATCTACTGAAATTAATACAGATACTGGAGACAGGCAGGCGGGTAACTGCGTTTTGAACGGGATATTTTCAAAACGTTCAACGCATCAGTACCTAGGTACCTCTAACTCGACTAGTAACGTAGATAAAACTACAAAAAACGATTAAAACTACGAATATATGGATTAAATTTTTATTTTTATTATTATTTTATTTTCTTTGAAAAACTTACAGCTAGAATACAGATAGATAAAAAAAATTAAAAAAAGGCCAATCACAAGTTTTCACAGACAATATTAAAATAGAACAAGATACAGTAGACAAATAAAATAAAGTAAGAAGTAAAAGTACTCGGAGTGAGTTATCTAAATATATATAACTCAAAGGTGACTGACTGACTGACTGATTGGCTGACTGACTGACATAGTGATCTATCAACGCACAGCCCAAACCACTGAACGGATCGGGCTGAAATTTGGCATGCAGGTAGATGTTATGACGTAGGCATCCGCTAAGAAAGGATTTTGCGAAATTCCCACCGGATCGGGATTTACACGGGAAAAACTTTCCACGCGGGCGAAGCCGCTGGCACAAGCTAGTACAATATAAGATAAGAAGTTATACAGAAGCGTATACAAGTAATTAATAGTTGCATTATTCTACGAAAAACTGATTATAAACATTTTTTCTCGAGTTTCTTGACACTGGTGTAGAATAAGTCAAGATCATTAACACTCTGACACATTGTATTGTATGATCTCCTAGCTCTTATTATATAACAGCTTTGGCGATAAATACACCGCACATAGGGAACATACAAAGGTCGATGATTCCTTAACCTGAGAGATGTAACACGTAGCCCAATTTTGCCAATCAGTTCCAAACAGTCGGTTGAACCATTAGCGATATTAAATAAAATACCATATCAGCCATTTTTCTCCGCTCGATTAGTGGACGAATATGAAACTTCCTACAGCGACTGTGGTAGTTAGGAAGATAAGTTTTAGATTTATACTAAACTGAACTGAAATGGGAAGAAGAAGAATGTTACAATTACATTATTGAACTAGGAACTATTGCAGTGTGTCTGTCTCTACATCAGTGACAGTACCTGCGACAGACGTACACTTACACCATGTGTTCAAATTTACTGAAAACTTTCTATCATTGTCTAAGAAATACAAACGAAATTTAATGAAATAGTCACAGAACAAATCACGGTAAGAGATTTATTACGTCATGTAGGATAACAATTATGTAATGATCTATCATTAAGGACAGCCAATAGATTGCTATGTTTAAGACTGCGGAAGAAATATGTTTATGATAAAATTTATTAATATACCGTTTGTTCTCTGTACAAAAGTTAAATATTCTATTAACAGTTAGATAATTCGTTCTTTATGAGTAATAAATACCTAATAGTAAAATCTATATTTCAGTGTTGTAATGAGTGGTGCAACAAGTGTCCCATTCACGGCTGACGTGTCCCGTGCAACGTGCAGCATGCAGCGTGTGACGTGCAGCGTGCAGCGTGCGACGTGCAGCGGTAACAATGCTGACAATAGTTATATTTACGCGGCCGACGGATTTATGTGGCACGAGAGATTTATCACGCGCCGCCTGCGCACGTGTCCCGAGCTGCTCGCTATATACATACAACACGTGTCACGTAATGTTCCTCTGTTCAACATTGAGATCTGAGATGTCTCGCTGATGTCATAATACGTCTTCATATGAGGGCGAATGTCCCGAGCCTGGGTACTTACTGACTTGGCTGTAGCAGAGAGTGTTGCCGATTTTTTCCAAACCTTTTAATTTTCCTTCGAAACACGAATGACATCTGTGAGAAGGGCTCACCTATTCTATTAAATTACTCTCACTTTGCTTACAATTTCTTTGCATTAATTTGGTACTATCAACGATTTGTACCAAAATCCCTTCGTGCCACTGAAACTGAAAGTATCAGCTGTCTTTCAAAAGTTATTTACCTAACATTAGTAACATGTGGTCTGAACTCGGTCGGTCGGGCGAGACTGGAGACAAGCATCTGATATGGTAGGACTTCTGAAATTGAAATTGAAAAACATTTATTCGGATGAAGACACACACAACAATAATACAAAATTAAAAATATCTGAATTCTTTTCAAAGGAAAATAAAATTCGTTGAGCATGTCCACACCGAAAGAGTTACAAACTCAACATTTTTTAACTTCAAAATAAAATGGACTTAAAATATTCAAATTCTACAATAAACTTGAGGTTATTAACCTAACCTAACGCACTCGCGTAATTTTCGTACGTTTTGTAATTTGGCGTTTTACAATTCCTTCGGTTAACTTTTCAAACTCCATGAATTTATACCATTCAATACATGCAGTATTTTTATTACACGGATAATTTACGGAATTCTAACCAGGTTAACAGTCTTAAAAAATTCGACAGACATTTCAGTACTTTTAAAACTCTTATGGAATGATAACTTGTCAATCAAGCTAACATATTAGTGACTTCTATTTCTTCTCCTTCTCATGCCGTTAGTAACTAATGTATTAAAATCCTTCTCCCCTCTTCTTCTTTCTTAAACCCTTTATGTTGGTCGCAACCAGTCGGTAGCTACACTAATACCGCCATGCCATAAATCTATACTAATATTATAAAGCCGAAAAATTTGTTTGTTTGTTTGTTTGCTTGAACGCGCTAATCTTCGAAAGTACAGGGTGGATTTGGATGAAATTTGGTATGGAAGTAGCTTGAAGCTTCAGGAAGGTTATAGGCTACTTTTTACGCGACTGCAAAAAAGGAGAGTTATGCACGGGAGCGAAGCCCCGCGTGAGTACTAGTTTAAAATAAAGAGGGGCTCCCCATACATGGAACTAAAACTGAAAATATTTTTTTTTCATGAAACCTATTCGTGTGTATCTATAGACAGGTCTTTAAAAATGACATAGGGTTTTCTAAAACCACTTTTTTTCACTTTTTATGTGACTGCAAAAAAGGAGAGTTACGTTTTTACCGTGATAGAATCCACGGGAGCGAAGCCCCGCGTGAGTACTAGTATGTTATATAAATGGCCATCAAATTAGAAATGTATTTTTATGGAGACCTCGGTAATAAAAGTGAAGAATTGAAGATGGACATGTAAATAAAAAAGCATTTCTCTGCGATTTTAAGATAACTGTGTTTTCTCACGTACTTAAAGTTATTTACACGATACTAAAACTTTTTTGCAAAAAAATAAAACCGACTTCCATATCAAAACACTACAAAGCCAAAAATAATTTTAATTTCGGTAGTCGGTGTTATTGGTTTTGTATTTTCTTTTTTTTCACACCGCCTCCCGAAATTAAAATTATTTTTGGCTTTGTAGTGTTTTGATATGGAAGTCGGTTTTATTTTTTTGCAAAAAAGTTTTTATTTTCGCGCTTTTTAGTGGGTCAATTTGTATAATATAAAAGCCAAAATGTCAACTACAAAAAACTAAAAACGCGCGAACAAAAAACACAATATAGAGTAACCGAAAAGATCATCAAGGTAAATATTTTTTTTAGACTTTTGTTAATTTTTCAGAAACGGCTTGTTCGATGTCGATAAAATTTTCATGGGACCATTTGGGAAGTATACCCTTTCCAACAAAAAAAGAATTTTTCAAATCGGTTGGCGAGCGACGGAGCTATGCCCGAACAAACATAAAAAAAAAAAAAACAAACAAACAAACATCCGAATTGAGAACCTCCTCCTTTTTCAGAAGGCGGTTAAAAATACAAATAACCTTTCAGTACATATGTCTGTCTGTTTTTCTAATCTATCTCTGGAAAATCTAAACCGGTTTTAATAGAACCTTCACTGTAAGATAGATGAGGATAGGGCAACTTTTAGGCTATATTATACCAAAATTCACACGAGATTTACGCGGCAAAAACCACGTTGATAATATCGATTCCTACGCGAACAAAGTCGCAGGCATAGCTAGTTTTAACATTTGTGAAATCGTTTGTACGTAAACGACCGAGGTTTACGATCGGCTAAATTGTCGCAGTCGACGAGTTCCTCATCTCCTTGTCACATTAACCAGGCATGGACGTGCCACGTCCGGGTGGCTATTGCTCTAGCACTTGCATCAGGAATAAATTTGCGTTTCTCATGGCTGAAAGTATTGCTACGACCAAGTAAATAAAGAGCTTAGTGATTCAAAATGTATAAAATAACAAAACTTTCTACCTTCCTATTCTTAGTTACCCAATACCTATAACTACCTATAATTTTTGTTATCCCATGCCTAAATGTCAGCCTTTTCTCCATCGTTTTTTATTTATTTCTTATGATTAAAGTCTCGGAAGCATTTTGCAGATTAAAATATCAAATTAGCGGCTTTGTGTACTAAATAAGTAGCTTACTATAATAATGTTTATCGACTGTAACTTTTACAGTCGATTTTACAGACGATCCGTTATTATTAACACGCTTTTATTAGATCGACCTGTATGTAACTAACTATGTAAGTAATTGAATCTAAGGTAACTAATTTAACCATCTTCCAAGGGTCGTAGCGTAATGAAAACTGGCAGCTGTATGTAGTTCTGATGACAATACAATAATATGGTACTGTCGAACTGATCTGAACTGGAACTTCATGTTGGAAAATCGTATCATAGCTGTTTTGGATTTCTTAGAAAAGTCTTGTAATGATTTTTGACCACGATTAGGTTTCAAGGTCTGATGATGAAGCCGGAAGATAGGCACTGGCATTCCATGATGGAATATCGTATCAAAGACGTGTTTGCACTTGTGAGAAAGGCCACGTAATGGACTTTGAACACGAGGTTTCAAGGTTATAACAAACCTAAAGAATATCCGTTATCGGTTTTCTTAACCTTTTTGAATTACCGCATAATCCATAGATTTATTATTTATAGATGTCACTTTCAAATCCTCTGGCGGGATCTGCCGTTTAATTGTTCATTACTCGTGGGAATAATATGGCAAAAACTACAAAAAGAAAGAGCAACAAAGAAAACGGAGACTACAAAAAAAAGGAAAAGCGCGAACATTTTTTTTTGGTTTTTACGTGCATTTATAAAAGCGTGTTTTTCTAGTGATTTTTAAACTATTAACCAACACTCATTAACTAGCGGCTTGGACTGGAAAGCGGTGCACAAACGAGAAATTTCATCTGTAGATCCTACCTACTACTACTACTACCTACTGCTTGCAGTCACAACTAAATCGAAAGCATTCTCCACGACGCCGAGAGTAGTGACGTCAGGGGCTCATGATGCACAGCTAGCTACAGGGAGCAGATTTGCAGAAGATTATAGCTGCCATAAATGCTTAGCGGCAGCTTGTAGTTTGAAGTGTGTCCAGCAGTTATAACATAATAAACATATCGAGCGTGCGGCGGGTGCGAGCGGCCGCGGGGCTCACTTTGTGTCGCACTCCGACGTTTCCTCCATTTAAATTAATTTATTTGTTCACGAGCGGCGCCCGCGCAATGCAATAAGAAGCCACGGGGCGAGCGGGGCTGGGAAGCGCTCGTAAACATGTCAGCGGCGAGATGTATCGCCGGCACGCCTCGCGCTACCAGCGCCGGTGCACTCTGCACACCACACAGTACACAGCACACGCTACATGCTACCTGCGACATGCACTTAGCCTGTCTGGAACCTGCCATACTCAGAACAGAACCCAGGGGAAACATCATCACAATCAAGACAACGTTGCTAACAATTTGAATGAAGTTCGCACCGGACTATTAAGGACGACAGTAGGTACATCGTCTGTATGAGCTCGAGCGTCGCAACAAAACGTTTCAGTGAGCTTGCGTGACGCTAAAATTAATTACTGATCAGATTCCATTAAAAGGGAGTAAGTACTTACGGCAAGTAAATCGACGGAATTAGTAGCACAGTGAGTAATGTGTGCGAGTGGGCGTTTAACGATCGGCGCGTATCTCAATAGGCGGCGCGGCGCGAGCGGATAGCCAAATGTGTACAACGGTCTCGTGAGATTAAGGCGACAACGCGCGCCGCAACAAAACGTGCATTCTTCGGGGATTTATTGTGCGTTATTTGTAGGCGGGCGGCGGACCGCTCGATTTAGTCCCGGATTAAAACACAAAGGTAAATGTCGCATGTTGTATTTTTAGTGTTGGGTTTATGTCGCATCGCTAATGTGTGATCCGCGTCCGCCGGGCAGCGCGCGCATCGCTGATAATTATGAAAATGCGATCGATTGTGTCTTAAATGGTATCGCGCCATGATTAAGCGCGCTAAAGAAGCTAGTATGTGCAGGAAGGGGGCGAACAAAAAGCGCGCGCGCACCTCTCGCTATACATAATGCAGTGCGAACATTAGACATGTACAATAGTCTCATGATACAGTGGCTACACTCAGGCGGCTCATTTACATGACAAGGGCATTCATTGCTGTCACTGCTAATTGCATCAATTCACTACACTATTACTGAAACTTCTACACAGGTATCCAATTAGTATAGTCAAACTCAAAGCATCATGTATTTTAAATGGGTACCTAAATCGAATCTACACTGCACTGCACTTTTGAACTAGCAAAATTGGTCAGTCAATAAATAACAATAGTCTGTAAGCCCGCAATTATACTAACAAAATTATGGATATGAATCTTACTAATATTATAAATGTAAAAGTTTGTGAGGATCATCGGCAAAAGGAAAATCGAAAATCGGTTAACAGAATACATCTTCGTACTAAGTTTCACATGTGTAATCCTAATAATTTCGGAATAAAATGGCTGTGACTTACGGACGGACGGACAGACAGACAGATAGACAGACAGTACAGATGACGAATTTATAAGGGTTCCGTTTTTTGCCATTCGACTACGGAACCCTAAAAATTGCGGGCAGGAGAAGAATATTATAGAAGCAGGTATAATACATTTATTGAAATTTAATATACTTGCTTCTGCCCGCGATTTCCTTCCCGTGGGAGGGTTTTCCCGCGTAAATCTGGATCACGTGGGAATCCCGGGATAAAAAGTGGCTTATGTGTTATTCCAGAATGTCAACTATCTGGTAACTAAGTTTCATTCAGATCCGGCCAGTCGTTTTTGCGTAAGAGAGTAACAAACATCCATACATACACATCCATTCTCACAAGCTTTCGAATGAATATTAGTAAAATTGTAGTAAAACTCAAACGACGTAGTGTCTTAGTCCTGTAAGCAGCTCAACGTTAGGAATACAATAGTAAAGTCATTGGGTTGTTCGCTTAAAGTACTCAACTGACAGAGAATCACGAAAACAACTCAAATAGTCCTCATTTTTAACCGACTTCAAAAAAGGAGGTTTACAATTCGTCTTGAACTTTTTTTTTATGTATGTTACCTCATAACTCGGAGACGGCTGGACCGATTTGAAAAATTCTTTTTGCGTTTGAATGAGCATACTTTCTAGTTGGTCCCATTGTTACGAAATCAGGATCTGATGATGGGATCCTGGAGAAATCGAGGGAACTCTTCAAATATTATAGGCACACCTATAGCGTTTTGGGTATTTCTTATAGTACCTTGAGCAGTTGCTTCCGAAAAGTACCATTTGGGGAAGTTGAACTGATGATGAAGACCACAGATGGCTACTGAAACTCCTCAATAATAAGTATTTCGTGGATTGTGATTCGATTACTTGAGTACGGATGTTAAACACTTTATGCTCGTCACAATACATATGGTGATGTAGAGCTGATGGTCAAGTACCAGGAGAACTCCTCAAAAATTAACGGCTATGCATCGGTAAAAGCAATATTTTGTAAAAGGTGATAAGTTGTTGACATTATGGCTTTTGTAACTAGATAAATTACAAACCGACCCACTAATAAGCGTGAAAAAAAAACTTTTTAACAAAAAATAGAACCGACTTCCATATAAAAACACTACAAAGGCAAAAATAACTTTAATTTCGGAAGGCGGTGTCTTTAGTTTTGTATATACTTTCGTTTTTGACACCGCCTTCCGAAATTAAAGTTATTTTTGCCTTTGTAGTGTTTTTATATGGAAGTCGGTTCTATTTTTTGTTAAAAAGTTTTTTTTTTTACGTCATTTAAGGAACATTTTCCACAATAGTTTCTGAAGTGGTTGTTTTTAATTAATTTATTATATTAATAAATATAAATTATATTAGGGTTGGCCTGATAAAGCAGTCACACTTACTTCCTTTATAACAAGCGTTTTGCTGTGCGAATTATTAGAATTTATTGAGGCGTAACTCTCGAATGTGATCGGGCGATTGATCTCATTTGAATGCGGCACGGGTAATGTAAACGTGCTCAGGAACCACTTTTACTATTCTATTTAGAGCTATCTTCTCCGGCAGTGACAATGTTCGCGGCAGGGAAGCTGTAAATATCCGCCGCTGTACCTATTATGTCCTGTGATGGATGTGCTAGAGCTGGCATGCGCGCCGCGCTCGCCACACGCCCTTCCGGGGAGCTCCGGAACTAACTACGAACAATCACCAAAAATATGTCGCACTAAAATATCTAACATCTTTGGGTAATGAAGGAAATAAATATATACTATATAAATATAATATACTTTGTCTTACTACTGGACCATGATAAGCGCACCTATTATTTTCATCTTGACCAATATTCCACAGACTAGTGTCCTACTGACGTGCAGAATATACTGCAGTGTGTAGTCGGTTCTCCTATCATGTGGCACTCTTTTAGCAGAGTGGTCGGGCTGATAACGTCAGGGGTGGAGACCTGCGTCCCAATCCCTGGCCACTTCTCCCGCTCTGTAGCTTTCTAGTGCGTCGTGAAGTGGGCCCTTGAGTGCAGCAGGTTCGAGTACGTTAGATTAGTTCAATTTATTGAAATTTATCGATCACGATCGAAACTCTACACTGCGCCCCAAAAAAGCCAAAACGTAATTCGTTGGTTCAGAACTTCAGAAGGTTTCATACCTGAAATGGCACTTGGCACGCCCGTCATCCGCTTTTTTGAACAGTGAGAACCACGATAGAACACAGTGGCAGACCTGGAAGCTGGAGTAACTAACAATTATACTTTCCTTAACTGAGGACAGTCAGCTCGCATCACTGTGCTGTGATTATTTATAGGCAAAGGAAATAACGCTATTTTGTAGCAGATGTTCGACTGAGCCCATTAACAAGGGCACGTAGCGACTGTCAGTGAAGAGGTGATCGGCGACTATTAAGCGGATTGACTGTAGGCTTAACCTCGGCTTAACACCTCGTCGTAATCCGTGCAGAGTCGTGCGCCGGTACATGCCCGCATCTGGCGCTAATCCCGCAGCTCGGCGCCCGCCGCTGAACAAACACGACACTTGACGACTGTTGGCGTCGCCACAACAACTCGGATTAGTGCAGTGCTCGCCGTGCAACTGTCCCAACAGTGTACAGAGACGTGCTACCGTGCCGTACACACTTATACATATTATGTAGTAGCAGTCCCGCGGAGCTTCGCTCTCTTGGACTTTATAACGATAAAAATATAAACTCCTTATTTTGTAGTCGGGACTATAACCTTTCTCAAGCTTCAAGCTACTTCCTTACCAAATTTCATCCAAATCCACTTAGTACTTTCAAAGATTAGCGCGTTGAAGCAAACGTTTTCGCTTTATACCTAATACACCTCTAGGATATTGGTGCATTCATTCAGTTCAATGTATCTTGCAAATAATCGTACTTTCACAGAGTAAGTAAGTAGGTTTCTGCTTATTGATATCTACACTTTCAGAGAAGTAAGTACCTTTTCCCAATATTGGCATTGTTTAGTAAACACGGACACGTAGGTACGACCAAATTATACTTGAAATAATGGAGTTTTCATTCTTCTGACACTGTTACTTAAACCAGTAAGAATACATGGCAGGATGATAAACACCTAACCTGACCTGGCAGCACCTAGTATTGCTGTGAATTAGAGTCGCTTTCTTGTCTTTCTATATTTATGTAGTCCTACCAATTTCTGGAAGCCAATTGCTTCATCGAAGGATTCATACATTACCTAGGTACATAGTTATGGAAATATCTCCATTCACCAGATCAGTGGATCGCGAACTACGCGGGTTTAACAGCAAGTGTAGAAACCACACATTGACCTGAAATGGCTGAAATGTTAATGTGGGCGATGTGTACTCCATTGTGCAGAGAGCGTGCGCTGTGTGCGTGTGTGTGTGTATCCAGAAAGTCTTCTTTTGTGTTTGTGTGTGTGTTGTTGTATAATACAAGTTGGTGTGTGTGGGTGAGCGTGAAATGTGAGCGAGTCGTGACGCGCGTGATGAATTTATTCGCGAAATGAAGTGAGAGGGCGCCGCGGTGCGCCGCGTGAGCCTCGGGGAGAGGGGAGAAGGCACGGGGGGGGAGCGTGGGGGCAAGCCCCGGCTCCGTCACTGCCTTTACAGTTTCATTAACCGTGAAAATTACATTTCCCGTACCACTGGCGACCTGCTTTAGATCAAATTGCTCGCGCGAATCTGTTGTCAAGCAACCGTACCATGAAGGGTCTCCTAATTTGTAAGGGTTCGGTTTTTATTTTTTGTATTATATAGAATTCTCTAACTGAAAGAAAAATAACGCAGGTACTTAGGTAATGCACTCAGCGTCCGATCTGTAGGTACTTCATTTGAGTAAAATCGAACAGAAAACTGCCATTACAAAGGCAAGATAGTATATGTAGACAGCCCAGTTAGGCATCATTTGCAATATGTATCCACTAGTACAAAAAAAACTTTTTTACAAAAAATTAAACCGACTCCCAAAAATACTGCAAAGTGAAAAATAACTTTAATTTCGGTAGTCGGTGTCTTTAGTTTTGTTTTTTCGTTTTTGGCACCGACTTCCGAAATTGAAGTTATTTTTCACTTTGCAGTGTTTTTGGGAGTCGGTTTAATTTTTTGTTAAAAAGTTATTATTTCACTCTTTTTAGTTGGATGATTTTTAATTTACCTAGTTACAAGAGCCTTAATGTCAACTAATTATAACCTTTTACAAATATTGCTTTTCCCAATGCTGGGCCGTTCATTGTTGAGGAGTTCTCCTGGTACTTCACCATCAGCTCTACATCACCATATGCATTGTGACGAGCATAAAGTGCTTAACATCCCTATTCAAGTAATCGAATCGCAATCCACTCAATACTTATTATTGAGTAGTTTCGGCGGCCATCTGTGGTCTTCATCATCAGTTCCACTTCCCCAAATGGTACTTTTTGAGAGCAACTGCACAAGTTACTATAAGAAATACCCAAAACGCCATAGGTGTGCCTATAATATTTGAAGAGTTCCCTCGATTTCTCCAGGATCCCATCATCAGATCCTGACTTTGGTGATAATGGGACCAATTTCAAAGTATACCCATTCGAACAAAAAAAGAATTTTCCAAATCGGTTCAGCCGTCTTCGAGTACTCGATGATCATACATTAAAAAAAAAATATATAAATATATATACGCGTCGAATTGATAACCTCCTCTTTTTGTCGTCGGTTGAAAATAAATATAAACTTTTTCGCTCATTAATATTATTGTTATGCGTTAGATATAATTTATAAATAAAGTGGATGTGCTCGGCTTGGTTCAAGGAATCGTGTCGATATCATTAGAGCATGATATTTCTTGCGGGCCGTATCAATACACCATCATGCCTTATACGCGACACGTAAGAAACGTAATTATATCGCGAGATGGCATCAGCGCAGCGTGCGGCCCCGCCCCCTGCTCCACGGGAGGAGGTAGCAATGCGACCCAACATAATATAGAGTATAAATATTTTGAACATGTTCGTACTTTATCATCGCAAACTTTGTTGACCTGGAGCCGATTAATTAAGAGATCCACCCCACATGGCGTGGAAACATGCTCCAGCTCCCTAGGTCCTTAGAAGAAATCTTTGCAGCCAAAGCAAATTAGAGGTCGTCATGAAGTGAAGATGACCTGCAAGTGATTAAAGAAGTTACCTGTCAAGGAAGAGCCTTAAGGAATTAAAAATGAAAGTAACAGAAATAAATCACAAAAGTCATCACACGACAACCAGAACTTAATTCTGAATGTAACCGTAAGGGCTGGATTTCTATTATTCTAGTTTTGAAAAAAAAAATAGTGTCGTTGATACAACGAGTTTTATACCCAGAGAGTTCTATGCAACCCTATTGTTTGTCACAAGGCTGACGTTAAAGGGCCGTAACATCCAGCCTGCTATCCCACACTGTACGTGAAGGCTATGATCCGCACATCGGAGACTGTTGGACTGTTGGACACCTACATTGTTTAAATTACAAAAGGGGAATATATTTATTTTAAACAATAATGGAATATACACTTAAATAAAAACCCTAAACTACATAATCATATACATCTAAAAATAAACTAAAATATGGCGTCCAGAAATTCGTACGCATCGCTGTCCACTGGTAATGTGCCCAAAAGACTGGCGGCATTGCCACGCTGTATGGCAATGCTTAACCGCTGTCCAAGGTAAAAGCCAGCCTTTGGGTCATGCGAAGTGTCAACTAGGCGTTTGAATAGATCTTTAAATAATCTGTGAGCACTCGGACCCCACGACCCCAAGGTTTCAACCCCAAACGGCTCGAAAATATAACTACCAACAAGGTTATTATATTTCCGCCGCTTGAGGTTTTCAGCAGCCGCAGCGGCAGCGCCAGCACAGCAAGACGAGCTAGGAAGATGGGATGGCGCAAGAGTATCGACACAAGTTGCGTCCCACACTAAAGGCCTACCCATCTTCCAAGGAAATAAAGACATGCCGTCCGGTCTTTTGCCATCGTCGCGTGCCAGGCCATTGGGTTCTAATACAGCTGGAACGCCGACGGTGACAAGAGCTCGTCGGATGATGTCGTTAATATTATTACAAAAGTCGTTAGTAACTACCTATACCGTGGTAAAACGCAAGCCTATCTAGAACAAATTAAAAATATAGGTTATACAGAAATAAGATCTGACCATGTTGCGATTTAGGTAGTAACTCCCTCAACGTCATCAACTCTAACACGAACAGTTTTTAGTTTAGTTTTTAGACACCATAAGCATTTAAACCTATACACACCCACTTCTATAATACGTAATACTGTACTAGCCACTCACCCGACAGTACCTCACCTTAATTCTATCCTTTAGATACACATACTCGTATATTCCTACTCGTACCGATATGTTTTTAGTGTTCCGTGCCTCAAAAGGAAAACGGAAACCTTTCCTCTAGGATCACATTGTTTTCCGTCTGTCTGTCACAACACTTTTATTCAGGAACGCGTAACGTTATGGAATAGAAATTTATATCAGGTAAGTACGTACACGGGTTTATCTTTTTTAGCTGTACAATAATAAAACCTGTAAGCTAAAGTAACCAAAAGATATGACCGCTTATGTCACATTTTTTCTTATTTTACAAGGGAATCAAAACCATATTGCCATTAAACAAGCATTACGAAATATGACAAGAAGTACGTTCTTACAACAAAGCAAATGTAAAGGAAAGATCTGAAAACGGTTAATACTTATATCTACATACATACAAAGAGGAACACAGTAGGTACATCCATAAGAGTCTCCCATAGCCCAAACTGTTAAATATATACATTTGGTACGTAGTTGCAATACAAACGGAAGGGTACACTCAGAAGAGATATTTCGAAATTTACCCTTTTCACCCCTTTTCAGAAAAGGATGTAAATGGATCTATCTATCTCTGATTTAAGAAATTAAATAACCTGATTCAACTGTGCCGGATTAACTACATTAAAATTGCAGCTACACTATAATAATTGTTTGTTGGGGTTACATTAACTTTCACAATTAATTTTGGTCTAAAAAGTTGGGAGTCATAGCAACGGTGAGACAGTACTTCACACCGGAACATTCTGTATGAAGTACAAGTTCGGTCGTGTATGGAGTACTGCTGTCATCTCCGTGATGGATCTGCCAATACCAACCTGACTCGCTTGAGATACCGAGAAACGGGCCAAGAGGCTCATTGGCAGCGAGGTTGAGTTGAGATTGGTCGAGTCAAAGCTCCAGAGCCATGAACATCTATGGCGAGATGCAAGCCTATCAGTTAGATTTCGGGGAGTGTGCGATGCAATTGAACAATCTAATTCCACCAAGCCCGTTCCATCATCGGACTACGAGACGAACAGCGATGCGCCATCGTTATATGGTGGGCAACCCATCAGCATACTGTTAAGGCGTAAAATTCTGGGGGTCTTTAATTCAGGAGTGAATATTTTGTCACAATGTATATTTTACCACCTAAGCTCGCATTGTTCATTTCTACCTAAGGCTTCTACTTTAGTGTATGACAAACACTTTGAATTGCTACAAGAAGTGTTAGGCCATCCTAGTGTTGATAGTTTCTTTGTTATAGGAGACTATAATCTCCCAGAAGCTAATTGGCTAGTATCCTCTGTAACTAATATTTCACCTGCGACAATTTATCTGGGGGCATGGCAGTGCCCCCGCCAAGTCGAGCAAAAAGCGGCACGGCCGTACCATACTTTTCTCGAAACAATTCAGGCCATTTTCGACCCCGTGTAACTTCGTTTTGGATATAACTAGAAGCCTAAATTTTCAGTAACCAAGCAGGCATTGTGTTCAGGACTGCAAAAGGCCCAGTGCAACGGTAACTGGGGTGTCCTAAACTTTTCCACGATACGTGGAGCTTAAACGTTGCTTTTCAAACAAGAAGGTTACACTATAGCCCTTTGGGCTTCCCCTTGGTGGTTAATAATTGATACCACTAACCTGAGCTGTAGACGGCAATCAGGATCCGCTTGATCACGTCTAAATGTGGTATGTATGTAATATGAGATGAGTAATTGGAAAGTGTGATGTAAGTCAAGTGTTGTAGAACGTTCGCAAGGCGCCAGTCTCCAGATGGCGCGGTCACAACGGCAATCACAGCACCACTCGCACAGGATTGAAGCTATTTTATCACTACTTTTTTCAACAAACGCGCGTGCCTTGGTATGGCGTCAATATGGCGATATGTTCCAAAAATATCCCGGGGTTTTCACTCAAATGGGAATTACAATTCAATTAATCCTTAATCGCGACCCAATTATCGGTTACACAGGGCGATTTCACAAGATATCTAATTTCAATTATAATTATCTCAACAGGTCCCAAAAAGCGGACGACATTTTTCAAGCGCAAAGTCTATCTGTCAAGTCAAGGTAATGTCAAAATCAAATTCTTTATGTCAAAAGGGTGCGTTCTGTTTCACGTCGGACCGAACATCTACCCCCCCCGGACGGGCCTACCCGTCCGCTAATCAATTGGAAGTCTTGACAAGGTTGCAAATTCAACACAGCTTCAATGCGGCCAAATACCGTAGCTAGTTCATTAAAGGTGAGAACGGTGTCTCCCAACAATCTCCGCCAGCGTCCCTTTGCCGCTTTCACCGCGGCCCCAAAAATACCCCCCCAATGGGGGGCAGGCTGGCGGGTCAAACAACCAAGTGACCCCTCGGCGGGCCGAACTATTACCAATGTCAACCTGGTTCTCATTAAGGAAGGCGTATACCTCCTTCAAATAGTTACTTGTACCCTTGTAATTCGTACCGCAATCAGACCCAATCAAGGAAGGTAACCCACGGCGAGACACAAATCTTTCCAAAGTCGCCTCAAAGGCCTCTGTCGAGAGGGAGGTTACCAGCTCCAAATGTACTGCCTTGGTTGACAGGCAGACAAACACACAAATAAGCCTTAACAATCTTACTATTACGAAGGGTGGACGTCTTCAACAAAAGGGGAACAACAAGGTCCGTTACGACGCCAGCAAAGGGCCTCGCCTCATTGACGCGATCAGCCGACAAAATCCAAAATTCTCGCTGCAGAATGGCCAACAGCGCATTGCAACCGGCATGCGAGTTCTTAGTGTGACGATCAGTCACCAACAATTGAACCAAGTTCAGTTATAACAAGGGCAGGAGCACCAATTTTAGGGTAAGGACAACTCACAAGGGTGACCTCAAACCAGGTCCTTCCCTCAACAGGGGTGTCAGCCGGTTCGCCAATTCCCCAAATCTTGCCTGAAAGGTCGTTCACCTTCAGGCCAACCTGTCCCGCTAACCAAGAAGACAAAAGGCAACCCCGGACTCCCGTGCCCAAAATGGCACGGACCACAATTGAGTCACCCAAGGGTCCCCAGACCTTGACTGAGGCCGTTGGCAACAAAACCGTCTTGATCGGGGGGGTCCTTTAGCGGGGCAGGCGTCAATCTCTTAGCGATGCCTGGGCGGCGACCGATCGCCGCATCCAGGCTGCCCTCGTTCACGACGAGGCCAACAATCAAAATAGTCGTCCGCGCGGTGTCCCAAGCCGCTCGCCATCACTGGAGGGGCATATCCCACCGAATGCCCGAATGGCGGAGGGCGCGACTCCAGCCGGGGACGTTCCGCCAACGGAGGGGAAAGGCAGCGGCGCCGACCCGGCCACTGCTGCCTAGCAGCCAATGCGCGTTCTCCCTGACGAGGGAAGACCAAATGGCGCTCGTGGGGCTCCCGTTCAACTTGCGCGGGGGGTGGAGTGCGGCGTACAGAATCGCGGGTCTCAGCCCGGTGCTCGTCTCCGGGGTACCCCCCCTTGCGCGAACCCCCCTCAGAAGCTGGTCTGCTGGAGCGGTTCGCGTTGGCGCACAAAATCTCCAAGTGGGACCCTTCACAAATTCTACACGGGCGGGGGTCGGGGCAGTCCCGATGGAAGTGGGCCCCCAAGCACGAAAAGCATAAACGGCGTGCGTTGACAATACGGCGGCGGGCACTTACGTGCAAATTCAAAAAATCCGGGCAACGCGCCATGACATGCCCCGTTGCCTTACAAAAGTCACAATGATGAGGACTCCAGGCACCATCAAAACGGGGGGCGGGGCGAACATCAACAGGCCCCCTAGCCCGAGGACTCCGGGCGCCAGCCAAACGGGGGGCGGGGCGATCATCAACAGGCCCCCTAGCCCGAGGACTCCGGGCGCCAGCAAAACGGGGGGCGGGGCGATCATCAACAGGCCCTCTAGCCCGAGGACTCCGGGCGCCAGCCAAACGGGGGGCGGGGCGATCATCAACAGGCCCCCTAGCCCGAGGACTCCGGGCGCCAGCAAAACGGGGGGCGGGGCGATCATCAACAGGCCCCCTAGCCCGAGGACCCCGGGCGCCAGCAAAACGGGGGGCGGGGCGAACATCAACAGGCCCCCTAGCCCGAGGACTCCGGGCGCCAGCAAAACGGGGGGCGGGGGGAACATCAACAGGCCCCCGGGCCCTAGTCCGTCCCTGGTCTCTGGGCTGAGAAGGTAGTGGGGGTGACCCCGTGGCGCCACGAGTGTTATCCGCAAACCGACACTCGTCTTCCAAAAATTTGAGGAGGTCGTCAAAGGGGGGAAGATGGGTGGCACTATCCCCACCATACTTCTGCTCAAAACGTGACCTCAACTCCGCGGGGAGCAACTGCAGCACTATGTGCACCAACAAGTAGGACCAATGTTCTACCGGTAACTCCAAGCGTCTCAAAGCGTTGGTCGCTGAGACCAACGGGTTCAGCAAGTCAGTGCGCAACGTCGACGTGCTGACAATGGCCGGTAGTCCCAAAATCTGGTCGATGTGCACATCAGCCAGGCAGCGCTTGTTCTGATACCGTCGGGAGAGAAGCTCCAGAGCGGTCGGGTAAGAGGAATCCGTCACCGGCAAGTGCTGCACCAAGGCTCTGGCTTCGCCCTCCAGGACAGACAATAAATAGGCCAGCTTCTGGGCAGGTCCGAGGTCCAAGCGTGCATCGACAAGACTCTCAAAGAGATTTAGGAAGCCCAGCCAGTGGTCCAAGCGACCGTCAAAATGTGGCAGCTCCAGGGTGGGCAGCCTACTCAATAGTCCAGGGCCTGCAACAACAGGGGTCTGCGGCTTGGCCGCATCAGGCACCCGGCTCTTCAAAATTTCCCGCGCTCGTAGACATATGACATCCCCCAGGTGGATAATCTGGTCATAGTCACCCAAAATCTTATCGCGGGCTGTCTGATCCATCACCCCCAAATCCACGTCCATGATGTACTCGTTGAAGCGTGTGAGCGCAGCATCAGCTGACTTGATCCTCTCAATCACTTGCCCATACCGAGCAAGGGTGAGCTCTTCCAATTCCACACGCTCAACAGTTGCAGCTGCCGATGTGAACCATCTCAACTGTGAGGTCAATCCCGCAGCAGCCTCCCTGACTGCCCTTAATGAGGCCATTGCAACAATCAAATATTAATACAAAACAACAATCAACAACCAACAATCAAATATTAAACAAACAGCAATGACTTGTTTAGCCGGCCAAATAATTTCAACAAATAAAAATTCAAATTCAATTATTTCAAGTCCAAATCCGACCCTGTACTTATTCCAAGTATGAATCTAGCTTGCTAAGGATGGCTAGTTACAAAATAAATAACAACTGAATGTATAATACAATGCTGGATCAACCTCAAATTAAACATCAATAAGCACAACAATTGTCTGTATAATATTGAGCCGGAGAATCTCTAACAAAATCCAATAAATACAAATAAATGCAATAAGTCAATCCACACCATTCAAGTCTTGTTATGTTAGACTATGTGTAATTATTATTTAGATAACCTTTTAAATTCAGATCAATGACATTCAATTATTAATTGCCACAAATACCAAATTATGTACCAAATTATACCAATAATTCCTAATTTCACAAATAAATCCTACCTGTCAATGCAATGAAAGAGGCTACAGTACAAATTACAAATACAACTTCAATTGATTCAACTTCAATTAGATAGCCCGGATGACATGGTAATATATTCAAAACTTATTAAGTTATAAGTTGTGTTAAGTAATCAAACCAAAGTTACTTTCAAAACTTCCAATTAAACCAGTGGATCTTACATTATAAGAGCCACGCCTATACCAGAATGAATCAGTGGATCTTATAAGAGCCACGCCTGCTACCAATTTTTTCAGGACTGCAAAAGGCCCAGTGCAACGGTAACTGGGGTGTCCTAAACTTTTCCACGATACGTGGAGCTTAAACGTTGCTTTTCAAACAAGAAGGTTACACTATAGCCCTTTGGGCTTCCCCTTGGTGGTTAATAATTGATACCACTAACCTGAGCTGTAGACGGCAATCAGGATCCGCTTGATCACGTCTAAATGTGGTATGTATGTAATATGAGATGAGTAATTGGAAAGTGTGATGTAAGTCAAGTGTTGTAGAACGTTCGCAAGGCGCCAGTCTCCAGATGGCGCGGTCACAACGGCAATCACAGCACCACTCGCACAGGATTGAAGCTATTTTATCACTACTTTTTTCAACAAACGCGCGTGCCTTGGTATGGCGTCAATATGGCGATATGTTCCAAAAATATCCCGGGGTTTTCACTCAAATGGGAATTACAATTCAATTAATCCTTAATCGCGACCCAATTATCGGTTACACAGGGCGATTTCACAAGATATCTAATTTCAATTATAATTATCTCAACAGGTCCCAAAAAGCGGACGACATTTTTCAAGCGCAAAGTCTATCTGTCAAGTCAAGGTAATGTCAAAATCAAATTCTTTATGTCAAAAGGGTGCGTTCTGTTTCACGTCGGACCGAACACATTGTATAAACACGGTATATTTCAAATTTCATTCAATTTGAACCAGTAGTTTAAGAATTATAACGAGTCAAAGTTCCTTAATTTTGAAAAACAATGTAATTTATATATGTATGTATTACTTGTGAGATATATTGTGTTTTCATACGATGGCCGAGTCAATCTATTTATTTAAAACGTTAAAGATTTTTAATATTGATATGGTCACTATAAGATGTTGTTATGTTAGACAATTACGTAACAACTTAAGACAGAAGGTCCCTTAAGTAGGGACTGAATAATCGAATAACCGACTTGGTATTACATGGATCTCACAACTTTTTACGGTAGAAGAACTGAGTTGCGAGACTTGGTTTTTTTGACAAGTATTGTTTTTTATGGGATTTAAATTGTCACAGATGAAATATTAGTTCCTAATTATCTTAAATTCACTTCTGGGTGCTTCTTAATTTAACAACATTATGAATGACAGAGGTAAAATTCTTGACCTAGTCATTTCCAACAACTCCTATAATGTTTCTAAAATCTCCACTACATTACTTCCAATTGACACCCACCATCCTGTCCTGACGTGTAAGACCTGTTTAAACGTCAAAATCACTCCGATGACTAAACCTCTTCTTCATAAATATTGTTTTCATAAGGCCAACTTTGACAACATTAATCGTAACATTCAGCAACTGAACTGGTCTGAACTGCTGGGCCCTATGAATTCTGAACAGGCTCTGGCTAAATTCTATACTGAGTTAGATAATATTATTAAACAAGATACTCCGCTGGCCCGAATAAGATCAGTTAGCTATCCCATATGGCTCTCTCGCACTCTCATAGCTATCTCTAAAAAAAAAAAAAACATAAGGCATGGATTAAGTGGACGAAATATAATAACATTTCTGATTATGAATTATTTTCAAACTATAGGAAATAGTTTAAGGATACATGTCTTCAGTGTTTCAGTCCGTATATCAGTTCTGTGGAGGACAATCTAAGTAAAAACATAAAACACTTCTGGACCTATGTTTCAAATCGAAAAGTTAAACCTGGGATCCCCTCTAAGCTTCAATATAAAAATGCTGAAACAAATGATCCAGATATGGTATGTAATATGTTCTCCTACTTCTTTTACTCGGTATATAAACCCACATCTCCTTCGGTGCCTCATTTTAAGCCTCCGCAGGACAACAATGCACTACATGACGTCCCTATTTGTTAACTTTCTTTTAGTAAAGAGAACATATTGAAGGAGCTTAAATCCCTGGATCCTGCTAAAGGCCCTGGACCTGACGGACTTTCGTCTTACTTCCTTAGGAATACTGCGGCCTCCATCTGTGAGCCTCTATTTATTATTTATAATAAATATATATCTGAGGGAGTTGTACCTGGGATCTAAACGCAACGTTGAACACTATCGTCTCATTTCCCTCTTGTCTGCCTTGTCGAAACTCTTTGAAAGGTTAGTCCATAACGGAATTTATCCTGTACTCCACAACATCAGCACGGTTTTGTGAAACGACGGTAGACAAACACTAACTTATTATTATTTTCTAGCTTTTTGTTTAATTGCGTTGACAGCCGTGTACAAGTGGACGCATGTACACGGACTTCTATAAGGCTTTCGACAAGGTAGACCATGACTATTACCTACTAAATAATAAAATAGCGTTCAACGGAATCCTTCTGAGGTGGTTTACCTCCTATATTACTAATCGCAGTCAAAGGGTTGTAATCAGTGGTCACCAATCTAACATCGCACAGGTGACATCTGGTGTGCCTCAGGGCTCTATACTTGGTCCTCTTTTGTTTATTTTATACATCAATTACATCAGACAATGCTTTCGCAATACCAAGTTTTTATTATATGCTGATGACCTCAAGGTTTATAGACATGACATATATGACAAACAAATGACTGCCTTCTGCTGCAACAAGATCTGGACCGACTATCCTATTACTGCCAAATAAATAAGTTGCAACTAAGTTTACCCAAATGTAACTTTTTAAGCTTTACCAAAAATATAAATAAAATTAAATATACATACACTTTGTTCAATGAGCCCCTACTTAAAGTGGACTTCATTCGTGATCTCGGTGTTATCCTTGATTCTAAACTTTACTTAGGCCTACACATAGGAAGGATTGTTAATAAAGCATATCAATTATATGGATTTGTAATGCGATCAACAGTCGACTTTAAAAAGCCCTCTTCTTATATTTGCTTGTTCAACTCTCTAGTACGCTCTCAACTGGAGTATGCCGTGTCCGTCTGGAGTCCACACTATAAAAAGTACGTTGAAATGACCGAGCGTGTTCAATATAAATTCTTGCGTACTATGCATTATAGATGTTATGGATATTATTTGTCATACCAAGATTTGCTTGCAAAGTATAAGCTTACAACACTTGAAAATATACGTAAGTATTTAAAAGCTATAAACTTATATAATATTGTTAGAAATAAATTCGACAGCATTCAACTTTCCAAAATGTTATGCTATGCAGTTCCTAGGACAATCAAAAAGCGAAAGGTGGACGCTGGCACATTATTTTCAGTGGGTACTTGCAAGTCCAATTCTGGATTGCGTTCGCCTGTTCGCAGAATGGTCGAAACCTACAATAGGACTTTTGAACATAAATAGACATTTTTACATGTTCTCCCTATCATTTTAAAAGTCTTATACTTAAGGAGCTTTCTTGAATGTTATTCTATATTTTGTATTTTTTTGTTTATTTGAGTATTATATACATATATACATTATACCATACGCATTATATACATATATATCACAGTAAGTTAATTTAATTAGTTAGTATTATCCTATATACATATAACGCATTTGTAACCCTAGCGATTATTGTTTTCACTGTATCGTATCCAATTATTAATTTCTGAACATCGTTGTGGGCTGCAATATTGTTTATATGTTTTGTGTATTTATTGCCTCTATGTTATATGTTTTATATTGTGGCTGTTTGTTGCTCCTCTTGAATAAAATAAAAATAAAAATTGCGGAATGCAATAAATGTATTGAATATTGAATTACACCAGGCAAACGTTCTTCATCTTCGACAACATCATCACTTACCATCTAAAATTAGAAAAATGATATAAATTAAATGTATTTGCGGACTGGAAACTCATCAAAGAGGAACTTGAACAGCGGATTACCGACTGGCAGGCCATTGCCTTCTACGGAACTGCCGATGAGCAAGTCCAACTCGCTATTGGCTGGTTTTCTTAATTTGTTATATTTTTATGTAACACAACGTGTGTCGGCCGTGTAGTCTTTGAATAGTTTAGCAACCGGTAGTCAAGTAGCTGTCGTTTATTGGCTCTAATGTTTCTGTAGCCTTTCAATCAAGTAAGCTATAGTAACAAATCATGTGTCAAAAGCATTGACTATATAAAGAAAATAAAACGTAGTTCATTATATTTTCTTCGAAAAAAAAAATTCCCAAAGCCTGACGGAGCTCCCAAATTCAATGACGTAATCAGTGAGGCAGGATTGGGATCAGCTTCGTCATAGAACAATGAATTAGAGTAACTATATTTAAATTTTTGTAACCATTCTGTTGTAAAGTTACTATGTTCCAATCGGGACAGCAATATGTCTCAAAAAACTGGTTTTTGTTTATGATTCGATATGTATAAATCCTAGCAAAAAAAAAGCTTGTAGCATTTTAGCATTCTCCTACAGTACAAACTTACTCAAAAAGGGCTCATAACCTTTCAAATACAATTTTGACACCGGATGCCGTTTAATTATCAATGCAAGGACCTACAGTCTAAGAAGTATTTAGAATGGGCCACTACTCACCACAAGAAATCGCGACGATGCGCCTATCTCAGAACTTGATCAGTGTCCACTGTCACCATGGCAGCCGGTACTCCGACCAGTTTCTAAGTGTTAGAACAAATAAAGATTTGACAGCATTGTTATGCATAGAAACAAGTGAAAGACGAATTGCGACGAATTATCCCTCAAGCTTAGAATAACAACGCATAGAAGGATATTACGAGTGCAAAAAGTGAGGCAACCAAAACTTAGCCATTTTTGGCTAACTTTGCTCGACGAGCCGTCAGTACTCAAGGTCACATTCCGCCAAACAGAGCTCGCAAGAAAATAATTTAAAATAATTGAAAATGACAGTTTGTAACGTGAAGGAATGTCATAGCACTTCAGGAAAACAAAATAAGTGTGATCAAATCATTTTATATCTTATTTTTACGTAAATCGATCATCAAACAAAAATTAAAATAACCTAACTTTTCACAATACAGTGTTGCTATATGTGAAAGAAAAAATACCCACACTGCTTTCTTTTGTTCTTATTTTTTTTTAATATAGATTTAGTGGCAAACGAAACTACATTTGTTTACAGCCTCAGTTATGGTCGTTATTGACACTACTACCTATAGTGTTTTTAATTTAAAAATAGTTTTAAAATTTTAAACTAAAAGTTAATAAGTAATTTACTGTACTTAGTTAAATAAAACCGGATCAAATAACAATTTTTGTGAATTAAAAAAAATCCCTTAAATATATAAACCAAGTGCTGCATTAATTACCTTTTTTTTTATTTGTGTACTTAACTACTTACGAGTATTTAATGCAATATGAATAGTCTACTGGAAGAAATTTCTTAGGAAATAAGCAGCATCTTTGTGCTCTTTTGTCTGTATTTATATTTTTTCTTTTGTAAGTGTCATGTGTACATCCATACTAATATTATAAAGCGGAAAAGATCGTTTGTTTGTTTGTTTGTTTGCTTGAACGCGCTAATCTTCGAAAGTACTGGGTGGATTTGGATGCAATTTGGTATGGAAGTAGCTTGAAGCTTGAGGAAGGTTATAGGCTACTTTTTACGCGACTGCAAAAAAGGAGAGTTAATATAATATAATATAATATTCCACAACTTTTTCACACAACGCCATCTAGTCCCAAACTAAGCAGAGCTTGTGGTATGGGTACTAGACAACTGATAAACATACATATATATTTCTAAATACATACATATTATAGATAAATTACACCCCGAGAAAGAACAAATGACCGTGCTCATCACACAAACATTTGTCCTAGGTGGGAATCGAACCCACGACCTTGCGCATAGCAGTCAGGGCCACTGACCACTATACCAACGGGGTTATGTTTTTACTGTGATAGAATCCACGGGAGTGAAGCCCCGCGTGAGTACTAGTAAATAAATAAAATGAGCAATTTGTTATTTTTTAGCTTTCCTGTCGATTCTGTGATAGCCAGTCGTTGGATACAAATAATACGAAGTAATCGCAAAGAGGATTCATGGAAACCAACTAAAAACACAAAGATATGCTCAAAGCATTTTCGCGACGAGGATATGTACTCAACGAAAAAAGGTATACGAAGAATACGTCGTGGTGCTGTACCAGCAAAGGTAATGTATCTACATAGTTAAATACATTTATTGAAAACTGTCATCAACCATTTAAACAAGTATAAACAACTAAGTCTGCCTGTCTTTTCATCCATTATTTTTTTGTGTTTTACTTGATTGATATTAATGTAGATTTTTGGTGTTTTCAAACGTTTTATTATATTTCAGTGTTTATTCCTGTCTTCTTCAGTGTCAGACAGCGATAACAAGGAAACCTATGAGAAACTACATAAGCTTCATGTTGAGATAATCAGTACTGAGGGATATCCTGATTCGCACCCTGTAAGTGTATATTGAATACTAAATATAAATATATAAGTACACACAAAATCTCATTTAATTATTTTTTTATGGCAGAGCACTTCCACGGGCCAACAATCAAAAGTGACTACAGTATTCAAACCTGACAATGTAAGGATCTTAAGCGCTATAGCAGATGAAAATAAACCTGAGACTGTAAGTATACTTTCTAGTTGAATACAAAAAAAATATTTATTGCAAATATCGAAACAAATTTTATGCAATGTAATGTTTTTAATTTCAGGACATTCACTCGTCGGATTTGGATTCTATCTTGGATACTCCTCGGAAGTATAGATTACGTCGGGATCTAAGACGAAAATCTGTACTCCAAATTAAACATGCCAGATTAATTAAAACGCTAAATCAAAAAAGCCGAAGATTAAAGAAGCGAAATGCTTCACTTAAACAAATTTTATTAACACTAAAAAAACAACGATATATCGATAATGATATCGCCAATATTTTATCTAAGAATAGTTTTGCTGCAGATTTATACATTAATCTCTGTAAGAAAATTTGCAAAAATAAAAAGCGACCCATGCCAAAGTATACCTCTGAATTTAGAAAATTCTGTCTTACTCTTAATTTTTACTCTTCACGGGCATATAATTATGTAAGAGCTAAATTTAATACGTGTCTTCCACACCCAAAAACTTTGTCGAATTGGTACCGGACTGTTGATGGAGCACCAGGCTTTACAAGCGAAGCTTTTGAACTACTCAGTTTGAAGACGAAAAACTTAAACAAAAAACTTATTTGTGCTTTAGTTGCCGATGAAATGGCGATAAGGCAACAGAGCATTTGGGATGGCAGTCAAAACCATGGATATGTGGACATGGGTGCGGGTATATCGGATAATGGTGTTAAGGCTTCTGAAGCTTATGTATTTTTACTTGTCTGCCTAAACGAACATTTTAAAATACCTTTGGGCTATTTTCTGACTCATGGTCTGACTGGTACACAAAAAGCTAATCTCATAAATATTTGTTTGACAAAATGTGAAAATGCTGGCGTAAAAGTTGTATCTTTGACTTTTGATGGTCATCCAACAAATTTATCGTGTATGGAGTCATTAGGGTGCAAAATAAAAAAACCAGATCAGTTAAAAACTACGTTCAAACATCCATCTGCAGAATATAACGTAGCTGTATTTTTAGATCCAAGCCACATGGTGAAGTTAGTGCGTAATCACTTTGAAAACAAAAAACACCTTGCTAAATAAAGACGAAAATGAAATTAATTGGGACTACATAGTAAAACTTCATGATTTACAAGAAAAGACAGAATTACATATAGCAAATAAATTAACTAGAAAACATTTACATTTCCGAAATTCTATCATGAACGTTATATTAGCTGTTCAGCTTCTCAACAGAAGTGTTGCAATAGCCTTACGATTCTGTCGAGAAGATTTAAAACTGCCCGATTTTCAAAATAGTGTGGCTACTGAAGAATTTATTATGATGTTTAATAATGTCTTTGATATTTTTAATACGAGAAGACTGAGCCAACATGGTTTTAATCACCCGCTTTCCTTAAAAAACAAAGAAGAAGTTTATACATTTTTAAAACAGATAAAAGAATACATTTTGAATTTAAATATAAAAATTACACGTAAAAGAACGTACAAGGAGAGCCAAAAATCAATAAAATTATCTATTAAAAGTTTTAAGCCCGTGCTAGAAACGCAGGCTAATACGGGTTTCTTAGGCATATTGATCAATATTGAAAGTCTAATACATATGTTTGAAACAATTGTTATGGCAAATGGTGAAATGGATTACATTACAACATATAGGATTAGTCAAGATCATATTGAACTTTTCTTTGGCACAGTTCGTATGCATGGTGGTCATAATGATAACCCAAATGCACTTCAGTTTAAGGGTATATATAGAAAATTAATCTGCCACATGGAAATAAAAGCAGGCGAAACGGGCAACTGCATTCCATTAGAGGATATTTCCATATTGATGTGTTCCTCAGCATTGAAGTGCATAAATAGCACTACATCATCTCAAAGGTTTGACGAGGATGGCGAAGAGATATCTGAAGCTTCAATTACCACAATGTCTATCGATGAACATTTTCTCAGGTGCGTGCTTGATATTCCTCAAAACCATGTTTTAACAAACCACATTGTAGGTTATATAGCTGGTTTTGTAGTATTCAAGTTGAAAAAAATTATAAAATGTATGTCTTGCGTAGATGCCTTAACAGCAACAACTCAACTTTGGTTTCACAAATTAATTGTTTTGAGAGATAATGGTGGTTTGAGTTATGCTTCGAAAGAAGTATTTTCTATATGTTGTGTCTCTGAGGCAGCTGTTCGAAATTACATAAAAGAAAAACTTTTGATGAAAGATACTCGAGAATTCAAACGACTGCTCCTCGTAATTATGAAAACTTTTATTGGTGCTCCCTGCTTTCCAACATCAGATGAACATGTAAACGGTCATATCCATAACACAAATTTAATACGGCTTATTGTGGAAAAATATGTAAAAACTAGGTATTTTTACATCTCAAAAAGAGAAAATACTGTAAGAGATGTTGAGTCAAAGCGTAAACTCTTTAGAAAGCAGTTGCAACTGCAAGGTTTTTAAATTATAAACATAAACTGTTACTTCAAAGAGTGGCAAAATAAAGATTACAATATTATTGATTATCATATTTTTCATTTTAGTTATTTTCTCAATCATATTTTCCTATTTAATATACAACATTAGTAATTGACATCAAATACGATGTTTTTACATGTTAGCAAGTAATACAAATGTCTATAATATTATTATAACACATCAAATACTCTAAACGCATTGAACAATGTCCTATTCTTCATGTAATTAATGATTAATTTAATAATTTATTTCCTTTTATTTTTTTAATAAATTGAATAACCCTCCATAAAAATATGTTACAGGAAAAAACATCGTCTTATAACATAAAATACTTGTCTTGATTTCGTCCAGCAACATAGTAATGCATTTTCCCATTTTTGTGGGTAAAAGCCTGGTAATGGTATCACTGAAACCTATATTTGAGTGCGTTTGAGGATCGTAGACACATTCGGCTCACGCACACAAAGAAAATAAAGTGGACACACGAAATCGCTCGTGTTTTGTTCGAGACGCCTCTTCTATGCGTTGTTATTCTAAGCCCTCAAGCGCACTTCTTGAGCGACAATGTGCTAGAAATACAAAAACATTATCAAATTAGTGCACTAAAAAGAACAAAACAAGATTGAGAAGAGAAAACAAAATTAAAATAAATTATAATAAAAGTAAGTAAAAGTAAACTCTACTTCGGTTTACGAGACTATAATTATTATAAACTGAAAGCCTAAGTCAAATACCCGCATTAATTTTAGTAGCAAGCGGAACCCATTCATTTTATTTCTGGAAGTACCTATATTTGCGATTGCGATCCCGTGCGACACTTGAATTTTTAACAAGCGATAAGTTAACTGTCGAAGTCCATCCATCCATTTGGAAGTCTATACGATTTTATTTATAAATACTTATACACGATAAACAACCCTTACTAGGCAGTCGGGTAAACCAGAACAACGTTGTTGGCCCCATTTTTATAAGTATATTAAAAGGCAACTTTCATCATTGACATTTCCATTAAAATTAGTAAAGCAACTGTTACGTCCATTCGCGAAGATACCTATAGTTTATTATGTAGAAGATCAAAGACAAGACAACTCCACAGACTCTTTTAACACGTTCGCTGACAGTGAGCACTTACCCTGACACCACATTACGACAGTAGAATTTTCTATACTAAATGACAAATCAACGTAGTACTCGTGCACAAGCAAGCAATATGAAACCACCCACAAAATACTCGTGTTACGGCAGTAAGAAATATGAAATTGCTCATAATATGACAGCGGATACTGCTCTTCATAATACTTATATGAAACATTATCGTGAGACGACGTACTCTTAAAAATAAGTGGTCCGTCCCTCGACGTACTGTCATAATCATAACATAGGTAACGCACTATTTTAATTTCCCGCCTAACGACGTACTGTCAGCGAACGTGTTCAATTAAAGCATAACAATTGGTGCTCAGTGTAAGTACAGTTATTGTATGGATTTTACATCTAGATAGATGTAAAATCCATATGCGATATACGATGCACTAATAATAACACTACTGTATTTCCAATAGGTACATAGCAATACCAGCACATGTATACATTAATTTAATAGGCACATGGTAGGTACGCATAGGGTCAAGGTTTATACAAGTTACTATTATTCCACTCTACGATCAGTAACATCAATAGATCACTGTGCGAGTTAAAATCTCATAGAAGTATTTGTAGGTATCAATCAATTTAACACAGAAATAAACTGGTTGATTTATATCAGTGAACATGTCACTGATATAAATAAACCAGTTTATTTCGAGGTATGTAAGTAGTTAGTTGCTTACAAATTATATATTAAAATTATATCTATCACTAATTTTAAAAACATGTCTTTTCCTTAAACACCTACATTATGATAAATAGAGCGGACTGACTTAATAATGTTTAAAAATAACTTCAACTCTTAAGTTATGTAATGGGTAGGTACGTCAGTAGGTTGGCAAAGGTGCTCGTGGCTAACAGTACAGCCGCTGCGCTGTCTGCGGATGCATCCCCAATCATTATCCAGACGAGGCGAGCCTCCTGTGCACGTTATGTTCAGCTGCTGCTGGCACCTTTACTCATAAGATCTTTGACGTCGACGTATCTAGTCTGACACTAAAATAAGTCCTGCCAAGGGAATCACTTTACAACATTAGTAGTGAGCATCAGATATACATATGTGTGGTGGCTGCATGTTAAATAATTGCCTTAATGCTGGGAGCCGACATCAACAGAGGTGGGACACGCTAATCAGATTGATTTGTAGGAGTAATGCGGCGCACGTAGCGGCGTCATTACGCGCCGCAGCGCAATTACCGGGTAAACGCGTGAAATGTGCCGCGCGCCGCGCCCGGAGTAAATAAACGACGCTGGCCAAGTGAGACAAAGCCGATGGGCCGATAGCGAACAAAGCGCGTGTCGTTTTGGTCGCGTTGCGGCGCGACGTGTTAATTCCGCGCAGCCGCGATAGCATCGCGAGGCCGACACAGATATATTATCGCCGAGACAATTATTCCGATAACGCACGCCTCGCCCCGCTCGCCGGAGGCTGCTGGCCCTGCCCAGTGCCCCGCGACCAGTCTGTAGCAGCGTCGCCGCCGCCACATCGCTAATGCATGGCTATCACTCCCGTCCCGAGCGTCCCTCGTCCCTTGGATAGCGTGATGTTTGAACTCCTGATGATAAGTATAGCACACGACGTCCAGGCTGCGAGCCGGACTTTAATGTGCAACGCTACAACTAATAACGTAATCAGTTTGATTTATTTAATAAGATATAGTTGCTTTAGATGGCGGGTAGACTTCCCTCAAGCGACGCAGATATACCTATTGTAACTCCATTGGTGATCAACTGTGAACTCAAGTGGCCGTTTGCATATTTCATATTCAAGAAAATTGCTCAACTGATCGATACATTGCGAACCAGAAGGCAGACTCGATGTATATTTGATGAACAAGCGCTGCTTTTCGACGTGACAATGCTGTCATCCAGTGTTCTGGGCAGGTGTCCGGATGACAGCCGTGAGGAGTACCTAGGTATTTCGGTGCAAACAACAATTATTGAGTAATCTTTTAAATTTAATTTAAGGCTTTGTATTTTATTTTACCTCTTCTGATTTAAAATGTTGTAACTAATTAAGATATATTTTTTATTAATTTCAATGAACTTGTTGTTATTATAATTACGATGGCAATGAATAAATACGAATTTACATTTTAATATATGGTTGGAGTGTATGCTACATTGATATCATAATTACTGATAATTTGTATTTAACAAATTAATTTACTGGGTAAAGCAATTTTCCCTACTCATGATTTATTTTTATGTTTGTCATTACGCTGTAAGTAAAATATAATACAAATAAACAATAGTTAGCTAGCCAAAATAACAGCTATTGCAAAAACACACATCTCAGAACCAGTCTACAACGTGTCGACTGCTGGGACTAAAGGCTGGGACGCAGGCATCCTCTCTCTGAGAGGTAATGAGCCGTCTTCCACGACCAGGACCAGCTAGTTAGCGGTTGACGCATGTCTTCGTTTCCTCTGAGAGGTAATGAGCCGTCAGCCACGACCAGGACCAGCTAGTTAGCGGTTGACGCATGTCTTCGTTTCCTCTGAGAGGTAATGAGCCGTCAGCCACGACCAGGACCAGCTAGTTAGCGGTTGACGCATGTCTTCGTTTCCTCTGAGAGGTAATGAGCCGTCAGCCACGACCAGGACCAGCTAGTTAGCGGTTGACGCATGTCTTCGTTTCCTCTGAGAGGTAATGAGCCGTCAGCCACGACCAGGACCAGCTAGTTAGCGGTTGACGCATGTCTTCGTTTCCTCTGAGAGGTAATGCGCCGTCAGCCACGACCGGGACCAGCTAGTTAGCGGTTGACGCATGTCTTCGTTTCCTCTGAGAGGTAATGCGCCGTCAGCCACGACCGGGACCAGCTAGTTAGCGGTTGACGCATGTCTTCGTTTCCTCTGAGAGGTAATGCGCCGTCAGCCACGACCGGGACCAGCTAGTTAGCGGTTGACGCATGTCTTCGTTTCCTCTGAGAGGTAATGCGCCGTCAGCCACGACCGGGACCAGCTAGTTAGCGGTTGACGCATGTCTTCGTTTCCTCTGAGAGGTAATGCGCCGTCAGCCACGACCGGGACCAGCTAGTTAGCGGTTGACGCATGTCTTCGTTTCCTCTGAGAGGTAATGCGCCGTCAGCCACGACCGGGACCAGCTAGTTAGCGGTTGACGCATGTCTTCGTTTCCTCTGAGAGGTAATGAGCCGTCAGACACAACCGGGACCAGCTAGTTAGCGGTTGACGCATGTCTTCGTTTCCTCTGAGAGGTAATGCGCCGTCAGCCACGACCGGGACCAGCTAGTTAGCGGTTGACGCATGTCTTCGTTTCCTCTGAGAGGTAATGCGCCGTCAGCCACGACCGGGACCAGCTAGTTAGCGGTTGACGCATGTCTTCGTTTCCTCTGAGAGGTAATGCGCCGTCAGCCACGACCGGGACCAGCTAGTTAGCGGTTGACGCATGTCTTCGTTTCCTCTGAGAGGTAATGCGCCGTCAGCCACGACCGGGACCAGCTAGTTAGCGGTTGACGCATGTCTTCGTTTCCTCTGAGAGGTAATGCGCCGTCAGCCACGACCGGGACCAGCTAGTTAGCGGTTGACGCATGTCTTCGTTTCCTCTGAGAGGTAATGCGCCGTCAGCCACGACCGGGACCAGCTAGTTAGCGGTTGACGCATGTCTTCGTTTCCTCTGAGAGGTAATCCGCCGTCAGCCACGACCGGGACCAGCTAGTTAGCGGTTGACGCATGTCTTCGTTTCCTCTGAGAGGTAATGCGCCGTCAGCCACGACCGGGACCAGCTAGTTAGCGGTTGACGCATGTCTTCGTTTCCTCTGAGAGGTAATGCGCCGTCAGCCACGACCGGGACCAGCTAGTTAGCGGTTGACGCATGTCTTCGTTTCCTCTGAGAGGTAATGCGCCGTCAGCCACGACCGGGACCAGCTAGTTAGCGGTTGACGCATGTCTTCGTTTCCTCTGAGAGGTAATGCGCCGTCAGCCACGACCGGGACCAGCTAGTTAGCGGTTGACGCATGTCTTCGTTTCCTCTGAGAGGTAATGCGCCGTCAGCCACGACCGGGACCAGCTAGTTAGCGGTTGACGCATGTCTTCGTTTCCTCTGAGAGGTAATGCGCCGTCAGCCACGACCGGGACCAGCTAGTTAGCGGTTGACGCATGTCTTCGTTTCCTCTGAGAGGTAATGCGCCGTCAGCCACGACCGGGACCAGCTAGTTAGCGGTTGACGCATGTCTTCGTTTCCTCTGAGAGGTAATGCGCCGTCAGCCACGACCGGGACCAGCTAGTTAGCGGTTGACGCATGTCTTCGTTTCCTCTGAGAGGTAATGCGCCGTCAGCCACGACCGGGACCAGCTAGTTAGCGGTTGACGCATGTCTTCGTTTCCTCTGAGAGGTAATGCGCCGTCAGCCACGACCGGGACCAGCTAGTTAGCGGTTGACGCATGTCTTCGTTTCCTCTGAGAGGTAATGCGCCGTCAGCCACGACCGGGACCAGCTAGTTAGCGGTTGACGCATGTCTTCGTTTCCTCTGAGAGGTAATGCGCCGTCAGCCACGACCGGGACCAGCTAGTTAGCGGTTGACGCATGTCTTCGTTTCCTCTGAGAGGTAATGCGCCGTCAGCCACGACCGGGACCAGCTAGTTAGCGGTTGACGCATGTCTTCGTTTCCTCTGAGAGGTAATGCGCCGTCAGCCACGACCGGGACCAGCTAGTTAGCGGTTGACGCATGTCTTCGTTTCCTCTGAGAGGTAATGCGCCGTCAGCCACGACCGGGACCAGCTAGTTAGCGGTTGACGCATGTCTTCGTTTCCTCTGAGAGGTAATGCGCCGTCAGCCACGACCGGGACCAGCTAGTTAGCGGTTGACGCATGTCTTCGTTTCCTCTGAGAGGTAATGCGCCGTCAGCCACGACCGGGACCAGCTAGTTAGCGGTTGACGCATGTCTTCGTTTCCTCTGAGAGGTAATGCGCCGTCAGCCACGACCGGGACCAGCTAGTTAGCGGTTGACGCATGTCTTCGTTTCCTCTGAGAGGTAATGCGCCGTCAGCCACGACCGGGACCAGCTAGTTAGCGGTTGACGCATGTCTTCGTTTCCTCTGAGAGGTAATGCGCCGTCAGCCACGACCGGGACCAGCTAGTTAGCGGTTGACGCATGTCTTCGTTTCCTCTGAGAGGTAATGCGCCGTCAGCCACGACCGGGACCAGCTAGTTAGCGGTTGACGCATGTCTTCGTTTCCTCTGAGAGGTAATGCGCCGTCAGCCACGACCGGGACCAGCTAGTTAGCGGTTGACGCATGTCTTCGTTTCCTCTGAGAGGTAATGCGCCGTCAGCCACGACCGGGACCAGCTAGTTAGCGGTTGACGCATGTCTTCGTTTCCTCTGAGAGGTAATGCGCCGTCAGCCACGACCGGGACCAGCTAGTTAGCGGTTGACGCATGTCTTCGTTTCCTCTGAGAGGTAATGCGCCGTCAGCCACGACCGGGACCAGCTAGTTAGCGGTTGACGCATGTCTTCGTTTCCTCTGAGAGGTAATGCGCCGTCAGCCACGACCGGGACCAGCTAGTTAGCGGTTGACGCATGTCTTCGTTTCCTCTGAGAGGTAATGCGCCGTCAGCCACGACCGGGACCAGCTAGTTAGCGGTTGACGCATGTCTTCGTTTCCTCTGAGAGGTAATGCGCCGTCAGCCACGACCGGGACCAGCTAGTTAGCGGTTGACGCATGTCTTCGTTTCCTCTGAGAGGTAATGCGCCGTCAGCCACGACCGGGACCAGCTAGTTAGCGGTTGACGCATGTCTTCGTTTCCTCTGAGAGGTAATGCGCCGTCAGCCACGACCGGGACCAGCTAGTTAGCGGTTGACGCATGTCTTCGTTTCCTCTGAGAGGTAATGCGCCGTCAGCCACGACCGGGACCAGCTAGTTAGCGGTTGACGCATGTCTTCGTTTCCTCTGAGAGGTAATGCGCCGTCAGCCACGACCGGGACCAGCTAGTTAGCGGTTGACGCATGTCTTCGTTTCCTCTGAGAGGTAATGCGCCGTCAGCCACGACCGGGACCAGCTAGTTAGCGGTTGACGCATGTCTTCGTTTCCTCTGAGAGGTAATGCGCCGTCAGCCACGACCGGGACCAGCTAGTTAGCGGTTGACGCATGTCTTCGTTTCCTCTGAGAGGTAATGCGCCGTCAGCCACGACCGGGACCAGCTAGTTAGCGGTTGACGCATGTCTTCGTTTCCTCTGAGAGGTAATGCGCCGTCAGCCACGACCGGGACCAGCTAGTTAGCGGTTGACGCATGTCTTCGTTTCCTCTGAGAGGTAATGCGCCGTCAGCCACGACCGGGACCAGCTAGTTAGCGGTTGACGCATGTCTTCGTTTCCTCTGAGAGGTAATGCGCCGTCAGCCACGACCGGGACCAGCTAGTTAGCGGTTGACGCATGTCTTCGTTTCCTCTGAGAGGTAATGCGCCGTCAGCCACGACCGGGACCAGCTAGTTAGCGGTTGACGCATGTCTTCGTTTCCTCTGAGAGGTAATGCGCCGTCAGCCACGACCGGGACCAGCTAGTTAGCGGTTGACGCATGTCTTCGTTTCCTCTGAGAGGTAATGCGCCGTCAGCCACGACCGGGACCAGCTAGTTAGCGGTTGACGCATGTCTTCGTTTCCTCTGAGAGGTAATGCGCCGTCAGCCACGACCGGGACCAGCTAGTTAGCGGTTGACGCATGTCTTCGTTTCCTCTGAGAGGTAATGCGCCGTCAGCCACGACCGGGACCAGCTAGTTAGCGGTTGACGCATGTCTTCGTTTCCTCTGAGAGGTAATGCGCCGTCAGCCACGACCGGGACCAGCTAGTTAGCGGTTGACGCATGTCTTCGTTTCCTCTGAGAGGTAATGCGCCGTCAGCCACGACCGGGACCAGCTAGTTAGCGGTTGACGCATGTCTTCGTTTCCTCTGAGAGGTAATGCGCCGTCAGCCACGACCGGGACCAGCTAGTTAGCGGTTGACGCATGTCTTCGTTTCCTCTGAGAGGTAATGCGCCGTCAGCCACGACCGGGACCAGCTAGTTAGCGGTTGACGCATGTCTTCGTTTCCTCTGAGAGGTAATGCGCCGTCAGCCACGACCGGGACCAGCTAGTTAGCGGTTGACGCATGTCTTCGTTTCCTCTGAGAGGTAATGCGCCGTCAGCCACGACCGGGACCAGCTAGTTAGCGGTTGACGCATGTCTTCGTTTCCTCTGAGAGGTAATGCGCCGTCAGCCACGACCGGGACCAGCTAGTTAGCGGTTGACGCATGTCTTCGTTTCCTCTGAGAGGTAATGCGCCGTCAGCCACGACCGGGACCAGCTAGTTAGCGGTTGACGCATGTCTTCGTTTCCTCTGAGAGGTAATGCGCCGTCAGCCACGACCGGGACCAGCTAGTTAGCGGTTGACGCATGTCTTCGTTTCCTCTGAGAGGTAATGCGCCGTCAGCCACGACCGGGACCAGCTAGTTAGCGGTTGACGCATGTCTTCGTTTCCTCTGAGAGGTAATGCGCCGTCAGCCACGACCGGGACCAGCTAGTTAGCGGTTGACGCATGTCTTCGTTTCCTCTGAGAGGTAATGCGCCGTCAGCCACGACCGGGACCAGCTAGTTAGCGGTTGACGCATGTCTTCGTTTCCTCTGAGAGGTAATGCGCCGTCAGCCACGACCGGGACCAGCTAGTTAGCGGTTGACGCATGTCTTCGTTTCCTCTGAGAGGTAATGCGCCGTCAGCCACGACCGGGACCAGCTAGTTAGCGGTTGACGCATGTCTTCGTTTCCTCTGAGAGGTAATGCGCCGTCAGCCACGACCGGGACCAGCTAGTTAGCGGTTGACGCATGTCTTCGTTTCCTCTGAGAGGTAATGCGCCGTCAGCCACGACCGGGACCAGCTAGTTAGCGGTTGACGCATGTCTTCGTTTCCTCTGAGAGGTAATGCGCCGTCAGCCACGACCGGGACCAGCTAGTTAGCGGTTGACGCATGTCTTCGTTTCCTCTGAGAGGTAATGCGCCGTCAGCCACGACCGGGACCAGCTAGTTAGCGGTTGACGCATGTCTTCGTTTCCTCTGAGAGGTAATGCGCCGTCAGCCACGACCGGGACCAGCTAGTTAGCGGTTGACGCATGTCTTCGTTTCCTCTGAGAGGTAATGCGCCGTCAGCCACGACCGGGACCAGCTAGTTAGCGGTTGACGCATGTCTTCGTTTCCTCTGAGAGGTAATGCGCCGTCAGCCACGACCGGGACCAGCTAGTTAGCGGTTGACGCATGTCTTCGTTTCCTCTGAGAGGTAATGCGCCGTCAGCCACGACCGGGACCAGCTAGTTAGCGGTTGACGCATGTCTTCGTTTCCTCTGAGAGGTAATGCGCCGTCAGCCACGACCGGGACCAGCTAGTTAGCGGTTGACGCATGTCTTCGTTTCCTCTGAGAGGTAATGCGCCGTCAGCCACGACCGGGACCAGCTAGTTAGCGGTTGACGCATGTCTTCGTTTCCTCTGAGAGGTAATGCGCCGTCAGCCACGACCGGGACCAGCTAGTTAGCGGTTGACGCATGTCTTCGTTTCCTCTGAGAGGTAATGCGCCGTCAGCCACGACCGGGACCAGCTAGTTAGCGGTTGACGCATGTCTTCGTTTCCTCTGAGAGGTAATGCGCCGTCAGCCACGACCGGGACCAGCTAGTTAGCGGTTGACGCATGTCTTCGTTTCCTCTGAGAGGTAATGCGCCGTCAGCCACGACCGGGACCAGCTAGTTAGCGGTTGACGCATGTCTTCGTTTCCTCTGAGAGGTAATGCGCCGTCAGCCACGACCGGGACCAGCTAGTTAGCGGTTGACGCATGTCTTCGTTTCCTCTGAGAGGTAATGCGCCGTCAGCCACGACCGGGACCAGCTAGTTAGCGGTTGACGCATGTCTTCGTTTCCTCTGAGAGGTAATGCGCCGTCAGCCACGACCGGGACCAGCTAGTTAGCGGTTGACGCATGTCTTCGTTTCCTCTGAGAGGTAATGCGCCGTCAGCCACGACCGGGACCAGCTAGTTAGCGGTTGACGCATGTCTTCGTTTCCTCTGAGAGGTAATGCGCCGTCAGCCACGACCGGGACCAGCTAGTTAGCGGTTGACGCATGTCTTCGTTTCCTCTGAGAGGTAATGCGCCGTCAGCCACGACCGGGACCAGCTAGTTAGCGGTTGACGCATGTCTTCGTTTCCTCTGAGAGGTAATGCGCCGTCAGCCACGACCGGGACCAGCTAGTTAGCGGTTGACGCATGTCTTCGTTTCCTCTGAGAGGTAATGCGCCGTCAGCCACGACCGGGACCAGCTAGTTAGCGGTTGACGCATGTCTTCGTTTCCTCTGAGAGGTAATGCGCCGTCAGCCACGACCGGGACCAGCTAGTTAGCGGTTGACGCATGTCTTCGTTTCCTCTGAGAGGTAATGCGCCGTCAGCCACGACCGGGACCAGCTAGTTAGCGGTTGACGCATGTCTTCGTTTCCTCTGAGAGGTAATGCGCCGTCAGCCACGACCGGGACCAGCTAGTTAGCTCACGATGTTTACCTCCACGCTTTGAGAGCAGTGGAGAGGATATATATAACCTTGTAACTAATGGGCCAACAAGGCTCTTTAGTTTTCAGTCAATCATAATAAACTGAAAGTAATCAGTGAACAAAACAATCTGGAATACCAACATTTTGATAGACGAATTAATAACAACGATAACAAAACATTTTATCCGCGAGCAATCCGCAAGCAGAAGCTAGAATGAAAAGCTAGTTTGTTTATTCAAACATTTATTTATTTAATGACACACCAACGACTTTTTCATTAGATCGAATACTTAAAAAAATGTTACAAAACTCTGTAAGTACCTAGTGAATTCATCACTGCACACCTGGTGCACAGCGCTTGTATAAGTAATTTAAAAAAATATTAAGAAAATTCAGATCATAATTAAACTTATTTAACTTTTATAATATTTGTTTTTCAATGTAAAATAAAACATCATCTCATGTCTGTCATGAGATATGTCGTCGTATCCTGCGAATAGAGGCGTAACTGCATAATAGCTACTTTTCAGGAGACACTTTTTTGTGTTTAATTAAATGAAATGTGAACAATTATGTATTGGTGGTTTAATATAATGTGTATTGGTATTTTATGGTTTGTTTAGCATTATTTTCAATATATTATCTTTATATTTTATACGCATTTTGTCCCTTAAATCCTTATTCTCCGTTGTGTTAAGGCTTAGTAGGACTGGACTTGAGCAATAAGTTACATTATGTCTTTTATCTGCGGAAATGTTGAGGCCACAATCGCCTTAACGGCCTGTTTATATTTTTCTGATGCGGATTTTCATTATTTCATAGGAACTTGTGTTTAAAAACTATTTTACCATTACTAGGAAAATAATTATAGAATTATAATTTCGAACCAAAATCTGAATTTTCTTAACATATTTGCTTTGGTAAACATTAAAATAACCGACATTTAAAAAAAAAATTTTTGGAAACAAATCTTTATCTTTAAACCATCAGAACTTAATATTAAAATACACGTAATCATAATTACAATCAGTCCTTAAAATCAAATTACACATAATCAAAATCAGTCTTTAAAATAAAATTTATAAATTTTAGAATAATTTTAGCCTCACACATTGACATGAGGTCTTTATATTTATCTTAATTTAATTTTAATGGTGATCCATTTACTGACGTGACTTCCGAAATTACATTTTTTTCCCTCTAGTACCCTTTATTAATGTAGTATTTTTTTTGTAATCCTCATCTAGTTCATATTTATATTTAAGAACGTTTATGTTGTCCTTGCTAACTTGCACTTCTTTGATTTTGTTCCATACAACTTTTTCACCATCATCATTTTTTAACCAATTCTTGCCATCGAGCAATTTACGATAATTATAAATATCATCTAAAGTCATTTCTTTTACCCTATAAGTTTCTCCTGTTGTTTTTGCCCATCTGATTGTATTGATCCATTGATCTGGAGTGTAAATAGTTTTATTGCTGGAAGCTCTTTCTATAACAGAATGAACACTGTCTCCTTCATTCTGCGTATCCGTAGTAGGCCGACTTCGAGAAACCTATGAGTAATAGATTCAATGTCAAATTGTTCCACGACGTGTTGATAAAAAGCGAAAACTATACGGTTACGGTTTTTCCCGGAACAGTTATCGGACCAAAATTTAAATGTTTTTGCACCTTCGTCAATCTTTGATTTAATAAACAAGTTTAAACCGCTACTGATCTCATTGGCTCCCTTTTTACCGATCACCTCTGTCCACATGTAACAAAATCCACTTTTTCGGGCTACGTCATATACAGTAAAATCATAAATATTAAGTTTCCTCTTGTAATAAAATATACTCACGTTTCCAAAAGGACAAGTCAATATTTTTTGCATATCAAAAGTGGTGGTTATCACACTGAGGTCTCCTTCAGCTTCGGCTTTATCAGCCGCTTTTATAGTCCTAGCCACGTTTTTACGTTGCATGTGCTGATCTTGCTCATTCTTCTGAGTTTCAGTTGGCTCTCTTGTATAATAAAATGCATGGCATTTGTTGCATTGGTCTTTTTTTGGAGTGTAAAATATTAAAATGAGTGTTGACAATATCTTCATATTAGCGCAATGTAGCTACATTGCGCTAATATGAAGATATTACTAACTTATAGCTCTCAAATAGCTATTTGAGAGCTAAAAGTTTGTGGATCAAACCACTCGGTATACAATTCATGGAGTCGCTTGTAAAAAAGTTGTCCATCAAGGTATTTTTTCGTACTACTTTTTCTACAGTAGTGCGATTCTACAGGTGCAAGGAAAAGAATATGATTTTTCATACTGTCTACAATGATTTCTTTTATCTTCTTTGATCGATTATGGTGTTTTCGCCTTAAATCCAGTAAAATGTGCTCATTGGTCATCCCGTTTTTTAAAGATTTTTTCGCTGATCAATAACGTATTTAAAAACATTTTACGACATACTACGACGCTTTCATTATTGATTGGTAAACTATAGACTCTCGTATGTGATCTATTAGGACCTTCGGCTTTAATTCTCTTCGGTTTATGGCTCTTTACGAATTTTAAAATAAAATCTCACTGTTTTTCGTGACTTCCTATCTCCCAAAAACAATTAAAAATACGTTGCCTATCATTTTCATCCAACTTTTCATAACATTTCTTTGGACAACTGCATGGTGATTTAATTTTCTTTTCAGGAACAGTTTCTCCCTTCTTATTAATAAAAGCTTTTCCGGAATTTTTCAGTGCTTTTCGTTTTAAGTCTTTCCATCCTGTAGGATTTCTTGTTCGTATTTTACCTGGACCTCGTTTTTTGGTACATCTGCGAGTAGAAGAAGAACCTACAGGGGAATTAACAGCTGACGATAGCGGAGTGGGGATCGTAAAACTTGAAGTCAGGCTATCTAAAACGATATCAGCCATTGAAACGGATAGATTTTCAGATTGAAGTGTGAATTCACTTTGTCCTGTTTCTAACTGGCAAATAGTTGTTTGGTCGGACTCTTCAGTAAATTCTATAATTATGTCACTTACAATTTGGGATTCAGACGGAGCTTCTAGAGGGTCGCCATTCTTTAGTTCCAGATTTTGTACTTCGGACAAGATTACAATCTCACTTGCACTATCATTTTGGTTAGGTTTGTTCGTGTTGTTTTCAACATCCTAAAAGTAGGAAAGGAGACTTTAAATCATGAAATTATCACACTAGACTAGTTCTACTACTTCGCAATATTGTAGGTAAAAATAAATTCATATCATTGATTTTTCAACTAAAATTATGAACTAAACTTTGGATGGAACACGATGTCGGGAAAGGGCATGAAATGGAATAAGATTATTATAAAACCACTTACGCTGTTAAGCTCAGAGTTAATATTTTCCTTGATTAAATATTCTATCTCTTCTTCACAACCACGTGGCACTGGAGACTCGATGCGATCCCTTTCATCAAAGCAACTTTCAAAAATGTTGGCTGAAAATAAAATAAAATTTAAAATTGCTGTCAAAGATAACTGCCGGAATCTCATAAGCACCTATAATATGAATTAGATCGAATAAATTTGCATATATTCTTACTAACATTAATAACCATAGCATAGAAAATAGATTTTTTTCTAAAACTTTGAGAAAAAGTAAAATAATGAAGTAGGCGTAATTGTAATTTTCGTGCGGAATGCTAATAATGCGGCCACAAATGCTTTTATATCAAATTTCAAGCAATAGAAAATAGACTTAAGTGTATTTAAGCCCCAAACCAGAAAAAGCATGTAATTGTGTACTCAATGTTTAAATTTGTAGAAAAGGGTTAAGATCATGTGAGCGTAAAATATATTGTACTTAAAATAGCCATGTGAATATTTCAAATGCACCAAAGAAATAATAAAAGACAAAAACATAATTTGAACGTAGAAGAAAGACAGAAACGTAATTAGGGCTTCGTCTCTTCTATACATACGCAATTTAGCCATTCCATAGAAAACGGCCACAATCACCATGAGGGTTTTTTTCTGTGTACACCATATATTGAAAATGAATAAGTAATTAAAATGACTTAATTGAACACAAACTCGTTGATATTATGTTATTTGAAGTTAATCAATACAGTACAAATTAAGAAAGCTATTTTTTACCTTAAAATCCTTTAAGGTATAAAATATTTTGATTTACTTACTTGCTATAATCTTCGTGTTTTCCTTCATTTCCACAATCTTCCTTTCCAACTAATTCCACCAACTTTCTTCCTCGGCGTTTCATTATTTATTATCAAATACAACGGTAAATTTAATAATTATGACTGAACTTTAGTACCTAGTACAAGTAAAAATGTTTTGTTATTTTTAGTTTAAAAATCAGATTACACTCGCCACAACTAACAATGTCCACGTTCCGCCGAATAGTAGCCGAGCGGCGCTAGCACGCACTCCCCGCGCCCACGAACCCCTACTACTCGCGAAGAACGAAGGTGTGACGGTGGTTGTGGCTATATTCTTCGTTGAAAACGTAGTGCTTAAAATTGTGGCTTTTTAGAAAACCTAATTATTTGATAACCTGTACTGTTTTTAATTGTTTTGTTAAACTCGTTATATGTGGTATGATGAGCAGAATTGAATTATGCAAAAAAAAAGAAAGCCCCTATGTTCGTTAGGGCACTATTCGTAGGATACGACGATGTGTGTATAATTGTATTTATGCTCAATTATCTGATTTTGTGACAGTAACATGACAAGCGCTTTGTAATCTTTACTCCATAATATCTCAGGGGACCGGACTGCTTTTCAACCGACGACAAAAAGAGGAGGTTATCAATTCGACGCGTATATATATATATATATTTTTTTTTTTTTAATGTATGATCATCGAGTACCCGAAGACGGCTGAACCGATTTGGAAAATTCTTTTTTTGTTCGAATGGGTATACTTCGAAATTGGTACCATTATCACCAAAGTCAGGATCTGATGATGGGATCCTGGAGAAATCGAGGGAACTCTTCAAATATTATAGGCACACCTATGTAATTTTGGGTATTTATTATAGTAACTTGTGCAGTTGCTCTCAAAAAGTATCATTTGAGGAAGTGGAACTGATGATGAAGACCACAGATGGCCGCCGAAACTACTCAATAATAAGTATTGAGTGGATTGCGATTCGATTACTTGAATATGGATGTTACGCACTTTATGCTCGTCACAATGCATATGGTGATGTAGAGCTGATGGTGAAGTACCAGGAGAACTCCTCAACAATTAACGGCCCAGCATTGGGAAAAGCAATATTTTGTAAAAGGTTATAAGTAGTTGATAATTAGGCTCTTGTAACTAGGTAAATTGAAAATAGACCAACTAAAAAGAGTGAAATAAAAACTTTTTACCTAAAAATTAAACCGACTCCCAAAAAACACTGCAAAGTGAAAAATAACTTTAATTTCGGAAGTCGGTGCCAAAAACGAAAATACAAAACTAAAGACACCGACTACCGAAATTAAAGTTATTTTTCACTTTGCAGTGTTTTTTGGGAGTCGGTTTAATTTTTTTCCTTATCACAGGTCTTTCATGACCTAGTTAGGAGAGCAGTGCTCACCCACACGTTGTAGATATAGTACTTATTATGTGAAACTGTATTGTAACGTGTACTTTAATGCATTGTTTTGAGCAAATAAATAAATAAATAAAAAATAATTAGATTAATTTAAATTACACTGAAAGGAGATAAAAAAAATTAGCCAAGTGCGAGTCAGACTCGCCCATGAAGGGTTCCGTAGTAACTACAATGATATAATATAATATGTATATTTATTTGACGAATAAAAAAAACCTTATAATTTCTTAAAACTAGCTTATTTACATTTTCACAACTACGCTAAATAACTTTGTTTTTCATAGTGTATGTATGAATTACAAAGTTATATTTGCGGTTTTAGAAAATATGCTGTATCTCAAAAACTGCTGACCCGATTTCGTTCAAACTAATTTTGATTGAAAGTTTACATTAAGTTCTACAGACATATATTTTTTTTAGATTTTTCACTCCATTATTATAGAAGTTAGAGGGGGGGACACACATTTTACCACTTTGGAAGCTTATATCTAGAAACACTTACATCATTTTTAAAGACCTGTCTATAGGTACCAAACACTCATAGGTTTGATGAAAAAAAAAAATCAGTGCTAGTTTCATGTATTATAAATATTTTTTAATTTTTTTCTTAAAATCGGAAAGCGGTTCACAGAATACATCTATCTACTAAGTTTCAAATGTATAGTCTTAATAGTTTCGGAATAAAATGGCTGTGACATATGGACGGACGGACAGACAGACAGACGGACAGACATATCGAAACTATAAGGGTTCCGTTATTTTACCATTCGGCTACGGAACCCTAAAAATACATTCAAATGGATTAAACATAACAATGGAATGTCAACAACTTAAATTAAAATACAATAAATACCTACATACATATATCACAGAACATTGAATGAAATGAAGTAAATAAAAGATATAAATTATAAGTATTATACAAATTAAAGTATTACTTTTCAAAACATATCAAAAATAAGATAGGTAGGTCAAATTACAATTAGGTACAAGTAGAATAAACAGGGGCATACCTATTTAATTTAATTGACGTTTTTTGAAAATTAATTGTTCATCACATAACTCGCAATGTTCCATTGAACCATATTCAGTAAAACATTATAATGTGCTTCGCGGTTGCTCGCAAGTTGCCTCTGTCCTACAGAACAGAGCGCTCCGAGCGGAGACGCGGCCACTCGTCACCTCATTATACCGACATGTGCAATATAAATACTGGGAACGTGCAAGAGTACTTGCGTAAATTTTGGCAATCCGATCGTGTGCGACAGTATCCGCGGCGATGCCAGTGAGTGGCGTGCCAGCGCTGAAGTGCGCGCCGATCATAATCTGGTGCCGCTTGACGGGCAGCCACATGACATGCCGCATCTATTCACTCGCATTCCGTCCGGTGACGCTCTACGCTCTACTACCTAGTAAAGCAGCCGTTTATAATTGAATGGTTTTGCTGCAGCAGTGGGACACAGGCAGGAGAGTTCTCGCTGTGATATCTACCCGACGGTCGGCGACGAGCGCACGAGGTGTAGGTAACCCACTTACATTCGAAATAGCTGTCGAGCGACGCCGCCTCGCATACATATATATCTGAGAGTGACACCGCTACTGACTAATAATTAGCTAATGGGTGTCGCACCGGGCACGCCGCAATTGCGGCGGTAAGACCCCTCTTTGAGGAGTGGCTAGATCGGCGTCACGGCGTCCTGACCTACCGCATGACGCAGGTCCTCACCGGACACGGAAGTTTCGGGAGGTACCTGTGTCTGATGGGAAAGGAGGAAACGCCTGGGTGTCACCACTGCGAGGGTCGCCCTGAGGACACAGTCGAGCACACGGTGCAGGACTGCCCAGCTTGGGCAGAGCACCGACGTGTCCTCACGGCGACAATAGGCGGAGACCTCTCGCGCCCGGCCTTGGTCGAGGCCATGCTGCGGGGCGAGAGGGAGTGGGAAGCGGTCGCCTCCTTCTGCGAAGCAGTCATGCTTCCGAAGGAGGAGGCGGGCCGCGCGAGGGAGAGGATGGCGTCCTCCCTCCAGCCCAGCCGCAGTGGTAGACGCCCACGGCGTCGGACGTCGGCCGACGATCTCCGGCCACCGTAGGCGCGGGCATGCGGACAGCGAGTAAAGGGCAACTCGCTGTCCGACCATGGACCATGCCCGGGTCGACGGCGCGTCGTGTTCCACGCGCGCCTCAAAGAGCGTCAGCAACATGACGAGGCCCCCTCTGCAGAGGGCCGAAGCCTGCCGGGGTCGTGGGACTCATCCCGTTACCGTGGCCCCGGTACGTAAAGGGCTATTGAAGGAACACCGTGGATTTTAGTCAGTAAAAGTCTGACAGTCCCTCCCACCCTGCCCGGAGTGGGAGGACTTATTTGATAATTTTACCACGTTAAAAAAAAAAAAAAAAAAAAAAAATGGGTGTCGCACAATAAAATAAATTAAGAGAACATCTCGTCTAATTAACGTCAAAAAGTGTGTGGAGACGCCAGCGGCGGCGGCGTCTGTAACACGAGATGCCACGTTTTTACACTAGCTGATGCAAAAAGTGCATGTCGTGTTGTGGGGCGGGGCGCGGCGGCTCTGTGCGGCGACACCAAACAAACCGTTAACGTCAGCGGAGCGGCGCGCGCGCATGTGCACCGCAGCCGCCGCCTGATCGATGCCAGTTCCGCCAGCAGGCAGCTCGCTGCCCAATTATCTTCCTCGTACGAGCCTCACTAATCACTCTAGTGTCGCGAGTATACTCTCCTGTCATACTTGTGTAAATGTACCTAAAAAAACTTACGGAAATGAAAATTCAAATCATGACAGATGCTCATTAGGAGAAGGCAGCGCGCAAACACAACATTAAGGGTACCTGGGCACACATGTGGACTTATAGGTGCATTCGTTAATATCCTCGACCTCGGTATATCAAAAGGAAGCTAAACAGTATTTAGATTTATGTATGTCTATGTATACATTTGTAGTTGTACATACATCGGCACAACTTCTCAGGTAGCAGTGCGGATGTGTTGACGGATGTCTGAATGTCTCGAGGTCGTTATTGCAGCGTGCGCCGACCAACGTGTACACTATACTTAACCTCTATGTATGATACTTCATTCATAGCATCTTAGAAGGTACGCCTACTATCTAATAAAATAAACTTTATTTGCACTAAAAGCACATACATGACTTTGGTTAGAGATATTGGCACAGTAGCTGTTTACCTTACGTATTAAGTGATTGAGACTGTTTCCGTAGCCACCGTCCAGGGAGGCTGACTTCCAGAATATTGTAATTGTTCTGGCATTGAGTCAGATTAATGGTGATGAAGAATATTACCATAAGAATGTGGATGTGCCCCGCAGACGCGCCGCCGCCGCGCGGGTTCCCACGCCGGCCGCGCACATTCCGCCCTCAGCGACGCGCACCTTTTGCTCTGTTTTATAAATCTTATTCCTCGAGGTCACTGGTATCTTACTCTTTGGAATGCTTACTATGATATTCCGCTTGAAAGGGTTGTGGTAACACTATGTAATACATCCAGGGATATACCTATGTAGGTATATCCCTGGATCAAAAATCGCCAAAATTGAAAATCTACCTAAATACCTATGTAGGTATTTAGGTAGATTTTCAATTTTAGCGATACAAAAAATAAAACACAACAGGGAAGCGTTCGTAGGAAACATTCTTGAAACCCTTTAGTGTTGCTTCGTATCTTGCTTGCCGTAATACAAACAGTCTGGTTCAGCTTTACACAGGTAATAATAATTCGTGTACAGACAGTTACTGCTGCACAGATTCGCACAGGCACGTGTATCCCCTGCTCACGCTTCTTGCTCGTCGCACTCGGTGTTCTGTGCTAATTGTTTACATTCTCATAGCTCCTCATCATACATTCAGTGAGAACCACGTGCCTAATCTGTGATTAAACAGATTTCAATGCGGCCGCGTGACGGTAACTTGAATAATTTATTTCAATTGGCTGATCGTCAAACCATGGGGAAGGTAGTGCCTCCAGTTAATGGGCGAGCCTCGTTGGGTTACTAATCGTTCTGAGCAGAATCTGCATTCGCTGGCGGCGCTCGTTTATTGCTCAATACTTGCTGGAGCCCCGCACAGTGCGCACTGCATACTAATGGGCGCCGGGGGAGTGCTCCCGACTGTCCCGGGGGAGGAGTGTCGCCTCAGATTACGTGTGAGCGACGGCCGCCAACAAGCTGCGATGAAGTCCTCACCAGGAGCGCGCAACCAACACTAATTATAATATTTATGACGCCATTAACGATCCATTAGCATAAATTAAGTGAAACGACAAATTTCACGGTGTCGCGAGACGCCGAAGTTTTATTTCAGTGCTCGATGTTTAGTTAGGTGAGCTGCGCTGTGGGACCGTGGAATGCGTATAATGTGTCCAAAAGCGTCCGCGCCGTACTATTAGTTATTTGTGATCGCGGCTATTGTCTCGAGGTGACAATCGTGTCGGCGATGTGTCGCGTGTTTACAAACAGCGGCCGCACTAATGGCGCTATATCCGTGCGCCGCGCCTGCACTCGCCTCGCACTCAAATCCCGGATTGATTAACACACGTTTTACGAGCGCCTCTGAAATAATACCAACAATCTACTCGAGCATAATGCTTCCGATTTAGAAATACATTAAGCGACACGAGAACAAAACACTCAACTCACAGACATTTACTTATTTATTCAGATTTAGAGCGGCGATCTTTTATAATAGATACAAATAAAATAAAATGTTATGAGATGTTTGGTGCGGGTTCCTGTGATTCCTGAGATAACACTCCGATGAGTCCGTGGCCTCCCGGAACGCCGTTTTGGTGGAACCTACGTAGACAATGACCTACTTTTTGTAGATTTAGTAATTGCTCCAAGTAATCAATAGGACGTATTTATTCCATTATCGGACAACAAGAAAAACGGCGATGCGCCATTGTTACACGGTGCCCGCCCACGATACACTCAAAACGTTTTGGGAAAACTTACTTTAATTATGCGTACGGCTAAAGAGTGGAATTCCCTGCCGGAGTCTGTGTTTCCCGATAGCTATAATCTTTAAGTCAAGAGTGAATAGGTTACTTCTAGGTAAGCGTGCTTCATCTTCGACCGGATTGCATTGCATCCCACTAGTTTCTTTCCTCGGCTTCACCCGCTTCAACATTTGTTTTGTCCCGAACCGTTACCTCCACCGGCAGGTATAAAAGTATCATTATAATGTTCGACCTATTCTACGTGGATATGAATTACACACTGCGCCACCTCTTTGCATTCATTTTAGACTACGTTCAGCAGCATAGGTACTGTTAGGAATATCCGCAAGACTAGACCACATATTTTTAACCGACTTCAAAAAGGAGGAGGTTTGCAATTCGTTTTTAGGGGTTCGTACCTCAATCGGAAAAAGCGGAACGTTTATAGGATCACTTTGTTATCCGTCTATCTGTCTGCTAAGACCCTTTATTTCGGGAACGCGTGGAGATATCTAGTTTAAATTAAACCATATTATACTCAAGTCCCTTGAATCTCTGAAAAAATCATACTTCTCGATTAATGTAAAAAAAGATACAGCCGTTTATGTCGCAAAAAACGCGTATTTTGATACTGTCAAGGGAATGGAATGGACTTCCCGTTAACATAGAGCTATTAAATTTGGCTATTAGTACAAGTTCAAGGAAAAATCTTAAAATTATACAAACGTATATTTTTTATTTATTGTTCGTTAACAATAGTAATTTTTAGTTAATAAAACATATAGATAGGGGAAATTTAAAATTGAAGATAGTAGTTCAAGGAAAATGCTTGATGTGCATATTCCAGAACATATTGGTTATATTTATTTTTACGACGCATAAATTCTTATTTATTACAATGAAAAATACCAAAAAGTACTGTTCCCCTAGTACGGAACTCTCGGTGGGTGAGTCCGACTCGAACTTGTCTGCTTTTTTATTTTTTAATGTACACCTATATTACGATTAGATTTCTGATCCGATTTACGTGATGTCTATAGTCTATAGTAGGTACCCAGCCCATATTTTAAACGGAATTAGACATCCAATTAATTAATTATGTTTAATTTTCGCTTTTTAGTGCTTTAGATTTTCTGTTTGTTTTAAAGTCGGTTCAATTTTTTGTAAAATATTTTAGTTAGTAGGTATCATGTCCCTACGGTATCGTTCTATGAGGACAAACTGCCGACATTGAGTCTATTTATAATCTGCAGAAAAACAAAAGCCATTTACAATCCCCGGCGGCTCTATTCATTTAAAGATATTGACATTTATATCAATGATGACGGTACCTTATCGCTATGAAAACATCATTTGTATTATAACATCGTAGTAAACGAAGCGGCATACCTATATGACTATGTTACTTGAAATGGAACTAATTAATTCAAGGTTTCAGAGAAGCTTAAAGAGTCTCAACTGGGATATTGTAAACAATATATATAATAGTATATTAGAATTGAAGTATTATGGGGTATTTCCGGAGTACCCCAATCCCCGAGGCCTCCGTCTCGGAGGACCCCGATTTATTTTATCTCAATAAACTCAATTAAAAGTCAGTGAAGCTTAAAAGTTCTGGGAACACATAACGTGTTAAATAAAACAAATGACTTACTTAAATTATAATACCTAGGTACTTAAGTTTGAGAATCAGGAAAATATTTTTCAATGTATTTTTCCTAAATGAGCTCACCCCCATTAGGGACCTGCTTCCGATATGTTCGAGTGACTCACTAAGCTTTCTTATCAATTGCAAATAGCATTAGCAAATAGCAATAGAGTAGTTTCTTGTGTTATAAAATTATTACTTTATTTGGTTCGTTAGCTAGATATTCAAAAATTCACGTAAACTCACGTAACATTTTTACAACTCTTCTCGCCAGGATGATCCTATGAAATAATTTGACTAATTTTGTCATACCAACATTGTCAAATATATTTGTTAAATATGATTTGATACTTACTATTGTTACATTTATTTTATATTTTATTACAAATAATTCATACTGTAATTACCTATGTAGGTACCCCTCTATGAAAACTTTGTTCCACATAGTATGTTACAAACAATTATAATTATTTATAAACCATTTATTTGTTATTTATTTCAAAACCTGCTTGATCAGTTTAATTTCCTATGTATTTAAGTACTTTAATGTACGTAAAAGTCAAGACAGCAGTAGAAAACAAGGAAAAAAAAAGAAATATAATCATATCTATCAAACTCAGGGTTTCCGGGTGGGCGCGCGCCTGGAGATCGGGGTACTTACAGTATGCAACATTTGAAATAATTACGGATGCTTAAACCGATTCGTAACGATAACAAACATAAATGTGGCATGTCTGTCGAGACATGCCACATTTTTTTTTTCTATTAAGCGATGGTCACGTGAGTCGCATCAATTTTTTTAATCTTTATACGCTCATATTTCGATATTTCAACGTTTATTTCGAACAAAACTCTCGTTATTTTCCCAGTAAATTATGCACAGAGCTTTCAGTTCCAAGTATTATGCGAATTAGAAAGTGTCAGGAGATGACAACCTTTTTAGTTATATTCACATTGCAACAATGTTTTGAACCCTCGACATTCTACGCCTTTCACGTTTAAAAGTTAGAAGTATAGTATAGTAACATAGGTTTTTTTACGCGTAGTATCAAAAGCCAAATCTCCTGTTTCATTGTCATAACAGTGATCATTATTTATATTCTACAACAAATTCTTGTAATTGTATGACGCCGTCCACTTTGAGCCGCTTTACAAAAACACACGTGCACATATAAAGTATTGTACGCAAGGTAGCGATGAATCGGATAATATTTCACAGCACCTACAAGTCACAACGCCTACTATGACACCCTTTTACACTAGTTTTACTTTTTGTATCCATAGAAATATTGCAAGTTGTACGATCTATATTGTACAATCAATATTGTAAGTTGTACAATCTATATTGTACAACTTACAATATAAGAACAGTTTTGTTATTTATTTATGTACTACTAGTAATCACGCGGGGCTTCGCTCCCGTGGATTCTATCACGGTAAAAACATAACTCTCCTTTTTTGCAGTCGCGTAAAAAGTAGCATATAACCTTCCTCAAGCTTCAAGCTACTTCCATACCAAATTGCATCCAAATCCACCCAGTACTTTCGAAGATTAGCGCGTTCAAGCAAACAAACAAACAAACAAACAAACTTTTCCTCTTTATAATATTAGTATAGATTACATGAATAAATAACAAAACTGTTTCAACCTGCTTTATTTAATTACCCATTTACTATCCAAGAAAAACGGACAAAAAGTTTCACTCGCCCTTCATTTCAATAAAACCACATCGATAGCCGCTCAATATACCACTGGAGACAATGTAGGTTTCCGATTACATTCTCATATATGATGCTTGATGTTTTCTGAACTTCTAAACAAGTGAAAACGCACAACAACAATATTAGTTTTTAAATATGGCGGATGGCGCTACAGGCGTGCCATCACTTAACTTGTCGTGTCTCAAACAAAATACTTGTTCGCCGCCTTAACAAAAACTTTTCTAATGTTGGTGTCACAATTAATTGATTAAGGATAATTGTAATTGTTCAGGACTACAATAGGCCAGTGCAACGGTAACTGGGGTGTCCTAAACTGTCCACGATACGCGGAGCTATAAACGTTGCTTACAATAAACAAGGTTACACAATAATCTACAGGCTCTCCGGCCGACAACAATCTATAGCCTCCGAGGCCTTACAAATAGTTACAAATAATACTCACCTGAGCTGTAGACGGCAACCTAGGATCTGTTTGATCACGTCCAAAGTGTTTGTATGTAATATGAGATGAGTAATTGAAACGTGTGATGTAAGTCAAGTGTGTTCTAGGACGTTCCCAAGGCGTCAATCTCCAGATGGCGCGGGTCCCACAGCATCACAGCCTAACTCGTTTCCAGCAAGCGCGCGCTACGCGTGGTAGGCAATAAGGCGATGTGTTCCGAGAAATATCCCTGGATTCTCGTCAATCCGGGAGTACAAAGTTCAATTAAACACTGTTCACAATCAATCTGCTCATATCTCGTGAGATCCAATTCGATTTCCAACAAATTCCGCGTGTCAGCCGACCGACGACAATACGGCGTATAATCCAACAATATCCCTGGGTTTTCGACAAATGGGGATTACAACTTCAAACAACAAATAATTCGCGCCCCAATTATCGGTCTCAACAGGCGAATCCAACGATATTTTACCAATTATAATTAACTCAACAGGTCTGACGTGCGGACATTTTTTCCAACCAAGCAAGTCTATCTCTCAAAGTCAAGTAATGTCAAGATCAAATTCTTTATGTCAAAAGGGTGCGTTCTGTTTCACGTCGGACCGAACAGTAATTATGGAAAAATAATACCAAAATATGACGTGTGATAGTATTGCATTGCTTACGATATTATTACCTGTTCATGTATCTGTAAAATCGAAATAATTATCACATACAGTGGTTGGTTGCAGTATAATTGTCTTTTATACCTAGATATTATAGTAAAATATTGGTAACAAATAGTCATTCACGACCCAAAGTTCTGAATAAAGTATATAAATAAATTCTGAATATAAATCAGTAAGAGATAAAAAACATATCAGAAAATTGTAACAATTATCATCGGTTTAAAGAAATTTATTGCCAAAAAGAACATGGTTCATTTAATAAGTTTTAATAATGTACTTACTGTATATTCGCCGAAAAAATATTCCCATTTTAATTAAAAAAAGATAACGAAACCTATTAATGTCGATATTTTCTTTCCAATTTTTTTTTTTATTTTCAACACGATACACCACAGTACAGAGCTGTCTATTCATTTTCTGTCCCTCTCTCTATTCTCCCGCGAACTCCTGTGTACTGCTTCAGCTGCTGTACGGTTTGCCAATGTGCATACGTCCCAAATGATTAAACAAACAATTATTGAACCCTGATTGATTTCATCCATTTAGCACTTAGAAAAAAAACACAAGATGGATTATTGAATGAGGTGCTATTCATGACACAAATAAACTGCCTACTTAACCAATTAAGTAGAGTCTCAGTGCGCCCCTCCTGGCGTCGTGATCCTCATCAGTGAGGGTGTCTCAGTAACTCACGCACATATGAATATCTAATGATGATAATTAAGAATAGTGATTGTATCATTCGACGACTGAACGACGGCACTAAATTCGATCATTCTTTCTTTGTGTTCGTTATTGTCACTTTGTTAGGACAAGATTTGTATAACAGAAGATAAAAACAAACAATACTAATAACATAAAGTATGTTTCGCGTAATGAAAAAGAATAATTATCTTCTTATACATTTTGATAGAGTGGATTAATTGCGAAGAAAATAACAGTCATTCGCTGAGTTATGCATATTTTATGTATAAATTTAAGTACACCCGTTCTATAGTTTTCATTAAAGACAAACAGACAGTCTTGTCCCTAAGGTTCGTCAGATATATTTTATCCCTAGGTTAAGGTTAGGTAGTACCTAGCGGGTAGGACTGCAGAAACTTTTAGTTTGGGAGTGCAGACGGATCAATAGTAGGTAAATAAAACAATAGAAGTAAAACAATCACTGTAGATAATGGAATTTATATTTAAAGTTCTTCATGTATGTATAATTGTTGAGGCGATACATCATCTATGTTGTTGCAGAACCATTCGGCAGCTGGAGTGCTGACATGTAAGCAGTGCTCTAATGAATACAGTACCATGTACATTTAGTTTTCGCTCAATTTAGCGAATACAAACCGATTGTACAAGTCCATTGAACAGCACTCCATGAATTTAGTAACAGGAGAGCGCCCAGTGGCGGAGCACGGGTCCCCCCGAGGCACGCCCGCTTTATACTATTATTATGAATCATATTACTTATATACATCACTATTTGCGTCCTCTAGGCACCTGGGCTTCGTCTAGGCAAGTGTACAACAAATTCACCTAAGTGTGCATTATCTACAATGTCTGCTGCAATATCACTATTAGCTATTTAGTCTAAACGAACTAATTATGTACAATATGTGATTACATCTAGTTACTCACTACGCGCGCGCCGCCTGCTCGCACTGCTCACGTCACGAAACCTCTCTTACTATTTTGGCAGACTTGGCCTACATACTAGACAAGATGAGACTAAGATTGAATCTACGCTTTGAGCAGATGGGAACCGCTGCATAAAAAGGTATCAACGCCCTTGAACACAGGACTAGGCAGCGCAATTAACAATCAAACATTACTCGAAATTACCTACTGCAATTATTGTCCGGAAGAAAGGAAGTAATTATTCGTGAGTACAGTTTGTTGAGTTCAGGATGAGCCCAGCCGACCCAATTTATCATATTCATTATGATTTGATGGAGGCTTTAAAACGTGCGCAGCAGTAGCGAGCCAGGTCGCGAGGCGGCGCGCCGACCACCTGCTTATATATTATTCAGCAGCTCGCGTGTCGCCGGCTGACACGGCGCGTCGCATATTCATGAAGCAAAAACTTCGCGCACATGAAGACACCGCAGCAGACGCCTGCTCGCACCGCACTCACTACGTATCACAATGTCCGAGTGTCACTAGCGGCTGATGACCGCGAGTCCGTGCAGCAGGACGGTCACAGCGGGCGCGGCAACACTAATGTCTGCCACTGGTCACTAGGCCGCCTGGCAGACCGTGCTGTGCACCGAGCGAGCAGCGCGCGGCGCGGGGCCCTCAGAACCAGTACAGGTCCTTCGACGTGTCCTGCACCTGCGCCTCCAGACCTGCCACACAACAACACCAGTTAGCAGACCATCCCTCACACCACTCACATCTCAGCCTGACAAGTTCTGGCTGAGGTTGGAAAGTTCAGCTTACAGGGCTATTTAGGACTTTAGATTCATGCCAGGAGTATACATACATGCTATAGTTATCTACGTAATGCATAGAGATAACAAATTAAATAAAACAGGGACTATTATGTGCGGCACTAATTTTTAACAACATAATATGATACCTAGACCAGTAGATACTCAGGTATGTTTACAGCTTAAACTGGGAAAGGTTCAGTACAATAAAATCGTAATTAACACTTTTCTACCGCGTAATCATAAGTTTTTTGATAAGATTCTTATCAGTTGCTAATGTATGTAAGTACCCAGGCCTATATGCGCGGCTGCGATACAAAAACAAGGTGACTTTGTGCCGGAAACATTGACCTTGCGAGGAAATTTCAAGGTACGTGTATAATGAAATAGAATGAAGATACCGCTCGAAATCATTGAGTATTTGTTACAAAGAGATTGGATTTAATTTGGAAGTTTTTGCTATCAATTTAGCCAGATGGGTCAGACGATACTAACACAACCAAGTTTTAGTCTCATTGCCGATTATGGCAATGATTCTAGAACTAAAAATAAAAACCATGATAATATTTGGTTTATGTAAGATTTAAAGAAACTTTGTTTATTTTTTACTTTGATATTTAAAGTTTTAACAATAACTTCTTCGTCGTCTAAAGACGCAGCATGCAATAAAAAAAAACAAAGAACATTACATTTATATATAAGATAGTGAAAAAAACAATTACGAAACACATTAGAAGGGTAGGTCTATCTCAGTTTTGAAATCATAGCTGTACAGTTAGAATCCAAGATTCCTCATGGTTTATATTTATGCGAGAACGAATCATACCCAACTAGCACAAATGGGCTGCATTAGGGCTTTGGAGCGTATCCGATTATTACTTATGGTAATAGACGTAAGCGCTAGAGCGTCTACTACAGACTTAAAGTAGCCGCTTTAGCGCTATTTGGGCGCCATTTTATGCAACCTAAAGTTCCATTTAACCTGCACAACGGTTGCATAAAGGTTCCTTAATAGCTATAACGATTTATTAACGCTATACTAAAGCTCTCGTAGCGCTACTTTTGAATGATTTTGAACTACTTTGAACGAATGAATTGATTATAGTTCTTTATTGTATATCTTCAGTTGACATTATTTGTAATATTTTGGTAAAGTGTTTTCGTCGCCATCATGAAAATAAAACAAAAAGAAGTAAAAGTTTGTATTCTGTATTAGCAAGATATATAAAGATACTTAAAACGCTTTCCAGTTTACTGTAGATATATAAGATAATTTTCGAGTAATTTTAACGCGCTTTTATGATATTTAAAAAATTAACAAAAGATATGTGATATTTTTAATTTGTTATACAGAATAAATTTTATTTCCGTATTTTTACGTGTCGATAACTTACTATTCGCAAGTGACCGATTGTTTACCGGTACATTTAATGCACATTTAACTGAAAAACCAATGTATATCAACTCAATTTTGCAAGTGAATTATAAGTTTTCTTAAAAAATCATGACGTCATTGTAATGTAGTCATAACCTGCAGTTTTAGCTCTAATAACTCCCTTTTGAGAATCATAGCGCTAATTTTCACCCTTCTAACGCTTCCAGTGATTTTTGTTCCCCTAGTGCAACTCATAGCCACAAAAAGCTCCTATTTTCCTATTTTTGAGGTTATAAGATCTAGTTACGTACTTATTCGTTTAGCATCCATTTTTATTAAATGTTTTATAATAGTTACAAAAGCGGCTGCAAAATGGCGAATAGATTGAGCCTGCAAGGAATGACTATTGCTACTAAAGGCCTTAGTTACACTGATGATTTTTTTGTAACTATAGTATGCATAAGAGTTTCTATTATTTCTATCATGAAACTTATAGTAGTATAATAGTGGTTACTATAACTATAACCTATAAAAGTTACAATGGAAACCATTGTGCAGCTGTGAGTGGCAGAATGACCTTCGTAACTCTCATATAAAGGTGTAAGTGGTAAATGAGTTCTACCGTGGACTACTGTGAAGGCTAGGGTAGTATTTGATTCAGCTTATAGCACCTTAAGTAACTTTTATAGCTATAAGCTATTACGGATGCAGATATGCAACTTTGAACTGCTTTTTGAACCCTTAAACCGCTATTTTACAGCCCAAAGTAACAAAATAGGCTGCTATTTCCACTAATGTGCTCGTTGGGTAGTTACTATGTTATTTTAAAACCGTAAGTATCGTAACAACAACCCTGCGCTCGATGTGTGACATGGCACAGTTAGAAAATATAATTCACTAGTACTCACGCGGGGCTTCGCTCCCGTGGATTCTGTCACGGTAAAAACATAACTCTCCTTTTTTTCAATCGCGTAAAAGGTAGCCTATAACCTTCCTCAAGCTTCAAGCTACTTCCATATCAAATTACATCCAAATCCACCCAGTACTTACGCGATTAGCGCGTTCAAGCAAACAAACAAACTTTTCCGCTTTATAATATTAGTATAGATTTATTTATTTTTATTAAAAGTAGGTTCGTGTTTGACCACCATCTCACCTGATGGTAAGTGATGATGTGGTCGAAGATGGAGCACGCTTACCTAAAAGTAACCTATTCACTCTTGACTTAAAGACTCCTACGTTATAGCTATCGGGAAACACAAACTCCGGCAAGGAATTCCACTCCTTAGCGAAACGTTTTGGGAATACCTTCATTGTGCGTACGGACGCACAATGAAGGTATTCCCAAAACATGTTGTGCGTATGGGTAGTGGTTTCCCCGAAGTCACCAATATATGTTGTGCGTATGGGTAGTGGTTTCCCCGAAGTCACCAATATTCGCTTATTTCGTTCGTCCGAGACAAACAACCCGGCTGCAACACACAAACAGACACGCCAAGCACGGCTCGTCCCGGCGGCAGGGTGTCGTACTGCATGTGGACCAAGTGACTCCCAAAATTGTCTATTCTTCTTATCTGCCCACAATATTACTAATGCGGGTTAAAATATCATGAATGCCTATGTTAGTGATTCAGTGGTACCTAAATTCCATCTAGATTCTAGACATTAGTGCGGGACTGAAGTGATTGGTGTGTGCAAGCGCTGCCCGTCGGCAGTGAACAATTAGCCTGGCATCGCAGCAGTAAAGCAGCAACAACAATAAAAATAGATAATTAAATACAACAACTCAAGGATAAAAGCAATCCCAACTAAGGCCTGAATGACCTCGGCAAAATAGCGCGTGTGTGCTCACTTACGTATGGAATGTAACTCGGCTGCTTATAGCTCGTCATAGTATCAGTTTACCACGATCACTTGTAACCACACATTGGCAAACAAATACAAGTAATAATTAAAAATACTAACGACAAGATAATGTCAATAAATCACATTAAAAAAAACAAAGTAACCGACACGGTTAGAATAAACAACAGATGTAATTGCATGGAAAGTCAAAAGGGAGTCGATGTACAATTGCAGGGCTGCGAACATACGCTACCTTTAAAGGCAACTCCGCGACAGTAAGGGGAAGCTGATCATAAAAGCGGAAACCAAACGCACAATGCGTGCACAATATTACTTATTATATTTTTGGTGTACAATAAAGTATATATACATATATATGTTTAAAGTTTACTAGAAATGTGCAATATAATATAATAGCAATATTCTATCTATCTATAGTAGGTATACAAGGAGATGTTTCATTTTTATATGGGGCTCTGGCCATAACATGTACATTTCAGCAAAGCTGGGAAACTTACCCCTGAATAGAATAAAATAACATTTTTTTCGTAATATCAAATGGTTTTTATGTATCTACAAAATAAAAATTAAAAATGTTTGACGTTTGTCCTAAGAGTTATGACAGCCATGACAGGTTGTAGAAATGACGTTTACTTAACCTTATTTTGTTTTTGTTCATCAGAACTAACCCACAGAATACTATTACCCTAGCGGGCACCTGACTGACTTGTGACTGATAGGGTTTCAAGACAACAATAGTGGTTATTTTGAATTCGTTCAGAAACAAAGACACACACAGACACAGAAAATGGACACTAAAGATTTTTGTAACGATGAAATCATCACACTTAATTATGTTTACTCAAAAATATGTACAAGAGAATAATAGTAATTTATTTTTAACACTACAAGAATACACTTATTTTTTAATTATCTTCTACGTAACATTGATTTGATGAAACATGATTTCAGAACGAATGAAGTATGCAAGCAAACGAGACGCCATGTTGAATAAAACATGGCAATAATTGAAAAACTATTATTTTTTGTACACAACAAATCAGGCTCAAATTCACCAGAGAATATTTTTCCCCAATTTGTAGAATTTTTTCCTCATTTTCGATAAATGTACATCTGATGGCCGAAAATTAAACATCTCCTTTGGCCAAATGGGATACAATACAACCCTGCAAATAACTCTCTTCTGTAAAGTTCTCTTCAAAAGCCAGCGGCTGGGTGGTTAATCGTTGTGGACGCATACGGAATACTTGAGGACATCAGGCTATCATCAGGCAGAACTACAGTAAAAACGCTAGGTAAGGCATGAGGCTCAGGGCTACTCTCCCAATAGTTAAGGTACCTTAGCTTGTCACGTAGTCAGCGTCAGGAAACAGCTACAGTCGAACATAAGGGTTATTATGCAAACGCGAGACAACAAAACAACTTGGGATATTAAACTCGAGCCAATAGGGAATATGCATGTATTTTTTTATTTGCTTAATAAATAACTTCAGTCCAGTGACCAATTACGAAATATTTTTTATAGTTGAAAATTTAAATAGAACGAAAAGTCCGATGTAGATTTTAACGTCCAAGTCCATAATGCTCATACAGCTGTTGTAGAACAGTGTTTTCGTGAGAGAGACAGATACCTGCTGTTAAAACTGTTTTGATTTTCGATAAATTTCCATTCTGTTTTCACTGCCGGTTTTCAGATAAAGGGTTATCTTTTGGAGGAAATCAACTAATAATGAAGACACTTTAATGAATAAATAATGTGCAATATGAATATATTTATTATTTTTGACATTCATATTTTTACTTTTGACATTGTATACTTTTGACATTTAATTTTTTACTTTTAATATGTATAGTTGTATACTTTTGAGATTCCATTTTTACTTTTGATATGTTTACTTTTGACATGTATATTTTGACTTTTTTTACTTTTGACATTGATAGTCGACAACTATTGCTAGTCGCTTCAAATTAATATTAATGTATGTAAAGTAAATCAACTATTAAAATTTTCATATTGATTATTCAAAATCTTTGCATGGTAAATATTTTATTTAATGTAATCTTAAATGCATTTTTTTGTATGTGTACACAATCATGTTTGACCAAATAAACAAATCTTATCTGTTATATCCAACCAAATAAATATATCTTATGTATTAGGATGGTTATGATGTTTGTAATGCATAATTCCTATTCTAAATACATCGGCGTCAGTGTAATAGAGCCGCAGCGTGACGGGCGCGCGGCGCACACTGCGCGGGCAGTGCTCGTGCTGACTCGTGCTTGTGGCTGTAATGGACACGGCGGGCGATGCGGTGCCGGGGGAAGGGGAGGGGGGAGGAGGCGGCGAGCTGCGATTGGTTGCCGGCCGCCGCCCTCCTGCTGGACGCTACGTCGATACTACTCGGACAGCGCGACCTATCGAGCGCCCGTTCAATGGATTTAAACTGGGTGATGTAGTATAGCCTAGCGAGATAGTACGAGTAAAACTTCAACCTGCGTACCTAATATGATATTGAATTTTTATACTTCAGTATAAAAACAAATCAAACCAAAATTGATTTCAAGTACGCTAAGCGAGCTACACTTAGGTGACTAGCTAGTAAAGTTATGGACCCAGGCCACGTACCTACGTACTGGTGCGCAGTGCGCGAATGCATTCATTGTGAAGCTACAAAACCACTACAAAACAAAAAATCTTGTTTTCCTACGCTTTTTACGGTTCGGGTAATTTGCATTCACGATCAGTGACCGCTACATCAGACCAGTTTGTTTAATTAAATTTAATTTGCGGTCACTGTAACTTCTTATTTATTTACTTCAATCATTTCACGTTTATAACATGGTGCATCCAACTCCATACAATCCGTACTGAACAAATCGTGTGAAAACTATATAATGTTTATGTCTATGGTGCTTTTTTGAGGAACGAAATTCCCGCATACTTTCACACAGTGCAAGTAGTTGTCAGTTCTCGCGTATCTCTACTTAGAACTTTAAACAGCGATTCGCGAACAATGCCAATGTAAGGACCTTTCACATTTACAACATTTGAGAACCAGGTAGCGACCGCACTATTAATTATAAATACGTACATGAACATAGATCAAGAGTAGGTGGCTTCACTTATAGGTATTGTATAACTTGTGAACGCGACTTTGTTCGCGTGAGAGGCAATGTTATATTCAATTTTATGTATATGTGTTGTAATGTATCGAAGACCATTAAGCCAGTAGGTATAGGCACGTTATCGCCTTGTGTCGTACCAGTGTTGCCCGAAACATGCGAGTCCCTGCTCGGCCGGCTGCCTGCAGCGGCCGGCTCAACGGATACTATCTAGTAGTCAAATATTGTTAAACAAGGCCTATAGGTAGGTATATGACTATCTGCTTAGCATTTTCCCAAATGCTATATATTTTACATGACCCAGTAACTGGGTAGCACGACAATCTCTGGTAAGGCTGTGTCAGATTTCCGACTACCCACACTTCCACATGGAAGTGAAACATGACCAAAAGCCTAGAAAATGAACTCGTGCGGCTGTTGTTAGTAAGCCACGAGCTCCTCAATATGTAATCATGGCTAATGAGATAATAATCATTGTGTTGCGGGAATGTTATAAAGAGGTCCGCGCAGCTGGCCCTCGGTTAGGTGTTTAGTTTACCTAAATCTAAAGCCTAAACGTTTATTAGTCTAAGTCTAAACGTGAGGATGTGTTATTGGATTTCTGGCGACTATGTATTCTTCTATTTGTGCTTTTATTAGCTGTAAGCCGTCCATAAAGTAAATAAATATGACAGTTTACTTTGTAGTGTGTACGTTCCGATGCTAACTATCGTGGCTATGAATCAACTGTGTCGTTCATGATGGCCTCGATTTGTACCTAACAACTGCTAATTCGGTGCTAAGTTAATTTCGTAGGAAATGAACGTGCTGTAGAAGCAAAAGTGTACGTGTTCAAGTATAGCTTACGTTGGCATAATACAATCGAGACAGCGAAATATTTGAGGGTACTCGTAAGTCGATTAAATGGACCTCCTCGTATATGTCGCTGACGAGCGGCCTGCTATGTACTGCCAGGCTGCGGTCGTGAGGGGCGCGTGATGTCCCCGGTATTTGTCAATAAGGCTCGGCGCGTCTCCCTCCGACCCTCCCCCCTCCCACGCCACCTACTGCCGCATGCCGGGGGCGGGAGACGTCGCGGGATGCGCCACGCTCATGGCTTGTCTACGAACTCAAGTCTCGTGTAAAATATCACACATCATGCTTTACATTGATGAAGAAAAATCTATATTCCAAGACCTTGACAAAAAATAGCGAGATACCAACGCACATGAACATGATAACTGACAGCGCAGCCCGGCAGCAGCTGTTGCCGGCCACTCCACTGTTGGAAGGCCGCACTTGTATTTTGCAAAAACATTTAATTATAATTAAGTTAAGTATTATTTTATTTAAAAATAAGTTCAGTTAGTATTTCTTATTTAATCTCTGTTTTAATATTGTTATTTTTAGGGTTCCGTAGCCGAATGGCAAAAAACGGAACTCTTATAGTTTCGATATGTCTGTCCGTCTGTCTGTCTGTCTGTCTGTCTGTCTGTCCGTCCGTCCGTATGTCACAGCCATTTTATTCCGAAACTATTAAGACTATACATGTGAAACTTAATAGGTAGATGTATTCTGTAAACCGCTTTCCGATTTTAAGAAAAAAATTAAAAAATATTTAAAATAAAGGGGGGTCCCCATACATGGAACTAGAACTGAAAATATTTTTTTTCATGAAACCTATGCGTGTGTGGTATTTATAAAAAAATTATTAAAAAATGATATAAGAGTTTTTAATATGACTTTTTCATAAAGGCAATCGTTTAAAAGATATAAGCTCCCAAAGTGGTAAAATGTGTGTCTTCCCCCTCTAACTTCTATAATAATAGAGTGAAAAATCTAAAAAAATATATGTCTGTAGATCTTAATGTAAACTTTCAACCAAAATTAGTTTGAACGAAATCGGGTCAGCAGTTTTTGAGATACAGCATATTTTCTAAAACCGCAAATATAACTTTCATACATATTCATACAAACACTATGAAAAACAAAGTTGTTTAGCGTAGTTGTAAAAATGTAAATAAGCTAGTTTTAAGAAATTTGTAAGGTTTTTTTTATTCGTCAAATAAATATACATATTATATTATATTATTATAGTTACTACGGAACCCTTCATAGGCGAGTCTGACTCACACTTGGCCAATTTTTCAATATGATGATAACAATTTTTATTGCGTACAACGACAAGAAATAACAGAAGTTAATTTTACAAAGAACACGTAAGTAAGTAAAATTAATGGATACCCTCAAATTTTACCAAGAACTAAAGATAAAGTGACAGCTATGATGACATACGATGAATAGATTTTATTCTTTAAGACAGTATTCTTTAGTTTGTTCATAACAAATTCAATGTTGTAGCAGTGAAACATTTTAAAACTTGATGGGTTAGCACATACTGACTTTGAGTGTGCCAAGGCAGTGTGATCATATTGTCATCAAAATCCACAAACAACGCTGTCTGTAGGAATCGTAACACAATCGTAGAATAGTCGTAGCACAGTCGTAGCATAGTCGTAGCGTTGGTCGTAGCACAATCGTAGCAAACGTAGCACAATCGTAGCGCTTTTCTAGCTACCGTTACAAATATATATAATTATGCATATTTTTTGTTTTCGTCATCTCTTTTTTCATTATTAAGGTTCCGTACCGCAAAACAAAAAAAAACTGAATAACCTATAATTATAAATTGCACATTTGAACATTCTCAAGAGATCAAAATTGATAGGGTACTTCCCGTTGACCTAGACTACTCATTATAACCAAGTTAAACAATAAATTTCGTGACGAAATACATCACTTAAGTGTTATAGTTAAGTCACAATAGCAGCTATTTTCTTAAAAAACGTAATATCACCGGTGGAAACAAATTTGGTTACTTTCGTATCGTAGTATGAATTCTGTTTCAAATAAATAGTTGTGTCTTCAAGGGTATTTATGTAGCAGTAAAATTATTGAAATCGGACATTAGATTTCGAAGTTGTCAGGAATATAATTGCAATACGCGAATCGTAATAGGTGAACTAAAGAACTAGTAGAACGATTTCAAAAATCCTTAAACCTACGTATATAAAGCTATAATATCAGTAAATAGATAGCTATATTTAAGTTTGAAATATTTATTGATAAGATGGTCAGCCACCCATGTATCGACCTCGGCGAGTGCTGCCCAAGCTTTGATGATGACCTGTAAGGTTCTTGTCTAGGCTCGGGGTTCTCACGGCATTAGGTACATAGATATTTTTATATACCTATTTAATCGCTAAATAGTGAGTAACTGACAACCATGCATAATAATGTTATGTAGGTATGATTGCGGAGTATTATTCATAAAACCTTAGACGAAAACGTTACAACTCTCTAGTATAAGCAAGTCCACACTAATAACTATTTAAAGCAAGATAGACTATAGGTAGAAGCTACATCAGGTACGGTGGCGGTGTTTATGGTCGCACTCTTCCGAAACGGCTCGACCTATTTTTTTTTTATCGTTTATTATTTAAAACATGCGAGTACATTATTTACAAACATAAAAATAACCATCACAGATAAACCATCGAGGGTTTATCTGTGGTATTCTAGCCGCGGCAACTCGATGCCACACCATACATAGATACATACACACATCATTAAAAGTAACACTTTAACTATGCATCGAAACCCTTTCAGCAGTTCTTTGGAGTTAGTTTTTTATTAACATTTACAGGCATGTCATTTAAGAATGATGGTAGCATACATTCCCACGTCCTTGCACCATACACATTATTGTGATTTGGTATTTTATACGTGGGTAAGTAGGACAAACAACGTAACGAATGCAACCTTTCGTATTTCTGGGTATTACTAATACTGTAGAAGTTATCGTTAATGACGCGTAAACGTATCTTGTCGAAGACATTTACAACTTGACAGTGCTTAAATAAACCCTTTTCGTTATTTTTAAATTATTGTATTTTTATTTTTGTGTGTATTTGGTATATATGAAAATACTGAGATTGTAAATTATATTCCAGACTGCTAGGTGACATAAAGAAAAAATGCAAGGAAAGTAGCAAAAACAACGCCTTTCTTTTCCCATACACTCTGTAACTAGATGTCAATAATTGAACCAATTGAAAAATGAAAGAGACCATAAATCTCTCAAATTGTCTCTCATGTACCATTATATAACATATATAACAGGTTCATGAAGTAAACACGACGGGGAACTAAGTGCTGCCGGGGTTGTATCTTTAAATGAAGTGTATGTCTATAACTGAAGGAACAGGGTGGTTTTTTAGTCAGTAGAAGTGTGATACTCCCTTCCGAATCCCTTCTTTCCCAAAGCGGGAGGAGATATTTGGTGATTCTCCCACTGGGAAAAAGGGGAAAATAAGTGTGGCAATGTAGAAAATATTGCACGCGAGTGATGCAAGCGCCTGCTAGCGTCTGCTGACAGCAGTGATGAGCTGCGACGACCCAGTCCACGAGGCTGTACATAGTATTATGTTACACTCAGTAAACACAAAAAAATTACAACAACACCACTGTCCATATGTGTCTTTGAAACGACTTGTTTAACGAATGCAAGACCAAACAAAGTTTAATTAGGAACTAAGGACCTACCAGCCCATACTCCGGACTGAATTGTTTCCTGTTGACTAAAATAAATGCACATTGTGTAGATCAAAAGGCTCCCCATCCTTCAAGCAAAACATTATCAGTGAAGTGGCGGGGCGGCCCGGGGGCGGTCACGGAGACACGAGGGGGCCACGCGTAGCGGACGAGGGCGGTGCGGGGGCGGCTCGATCACGACTCAAGAATTTAATTTGGTGCCGAGGGTCGGGGGAAGCTCCGCACAACGCGCAAATTAATTTTAATCGCCGTCATTAGGAAGCGCCCCGGCCCTCGCTCCGCGTCCCGCGCATTACGGATACTAGAGACCCTTTCAACTCGCCGCCTCCGTCTGCCGTTTTTACCGCATCAACCGTCATTTATAATCGTTTCTTATCCGGCGCGGCAATTACGCCTATCCTTAGAGGCGATTCTAAATTCCGGCTCGCGGTCGATTGCGAATCACGCGACGGTTTTGCAAACTGTCGGGTAGCTGCTGGCCGACTGGGAACGAGCTGCCGAGTGCCGCGAGGCAGACGGGCAGACAGGCAGACACCCGCACACAGTGCTTGCGGCTCACGGCGCACAGAGACCGCAAAGTGAGAATGCTTTGTTTTGTCATTCGGATAACGCGCTTAAATCATCACAATTAAAATATTTGAGCCAAACGCGACTGGAATCTCTTTGAAAATTAAAATACATGCGACCGCGAGGCGCGGCCGCGTACAACACCGTTAGAAAAACATTTTGTCATTAAAGTATGTGCGGTTATTTATCGCAGCGTTTGATCATTCACTCGGCGAGCGAATTATAGAAATGCCTTTGAGATCCCCGCACGTAGCGAGGACGCGCAGTAACGTAATGTTTATATAAACATAGATTAATTACATAAAATATGTATCCCCGGTCCATAGCAATCTTGTTTATTATATCTATGCCCTGGTCCCCCTAAACTAGTGCCTACTGTATCATAGGGAGCAGTGTCTTCCCCAGTTTAGGTTAGCGTACTATCTCACAGCTACTTGCAATAAAATTAAATTTACTTATTTTAAATGAACTAAAAAGAAAACTTAGATGTAGGCAACGAATTAGGAACTAATTCGTTGGCTGTAGGTTACAAATAAAACATTTGAGAAATTAATTTTTAGATTACTTCTTACTTGCACTGCTTTAGCCAGATTGTCAAATTGTTTTTAAATTTTAAATGTATTTATTTCTTGAAAGGAAGCATTAATTGCAGTGGGAACAAGTAACTTAAAACCAATTACAGGTTCTCACGGATAAAAATAGAATAGAAGCAGAAGTTTCGAGATCTCATATGCACTAACAAGCACCAAGCATGATAAAATAGAAATACAATTAGAATATACGTAAACATAGCACTAAGGCCCCACAAAAAAATAGCATTCAGCCGATTACGCGCAAAATATGGCTAGTACCTATAAGTTTTAGGCCGTGCGCGCACTGCCTTGCGGTGGCCGCAATTCCGGTAGTTCTACCGCACCGGTAGACTGACCGCAGTGCGCGCACTTCTATGACACTCCATACTTCACAAATTTTGCGGTGCGGTAGAACTACCGGAATTGCGGCCACCGCAAGGCAGTGCGTGCACGGCCTTATAGTCTTTAGGCCGTGCGCGCACTGCGTTGCGTTTTGGAAACGCAAAATCTGTGAAGTATGGAGTGTCATAGAAGTGCGCGCACTGCGGTGAAATCAACGCGTGCGGTAGAGTCACCGGTGCGGTAGAACTACCGCAATTGCGGCCACCGCAAGGCAGTGCGCGCGCACGGCCTTATATTTTACATGAAGATATATTTTAGGGGCTAGAACTTCAAAATGATGTCTAGCAAAGACGATTCTAACACGCGCTACTGGTCAATACGTTTTAACGTAATCTGTAGGCAATATTTGTGGTATCTGGTTAACATTTCGAGCACAACCAGTTTCTTAACATGCTTCCCTTTCATAGATGCAAACTGTTGGGTAAGCGCATAATCACCTTTATGCTCGCTGCGCCCTTTCAACTACAATCATTTTAACATGCGTTGCCCCAAGCACAAATGCAGTACCTGACTAAGCACTCACACAAGGCCCGGTAAGTTTGGATTAGTTTGAAAGTTGCCACACTAGGTTTTTGAATGTATACATCATTCTTCTAATATTTCCTGCTAATGTACTTGTATGAGTGCTCCAGTCAAGTCTTTCATCAATGACTACACCCAAGTATTGAATCTAGGGGGTCCTAGTAAGCAAGCAAGAGTGAGTGTGTTAGTTCGGTTGCATGGAAGCCCGTGTAGTTTCAGTGAGAAGTTTGGGCCAGGATTAGTTCAATTGGATTTACTGAAACAATTATATTTTGTTATGGACCTGTTTAGTGACAGAAGACTATTTTCCTACCATTTCGTTGTTTTACTTAATTCGTTTTCAGCGTCTTGATAGACCGTGTCCCCGTTCGTTCCATCGACAAGTAACACAGTATTATCCGCAAGAGTTCCACATTTGTCAAGGTTATTAAAAATATTGTTGATACGTGCAGCGGGCGCTGTTACTTCCATAATTGTCCGCACAAATAGACTGGTTTCAGGACGACAGATAGTCTCTAAACCAGTACAACACTATCCCTCGTATGCTTACGTTCTCAAGTCTTGTCAGCAATATTTTTATAGAATCCGTATCGAAGGCCTTTTGGAGATCCATAAAATCCAACATACTGTTCACCTTTGTCTATATGCTTGGTTAGCTTTATCGTCAACTTAAGAACAACATCTTCAGCAGACTTTCCCTCTCTAAAACCAAACTGGTTTTCACTCAGTAACTTTCTCTGCTCTAAATAGGACATCAATCTTTTCTCAACAAGTTTTTCAACTTATTGAAAGGATTATCCTTTGAACCTAACTTGTTTATAGGAGTCACAATAGTTGATTTAAAAATAGCTGGAAAATTATCTGTTGTAAGCACAGAATGGAAAAAAAGAATATCACTGAAAGGTATCAGTGGCGAAGGGTGAATTTTCATAAAAGGTAAGCCGGACCAAAAAATGCTTACCTTGCTCAAGTGTAATGCGTCAATTCCAGTAACTGTGGCCCTATGGCTGACTTCGAATTTTTGTAACTTAAATAATTATTTGTTTGATTGAAAATAACAGATTACTATTTATATATTCATATATAAAATAATAGACTAAATATTTTCCATATTTCAAAAGGGAAGCCGGTAAGAATCGAGTTGTATGGAGCCTTCGCCACTGGTAGGTATGTATGTATGTAGATGTGGAGTGAGACGTACCGGGCACGGCGGGGTAGGAGTAGGGCGAGCAGGCGGCGGGGTCGAGGTGGTGCGGCGCGTGCTGCGGCCAGTCCACCGGCTTGTACTGCGCGTGCAGGGGCCCGCGGCCCAGCAGCAGGCCGCCGTAGCCGGTATATATGTATGTAGATGTGGAGTGAGACGTACCGGGCACGGCGGGGTAGGAGTAGGGCGAGCAGGCGGCGGGGTCGAGGTGGTGCGGCGCGTGCTGCGGCCAGTCCACCGGCTTGTACTGCGCGTGCAGGGGCCCGCGGCCCAGCAGCAGGCCGCCGTAGCCGGTATATATGTATGTAGATGTGGAGTGAGACGTACCGGGCACGGCGGGGTAGGAGTAGGGCGAGCAGGCGGCGGGGTCGAGGTGGTGCGGCGCGTGCTGCGGCCAGTCCACCGGCTTGTACTGCGCGTGCAGGGGCCCGCGGCCCAGCAGCAGGCCGCCGTAGCCGGTATATATGTATGTAGATGTGGAGTGAGACGTACCGGGCACGGCGGGGTAGGAGTAGGGCGAGCAGGCGGCGGGGTCGAGGTGGTGCGGCGCGTGCTGCGGCCAGTCCACCGGCTTGTACTGCGCGTGCAGGGGCCCGCGGCCCAGCAGCAGGCCGCCGTAGCCGGTATATATGTATGTAGATGTGGAGTGAGACGTACCGGGCACGGCGGGGTAGGAGTAGGGCGAGCAGGCGGCGGGGTCGAGGTGGTGCGGCGCGTGCTGCGGCCAGTCCACCGGCTTGTACTGCGCGTGCAGGGGCCCGCGGCCCAGCAGCAGGCCGCCGTAGCCGGTATATATGTATGTAGATGTGGAGTGAGACGTACCGGGCACGGCGGGGTAGGAGTAGGGCGAGCAGGCGGCGGGGTCGAGGTGGTGCGGCGCGTGCTGCGGCCAGTCCACCGGCTTGTACTGCGCGTGCAGGGGCCCGCGGCCCAGCAGCAGGCCGCCGTAGCCGGTATATATGTATGTAGATGTGGAGTGAGACGTACCGGGCACGGCGGGGTAGGAGTAGGGCGAGCAGGCGGCGGGGTCGAGGTGGTGCGGCGCGTGCTGCGGCCAGTCCACCGGCTTGTACTGCGCGTGCAGGGGCCCGCGGCCCAGCAGCAGGCCGCCGTAGCCGGTATATATGTATGTAGATGTGGAGTGAGACGTACCGGGCACGGCGGGGTAGGAGTAGGGCGAGCAGGCGGCGGGGTCGAGGTGGTGCGGCGCGTGCTGCGGCCAGTCCACCGGCTTGTACTGCGCGTGCAGGGGCCCGCGGCCCAGCAGCAGGCCGCCGTAGCCGGTATATATGTATGTAGATGTGGAGTGAGACGTACCGGGCACGGCGGGGTAGGAGTAGGGCGAGCAGGCGGCGGGGTCGAGGTGGTGCGGCGCGTGCTGCGGCCAGTCCACCGGCTTGTACTGCGCGTGCAGGGGCCCGCGGCCCAGCAGCAGGCCGCCGTAGCCGGCCGCCGCCGCCATGTTGTGGTGCGCCGCCGCCGCGTGGTACTCCGCCGCGTGCCGGTGCGCCGCGTGCCCGTACCTGCGCACACGGTGGTAGAAGCGATAACGCTTAACGTACGAAATTGAAATTTTAACATGTAGTATCAACAAGAAGAAACTAAAAATACAATAAAAAATAAAGTGGCCAAGTGCGAGTCGGACTAACCCATGAAGGGTTTCGTAGTGACAAGTATAGATTAACGAAAAATATCTTTGTTTTTATAGCGTTTGTATAAATGACAAAGTAAGTCACATTAGGGGTATGAAATTGCTGATTTCAACCGAAAAATGAAAATCCCTTTTTTTAATGTAACATAGTTATTTAATCAAAATATTTACCCTCATTATCTATACATTTTTGCTATCTAATCGAACGGTTATTTATGCCTTTCCGATAGAACTCTCGAGATCTAGATTCGACAAACTGTTTGAAAGCATTTTGTACACTTCCTTTCGGGAAGATTTTTTTAATCTCGTTAACTATTATTGCCAGATCAGACCTAAGAAACACCACGAATAGACTACCGAACAGTTTCCATTACCTTATTATTTGTAGGTTTTACCTTAAGGCACTATTGCGCCGTTTGACCTGGGTCTGCCGTTGCATTTTTTGTTTTCGTAAAGAATCCGCTTTTCGTCACATGTCACAATTCGTTTCAATATTCCTTAATTTCTGTACCGATTCAACAAGGCAACTCAAGTTTCAACACGCGTTTCTTTATGCAGATCAGTCAAATCATGAGGTACCAATTTTTCATACTTTTTTATCTTATTGGTTTCATGCAAATGAGTCAATATTGTAGGTAAGGTAACGTTAAACCATGCCACCAATTCCCGAGTAGTTTGACTCGGATCGGCTTCTAGAATCACCTTTCATACTTTAACCCCTATTATTTGCGGTTTTTGAAAATGTGCTTTATCTCAAAAACTGCTAATTGTATCTCATTTTTTTTTCGTTGACAGATTTCTTTAAAATATACAGCATAATTATGTTTTTTAGATTTTTCACTCTCATTTAAAAGTTAGAGGGGATGGGGTCACACATTTTAACCCTTTGGAAGAGTCAATCTTTCGAACGACTGATTTGGAGAAAAAGAAATTCAGATACCTTAATGGTATTTTTATTTTTAAGCGTCAATAGCCTAATGGATAAGGTGTCAGACTTGTGATCGACAGGTCCCGAGTTCGAATCCCACCCATTACACTATTGCCGTGAACCCACTCCAGACACAAGCATATTTAGCTTAGTTGGAGGGGTTAACAAGATTGCTAGTAATGTGAATTCTACCCACATTGCTAGTCATCTTTTTAAAAAGAAAAAAAAAAAAAAAAAAGACCTATCTATTGACCCAACTCATATAGGTTTGATGATTTTTTGTATGATCGTAGGTTGCGAGCGTTATTGTAGGCACCTATAGCACGAGGTCTCAGATTAGATTACCGGGTCGGCCAAAGAGTGCTATGGAGATTTTCTGTAAGAAATTTCGAAATTTCTGTAAGAATTAGCCCGTAGTTTGGAAGTTGACAGTCTAATGCCTCGCAAAGTATTGTTACGAGCTGGGGTTAGGGATATAAATAATTTACACCAATTAAACCAAAATTAACACTTTACTTAAATAAACACCAAAATAAAAATTAACACAGTTATTCACAGTACAATACTTGTCACTCAACACTTAAATCACACCGAAATTCACTTGTAAAGCTTCGATTATATCGCCTCGTATCTTGAAATAAGACTGCCTGTCCGCGTTCCTTTGCGATCTATTTATACACCGATCTGTGTTCTAGAACATTCTTGTACAATCGACTCACTGCCTACACTGCCATGAATATTCCAGAAGCTACTTGAGATACACAGTACTGCTACTCGCCGCTAGATGGCGTTAGTGTCTCGAACGTATTTGAAGTCAGTCAGCAACTTTCTCGATATACTCAGTACTGCTACTCGCCGCTAGATGGCGTTAGTGTCTCGAACATTCTAGATTTCTGTCGAAGTTTCTGGACGTACTTGGCTAAGCGACTGGCGTAACAGTATGTTAAGCCGTTGGTCCTGGCTGTCATTTGGACATCTTTGAAAGTCGTTACGGGTTGCTAGTAAGCCAGTAAAATTTGCCTCTGGTCTAGTCAAGCGGTATCGTGTTACCCAGCTACTGGCTAGTAGAGGTCAGCTAGGCAGTGGCTCCAAGTAAAACACTAATACTCATCAGCATCCGGTTAGACTGGAAGCCGAGCCTAGGCGGCAGACGATGACTGCCATGTATGCGGAGCACACCGTTGAGTATTTTTTTTTTAATTCTTGTATGTAAATTATAAAGTTGTTCACATAATTTATACATTTACTTAACTCTGTTTCAACTCTGTACTCTTAATAGTTTCGGAATACTTGGCTGTGACATAGGGACAAACAGACAGATAGCCATGATGAATCTATAATGGTTCCGTTTTTTGCCATTCGGCTACAGAACCCAAAATACCTTCGCACAAAAATGTCTGTTTATAGTCGAAAAAGATTGGCGTTTTTTCGGCGCGCACCCATTTTTGTGGTTAATTGAAAGTGAAACTGTAAGCTCGCTCCGACGCACAGTGGTCCGGATTTTCAAAATGATGGACTTTCGATCGAAGATGGTTATTTCACTAAACAAAAAATGGTATCGAATAGTATATATAACGCTGATCAATATTTATTACTACAATTTTTCGATAAAATTGCTCCTCCACGTCAAAAAAAAATATTGAAAAAAAAAATGTATGGGAGAAAATCTTTTTTTTTTTTTTCTCAGGATAGTATCAAAGTATTGCAACCAAACCTTATATTCTAGTAAGTAATTGTTGCCCTTAATACGACGACATATAATTTGCTTGCGTATCGCTGCGGCCTTGGCGCCTACGATGACTCAAAATTTCAAATTTTTATGTTGTATTTTCTAATGGCTATTAACGAATTTAACAATTAAGAAGAACTAAAAATAATTTTTTTAATACAATAAGTATTAAAAAATATATGTTTAGGCATTTGGTAGGCATTTCATTTATATGACAATAATAAAATTACATATTTTTTTAATAAAATTTCAAGTTGTTGCATGTAATTAAAGACAGTCATGTGCTGACGATGACTATGTATACCTAAATGACTAAAACTATTACTTTGAGAAAATAATAATTAACCCCCACCACCAAAGGGTGGTTAGGGGTAATATCGACGACGCTTATTGGTTGTTGAACGCAGCGGTACTAATTATGTCAGTCACTACTTGCGAACTTGTGTTTGTTATAAATATGTGTGCAGGTAACAATTAAGGGCACTTGCTCCTCAACATAATGATGTTGCTGATTATCCGTGCTATGTGAAAGTTTTGTGAGTTTCGTTACGGCTGCATTTGTTGCGAATTTAGATATTTTTATGTTCCTTCGTGTTGAAGGAGACATGAAAAATTGGACACGACTCTATGAAGCTATTATTGTGCGCATCCCAGTTGAAATATGTTCAGAAGATTCAGAAATAATTAAGACTTTTAAAAAAAAAATATTAGTAATATGAGTTGCAGATGGGCAAGTGCTTCCAGAAATCAGAAGACGTTCATGAACAGACATGCTGAGTGATTACAATCAAATATTAATTGTCCAAATTGCACTACAGTGAATTTATCAGAAATTTTTCTAGCTCAAGATGAAGTTATCGAAAACATATCGCCAGACATTACGAGTACTTCCGTTGATATCGATTCTGTAGCAGCTGTGATTCCGTCCACACCAACTGTCGGCGCATCTACGGATTTAGTTCAGATTAGGAAACCGTTTGTTGATCTCGGCAACAAACAGAAGAAAAGACGTTCAGGGTCTCTTCCGGAATAAGTTCAGGGTCTCTTCTGGAATACTCACCGAAAGAACTCATTTTCGAATTAGTCACAAGACTTTAGACAGAAAAGAAGAATGACTTAGCTAATATTCTTGATCACATAACGAAAAACCCATGATAGTGTTGCGATTGTTCAAACCACTTTGTTTAAAAAGAAAGCAAGCAAAAAATCTTTAGGCGAAGATCTAGCTAGCTCTAGGTTTTTATACATCTTTGAATCTGTCAAAGTGGAAATATTTGTGTTTAAGGAAAGTGCTGATAGATTGTGAAGTTCCAGTTTTACCATCGTATCACAAACTCCTTGAAGCTAAGAAAAGATGCTATACAAGCGATTTAGATATTACTGAGAGAGAAGCTAAAGTGAAGATTCAAGCCCTACTGGATCTGACAGTCCAGAAGATTCTTCAGATTACTGGTACCCAAGTTGATTCGTCAAATGAAGGATTCAAGTTCAAGTTTCTTTAAGGAATCAGTAAATGGGGTTTCGATGGAGCTTCTTCACAAAGCACCTACAAGCAAAGAAGTGAAGATGTAAACTTTAGTGATTCATCGATATTTATGTCAAGTCTTGTCTCTCTTAAATTAGTTTCTAATAATATCACCATTTGGGAAAACCCAACACCTTCAACCCATTATTGTAGGCCTATTAAGTTTGAATTTTGTAAACAGAGCAAAATATATCAAGCAAGAAGAAGCTTTATTGAAAGAAGAAATAGATAATATTGGTCCTACAAAGAGTGCCGGGCTAGAGATTAATCACGACCTTCATATGACAATGATCGACAGAAAAGTGGCCACTATTATAACTGATACTTCATCTGCATCTGCCTGTAATATTTGCCTTGCTAAGCCGACTGATATGAACAAGCTGTCAGAAGTATTTTCAAGACCTGTACGAGAAAATGTTTATAAATATGGATTTTCTACTCTTCATATGTGGATTCGTTGTATGCAGTGTATTCTACATATATCATACAACATGGACTTTAAAATGTGGGCTACACGAGGTGCTAACAAGGAACTAAAAGCTGCGAAAAAACAAGTGATACAAGAAGAATTCAAGCAGCAAATGGGAATTCTTGTAGATTTTGTTAAGCAAAGCTTTGGAACCACAAACGACGGTATTTATTTATTTATTATTTATTTATTATATACTTTATTGTACACCTTACAATACATTTAAAGATACAAATAATAAAACTAGTGTACAATGGGCGGTCTTATCGCACAGGGCAATCTCTTACAGACAACCTTTGGATGGACAGAAATGAAAGGAGACAGATTTAGGGCTGTCAGTGTACAACATCATACTAATCAAACATAATAATATAAAATACATACCATATATATGAATATAATATATACTAATACATATCAAAATCATAATAGAGAAAGGAGGGGAAAAATTAAATTATAGTGAGAGGTAATGCTCTTTCACCATTTTTTTGAAAGTAGGTAATGTTTGAGCACGCCTCACATCTATGGGCAATGCATTCCATAAACGGGCTGCTTGGATAGTGAAAGATTTATCGAAGAAAGAAGTGGAATGCATACGGATACTTAACTACAGCTAATACAGCCAGAAGGTTTTTTAGAGATTATGAGAAATCTGCCGAAATTACCAATATTGATTAAGACCTACTAAAGCATTTCGCGGTTATTCTTCAAACAATTGCATCTGGATGTGCCATAGATTTTGAAAAATTTAGAACGTATTGTCGAGATACAGCTGAGATGTTTGTTCATCTATACCCGTGGTTTTATATGCCCGCAAGTGTGCACAAGATGCTCATACATGGTGCAGACATTTGCGAACACTTTGGCTTCCAACCAATTGGTATTCTTTCCGAAGAAACCAGTGAAGCAAGAAATAAAGAATTTCGAAAAGTTCGTGAGAATCACACAAGAAAATTTAACAGGATGAAGACCAACGAAGACTTGTTGCATAATTTTTTAATTAGTTAGGACCCATATTATAGTATACCCTAATTCGACCAAAATACAACAACTCAAAACATTTCGATTTTTTTTCGGATGTTAAAGAGCTTTTGGTGTTGCCTGAGGTAACAACAGAAGAAACTGAAAATATGGATCTACAGGAGATGCAGGCAGGAGTTGACTATAGTAATAGCGTGACAGATTTAGTGATATTCTTATTGTTTCATTTCTAACCGTTTCTTTTAAGATGAATCGTCAAAAACATTAAGAAAAATCGACTTAAAAATTTGAAACTTTGAATCATCGTAGGCGCCAAGGCCGCAGGGATACGCAAGCAAATTATGTGTCGTCATATTAAGGGCAATAAGTACTTACTAGAATATAAGGCTTGGTTGCTATACTTTGATACTAGCCGGAGAAAAAAAAAAGATTTGTCTCCCTTACATTATTATTTCAATATTTTTTTTGACGTGAAATGCAATTTTATCGAAAAATTGTAGTAATAAATATTGATCAGCGTTATATATACTATTCGATACCATTTTTTGTTTAGTGAAATAACCATCTTCGATCGAAAGTCCATCATTTTGAAAATCCGGACCACTGTGCGACGCCGTAACTCGGCGTCGCTTCTTCAGGACACTTCGGCAGTTCATCCCCACCAGGTGAGATCCCCAATAGCCTGGAGGAAGCCCAGCGGGGCAGACATACGCAAAAATATGGGCGAAGGTAATTTTGTCTGTGTGTCAGTATGTCACAGCTACTTTATTCCGAAAGTATTAGGTCTACAAAGCTGAAACTTGGTAGATATATTCTGTGAACCGGTTTACGATTTTTATACAAAAATAAATAAAAAAACTTTAAACAATTAAAATTAAACTGAGTTCAAAAAACACTGGAAAGTGAAAAATAACTTTAATTTCGGTAGTTTAACCAAAGACACCGGTCCTTGGTTTTGTATTTTCGTTTTTGGCACCGACTTCTGAAATAAACTTATTTTTCACGTTGCATTGTGTCTTTGTAATCGGTTTAATTTTTAGTTAAAGAGTCCTTATTTCTCTCTTTTTAACCGACTTCTGAAAAAGGAGGAGGTTCTCAATTCGGATGTTTGTTTGTTTTTTTTTTTTTATGTTTGTTCGGGCATAGCTCCGTCGCTCACCAACCGATTTGAAAAATTCTTTTTTTGTTGGAATAAGTATACTTCCCGAATGGTCCCATGAAAATTTTATCGACATCGAACAAGCCGTTTCTGAAAAATCACAAAAGTCTAAAAAAAATATTTACATTGATGATCTTTTCGGGTACTCTATATTGTGTTTTTTGTTCGCGCGTTTTTAGTTTTTTGTAGTTGACATTTTGGCTTTTATAACTAGATTAATTACAAATTGACCCACTAAAAAGCGCGAAAATAAAAACTTTTTTGCAAAAAAATAAAACCGACTTCCATATCAAAACACTACAAAGCCAAAAATAATTTTAATTTCGGAAGGCGGTGTGACAAAAAAGAAAATACAAAACCAATAACACCGGCTACCGAAATTAAATTTTTTTTGGCTTTGTAGTGTTTTGATATGGAAGTCGGTTTTATTAGTTGGCCGGTTTATAATTTACTTACTTACAAAGCCTTAATGTCAACTACTCGTAAACTTTTACTTAATATTGCTTATCCCGATGCAGGGCTGTTAATTGTTGATGAGTTCTCCTGGTCCTTCACCATCAGCTTCACTTCAACATATGCATTGTGACGAGCATATTGTGCTTCGTAACCATATTCAAGTAATCGAATCGGAACAATTGAAATACTTATTATTGAGTAGTTCCGGTGGCCTTCTGTGGTCTTCATCATCAGTTTCACTTCACCAAATGGTGCTTTTCGAAAGCAAGGTACTATAAAAAAAACTCAAATCGCTATAGGTGTGCCTATAATATTTGAAGAATTCCCTCGATTTCTCTAGGATCCCATCATCAGATCCTCACTTGATGACAATGGGACCACGTTAAAGTACCCGTTCAATCAAAAAAAAAAAAGATTTTTTCCAAATTGGTTCAGCCTTCGAGTAATCGGTGATGATCATACATAAAAAAATATACACGTTGAATTGAGAACCTCCTCCGTTTTTAGAAGTCGGTTAATAATTAAAAGCTAAAGAACGAGGTTCCTAAAACCATTTCTTCACAAAGTCAGTTGTTTGTTATAGACTTCCAAACTGGTAAAATGTGTGCTGCCCCTCTAACTTTTAAAATAAGATAGTGCAAAATCTAAAAAAGTGAAAACTTACAACGAAAATTACTTTGAACGAGATAGGCACTACCAGCTCAGTTTATGTGATAACTTAATCTATACTAATATTATAAAGCGGAAAAGTTTGTTTGTTTGTTTGCTTGAACGCGCTAATCTTCGAAAGTACTGGGTGGATTTGGATGCAATTTGGTATGGAAGTAGCTTGAAGCTTGAGGAAGGCTATAGGCTACTTTTTACGCGACTGCAAAAAAGGAGAGTTATGTTTTTACCGTGATAGAATCCACGGGAGCGAAGCCCCGCGTGAGTACTAGTCATTTATACAAACGATTGACGATCAAACTTCGTAATTTATTAAAAACAGAGTTATTTTTGCCAATGTATGCTTGGATACGCAACCTTGCATGGGGCTCGCGCACACTCACCCCGGGTAGTGCTGGTGCCAGGGGTCGTAGTCGTAGATGTCGACGCCGGCGCAGGCGCCGCCCGCCGCGCCCGCCACGCCCGCCGCCGCCGCCGCGTTGAAGAACGACGCCGGCAGGTTGCGCGACACCATGGGCACGCCCTCTGCACACATCACACCACACCATACACTCACTAACTACACTCTACACACATTTATATGTTTTGATAAACAAATGTAGATATGAAGAGTTTCATTACAGAAACGATCACTGCATTTCATTTAACATCTCAGTCTAGTCATCAAGTCTAGCACTTCACTCACGTCTTCGGCCACGAGAATGTCGTACTTACTTCTGCATGTTTGCAGCTCAATTTTACTAAACTTATTATAAGACTAGCTCACCGCTGAACTTCGTACCGCCATACCTCTTGCCATAATGTCTCACCTCTTAAACTTTCTCTGGATTCCCACAATTATTTTTTAAACCAAAATGAGCCAAATATGTATAATAAATCATATATAAAAATAAGAATATTAGATAGACGATCTGTTCCTGCGACCTCCATTTTTTTATCTCTTCTATCTAACAGTGAAGATCCCATTAAAATCTGGATCAGCTGTTCCACAGCCCGGACAAACAGAAAGACAGACAAACATTTTAAGCAGTTTGTTTCTGTTTTCGTATCGTGTTAATTTGAGAAAACACTATTTCTTAAATCTCATACTAACATTTCAATTTTATTTATATGTATTGACATTGTGGTAATCGTTTGTCAAATAGCTTCAGTGAAATAGGTACTCGTACATAATTTTAAAACATTTGAGAAGCTTATGAGCATACAAACAGTTCGGTTTCACAAAGGGTAGTTCAACAACTTATCGAACGAGTTGAACTTAAGGAGCATATTTGTAAAGCTTGTGAAGACAAATGCAATGAATGGCCTTCACATCTTTTGCGATTCGTCCCAGGCATTCGATTGCGTAAATCACCACCTGTCTTTCGTCTTTTTAAGGTTCCGTACCCAAAGTGTAAAAACGGGACCCTATTACTAAGGCTCCGCTGAATGTAGGTCTGTCTGTCACCAGGCTGTATCTCATGAAGCGTGATCTCCGCTTGTGTACCGCATGTGAAGTGCAGCTCTCGGGCTGCCGGCATTAGCTAAAGCGGTGGCGCGAGGTTTTTGCTTGCGCGGCATGCGGCGCGCCTCGTCCGCACAGACGCGCGCCCGCGACCACAGGACTATGCCGCCGGTGGGTGTTTTTTCCGCGCGGCTCCTTTCGGCCATCTTTTAAGTAATGGCCTGAGTTTTTCCGATCTAATCACGGCCACGTAACTATGTCCCGATTCTCGTCGCTCGGTCTCGCATCGAATCGACGATTCACTACATTTTTTGGTATGTAGCTGCCCTGCAGACAGAACCGGTCTCATGTTGCGTCACCGCCGCGGACGTCATTGGTGTCATCATCGCTATGCAGGTGTTCTGCATTACGATAACAACATAATGTGTGTGTACATAATTCTATGTGGGTACATTCAGGACTCGCCTCGGCCCTGTATTTATATCTTAGCTGGTATTTGGAGTTATAAATTATCTAATTCATCTTCGTTAAATAAACTCCAGGTGTTAATACTGTTTTTCAGGAGCTCCGCGATAAACCTCTTCAGTTCAGGTACATAATAGGTTCCCAAATGAAGTGCACGGAGCATGATAGGGGGTAGGTAAAGAGGTTTAGCAAAATAATGAGTAGAGGATGGCGACTGCGGCGAGGAAAGTGCGCGCGGGGGTCTACTTTATAATTAAAGGTCGGGTTTAATTAAGGCGGTTCCGAGAAGCACCGCAATGATTTATCTAGTGAGGGGGGAGCCGCTAGCCGCGTCGTCGTTCCTGCGTGCTCGTCACAATATCGCGACGCAGTTCTCCGAGCCGCTCGACGCTGGCGGGATGTTTTTGCGCCACATTCTCAGTACCGGCACAGCGCAGTGTGCGACAAGGCGCTCGCTGGCTGCCCCAGCTTCAACATGCCACATTTCTTAGTTACTATTAGTATTATAGTGATTATTACGAATAAATCAATACCGTTTTAAATACAATTGGATTATATCTATCAGGACTAATTGCGTTGGTAACAATTTACTTACATACAACCTATGTTAGGAAGGCAACAAGCACAAAAACTGTTAGTGACATCGCTAGTGAAGGTCGCCGGAACCTGACAGCAGTCTTTTCAATATCCTCATCATCTTTGATTCAAATTGGTTTACCCTAACAAGAGGTACAACGGTTAATCTTGGCAGGATTTAAATCCACTTGGCCCCAACAACCATAGTGGGTATCCGGAACTCATCAGCCCCTCTTCTTAATATTATAATTATGAGAGACAATAATTATAACCTATGCAATAAGTATTGTTCGAACGTTGTTTTTTATTGATAATAATAGGCTTTGATCTGATGGTAAATGCGTCGATATCGATGGTAAAGGATGAAGATGGAGCACGCTTATCCAGAAATAAACTATTCACTCTTGGTTTAAAGGCTCTCAGATTATAACTATCGGGAAACACAGACTCTTGCAGGGAAACTTATACTTTATTTTATGAATCTACAAACTGTGACTACGTAATGACTAGGAAAAGATTTAAGATACTGTTTAAATACATAATTTTCTTTTTAACGTTTATAGACAACATGTTTTACAAGTACTTCTCCTGAAATTTCACTTATATGAAATCAATGACGATGGCGAGGTATCGTGTTACATGATGATGAACATACATAAAAATCGAAAAATAACGAAATTTATTTATCTAATTATTTACGCTAGATTGAGCCTATAGCGCGATAGGTAGATTATTGCACTATGCTTATACCAAATTTCATTCGATTCGGTCTAGTATTTTTCATAACAGAGTGGTTTTGTGTCAAAAATATTGAAAATTCGGATTATTAAAAAAAAACATTATTTCGAAACCATAAGTTTTCGCTTAACTAACGTATGTTTTAAATGATCACTTATGATGCTCTCAAGCTGAAAAAAATCTTTGGACCACTGTAAACGGGCCACCCTGTATAAGTAATATTATGTATAATTATGTAGTGCTAACCTTTGGGTTTGTCGAGCGAGAGAGCCCTCGCGAAGTGCTCGTCGACGACGGCGGCCACGTCGCCCGAGTAGTGCGTGAACACGACGCAGTTGGCGCTGACGTACTGCGCGCGCGCCCGCGCCGCGCCGCCGCACTCCGCCTCCGACTCCGACGAGCCGCCGCCTGCGCATGCCTACTGTCACTGTGTGCTAGTGCTACAAGTGTTGTCCGACCAGTCGTTCAGCTCGGCTCTGACGACCTTTGCCCAAATCTTCTGCTTTAACTTTAAATTATTTTCAGATAATTGAAAGCATTTCATCAAACCAACACAAACTTTTGGGTTTTCGATTTAATCTTGTATGTAGGTCAAGTTTTTATAATCATTACATCATTAAGTTTTAGAAATTCCTGAACTAATTTTGTAAAGGTTATTAAATGAACCTGGTCGTCGGATTTTGACAACAATAGACTTTCGCCCGGAAGTCTAGCGTGATGTTGAACTTGCCGCCTTCTTAGAGAAGGCCAGAGAGTAATATGATGGCGTACCGTCAGCGCTGGCGCGGCCGTGCGCGGACAGGTCCTCCTCCTTGGCGCGCAGGCGCGCGGAGTGCGCGTGCGCGGCGTGCGCGTGCGAGACGTGCGCGTGCGGCGGGCTGGCGGGGGACTGCGCGCCCGACGACGCCGAGCCCGAGCTGAGCGCCGCCGCGCCGCCGCCGTACGCCTCGCTGCCCGCATTGCCCTGCACGTTGAACTGCAACACCACTCACGTTACAACCGGCTGCAGCTACCACACATTCATTCTCGACCAGCACGCGTGCGTCCTACTCAGACTGCATGTAAGGGAGGAACAAACAAACTCAAACCTTTATCAAGCGCAAGTTAGCGATGACCGTGTACAATACGTTTTGGGAATAGTTTCATTGTACGTACAACTAAGGAGTGGAATTCTCTACCGGAGTCTGTGTTTCCCGATAGCTGTAACCTAGAAGTCGTTAAGTCAAGAGTGAATATGTTACTTCTAGGTAAGCGTGCTTCATCTTCGACCACATCATCGCTTAACATCAGGTGAGATGGTGGTCAAACACATACCTATCAATAATAAAAATACTACAACTAATAATATTATGTTGTACATATACAATTGTAACAGTATAGATGTATCGATGGATCAATGTTTGTAACTGAATCACACTAAAATTGATACAGGTATCAGGGTGAGATTCGACATACAGATAAAATGTACACACAAGTGAACGAACTCGCGAACATTCTCGTCATTTCAATTGATTGAATCACTAATCTTTGATTGATAACTGTCCAATCAAGTTATTGGTCAGTAGAGAACTAGCGGGAGACAAGATTCGGATCTCACATGTTATGTCTCGTAATACGATTATACAAATTTTTAACCGACTTCAAAAAAAGGAGAAGGTTCAGTTTGTCGGAATCTTTTTTTTATTTTATTTTTTTATTTATGTTCCCCGATTATTCGAAGACGGCTGGACCGAATTGGAAAATTGGTATATGTTCTAGTTGGTCGTATTGTCATGAAATCAGGATCTGATGATGGAATCCTGGATAAATCGAGAGAATTCTTCAAATATTATAAGCACACCTATAGCGATTTGAATATATTTGTGCAGTTGCTCTCGAAGAGCACCATTTGGTGAAGTGAAACTGATGATCAAGACCACAAATGGCTACCGGAACTACTCAATAATAAGTATTTCGTTGGTTGTGACTTGTGATTCGTTACTTGAATATGATTGATGATGATAAAATTATTTTTCACTTCACAGTGTTGTTTTTTGGAATTAGATTTTATTGTCGGTTATTTTTTTTTAAATAATATTGAGATTCCTTGGAGCTACACTCATTGATTACTCATATCGTTCAGGTTCTACAACTGCTGTCTGACCGACCACAACCGTGACAATAATTTGAAAAGTTCTCGCTAAAACTGCTAATGTCATAGGTTGGTAGTTATACAATACAAAAAATTGTAGTGTCTGTCTATGACTTTAAAATAACTGTATTTTCTCAAGTGCGTATTCTTATTTAATTACGCGTTACTGAAACACTAAAATAAATTGTCTGTCTGTTTTTCTGTTTGTCCTGACTAATTAAAGTATGTTATGATCGTTGCTTAATAAATTAAATAAGATTACGCGCCTCTACGCATCTACGTTATACATAAATAATATCAAATTTGTAAAGCTCATTTTTAAGGTGTGAGAACACTGTAGACTCTGAGATTCGGTTCTGATTAGTTTATTACATTGTATTTTGTCAATTGGTCTATACTATCTTCTCATACCTAAAAAGACTGTATTATGCAGAGTGTGAAAATTATTTATTTTTTAAAAGAGTAGCCGTGGAGTTTCTTGCCGGTTCTTCTCCAAAGGAAAAAACCACAGAACAGATAAAATACATCTATTCCGTGGAAAAAACCAGTTCGAACCGTGCACTAGTTTGTGACGCTAACGCTTTTCTTAAGTACGCATGTAGGCCTATGTGAAATGAAATTAATTTTGATATAATTATCACTTTGAATTGACATAAAAACTGATTATATTTGAACTGACTTATAGCATAAATTGATATGGCGTGAGATTTTGAAGTAAAACTTTTTACACATGATACGTAAAGGGTTCTTGTTTTAAAAAAAAAAGTGCAACATTCGAGTATCGACTTTAATTGCTTTTTTATTCAGCTTAGACGGGGAAGATGGATACTTTGAAAATCCGAGTAATCTTTGAATACAAGTTTCAACTTTCAACGCGAGAGGAGACTGCTAATGAAGTACCGTACAATTTTGGTTTAAACGCTTTTGTAATGCAAACTACGACTTGAAAAACCACGCGTACCGCCCACACAGGTGAATTATAACGCTGAATTGAAGGAGATGGTGGAAGCCGACCCGAGTCAAACTACCCAGGAATTACTAACATGGTTTACGTACAATATTGACTTGTTTGCATCAAATCAATATGAAAAATGGGTGCCTCATGATTTGACTGATTTGAAGAAAGAAACGCGACTTGAAGATCGAACGATTCGATCGACGGAAATGATTGAATCGAATTGTGTGACGAAAGGTGGATTCTGTACGATAACTGAAAGCGAAAAATACAATGACAAACGCCGCAACAGTCCCGTAGGGCAAAGCTTATCAAGAAAAATGTTTACTGTTCCGAACTTCGGACAAAAATGGCGAAACTAACAGCCAAAATAAAAATAAATAATGGTGAAACATCCCCGACTCGTGAATTAAGCACTAATAGCGCGAGGCCTCACAGTGCACGAGAAACCGTTGTAACTCTACAGGAGCTGCAGTTACGAACCATACGTTATTTATTATTATTATTAAAATACGTTATCCTCCATACACGCCAGACCTTGCTCCAACGGATTACCATTTTTTCAAGATTTGGTCTATTTTCTACGAGGTAAAAAAATTCTTCCCATGAGGTAAAATGTTTTCACACATTTTGTTGAATCTAGATCCCGAGAGATCAATCGCATAAGGATAATTAATCTACCGATTAGATGGTAAGTTTGTTTCCTAAATGCCATACAGTTAACCAGCGGTTAACATTGCGAATGAAACAGTGAGGCCGTTGGTGTGGAAGTGTATTAGACCGCTATGTTCGTTGATGAGTTTGCGTAACTGTTCCCGTGGTTTAGGGAAGTTTGCGCTAAATTTAGTTCTACGAAAAGGGGGACCTAGACCTAGGGTGTATGTGATCAGTTTTCAGGAAGGTTTCTGACGTGTAGTCATGACGTGACGTAAGTGTAGTCAATTTTACTCTTAATATTTTGAAGAAGAACTTAAAATCTAAAGTGTCCGACCTTTCACAAGAGATTTTACTTGGAAAAAGTCTTATTTTTCTCTATAGAGTTTTCTGTTCAAGCTTTTACATCCAAAATAATGTATATATTAACTGTATTTCCATTCTTATTGAATGGACAGCGAAATGTGGCCGCCAAACAACACAACAAGAGAAGGCACCTACTGCGGAAGAGTTCTGTTTAGTTTCTGCCTCAAGTTCTTACATTCAACGTTATTTAGATTTACTAGGTGGAAGCTAAATATATATATATATATATATATATACTATATGACTCGATCTGCGAAGAAGCAACGTTTGCCGTGCTCCCACTAAGTCGTCCCCGTGCTGTCACTTAAATAATAACAATATAATTTATTCAAAAAACCCTTTTACACAATAACAGCTTTGTTACATTAAATTTTAAGTATTCAGTTTTAATTAAGTATTGTAACAATGGATATAGAGGTCAAATTTTTGGTTGGAATCCATTGATGTGGGGTTAACAGTAATTTAGCAAATACAGGGATTGAAACTCTGGCTCAGAAACTAGGCAATGCCTGTATCTTCAGAGTCAGTGATTCCTCTAAGGTACTACAAATTCAGCCTGAATTTAGAAGTATCAAGTAACAGATGTGACGAGTATTAGAAGATAACTTTTCATAGTTGAAAAGAGTGTGGTTGTATTCTATGGTGTGTCTTTAAGTACTTAGTAGATTAGTTATGTTTATTAATTTGTCTGTACCCCTAAAAAGGGTATATTTACAAATATCATGTAATCCGTATCTTCAACAACCGTAGTCTGTGATGTACTGTTCTGTCAAAAGTCTACTGGAAGAAATTTCTTCGGAAATATGCAGTAGGTGGGCCTCTGTGCGCGTCCCTTAACAACGTGTAACAGAATAAACGCAATTCCTGAAAGTAGTTGGTTCACAATCGACTCTGAATCGATTTCCATCATAAAAAATAGATGTTAAATTTTGACGGAGAAATCTTTCATTTCTCTTCCATGCCCTATTTCAGCCCGTTAGTAGTAGGTACCCTGTTTAACCCTGGGTTATCGATTTAGATTTCTCACACAAACTTCTTTCAACTTTTAGGGGTTGATTTTTGAACAGTAGTCTATCATGCAATGACTGCCAAACTTTTACTGACAAAAATCTATCCGTGTTCCGTCATATGCCCACCGTGTCCGAGACCACGGTAACTCTTTCGAACAATTCTGCAACCCCTGGTTTTCAAATATCTTCATTCGAAATTTCATTCAAATCGGTGTTGTAGTTTGGCCGGAAAGCGTAACCGACAGACTTATAATATTAGTACGGACACTTTTATACTATTTTTGTTAGTTGCCTCAATTCATTCATTCATTCGTCCGGCTGTCACAGACTAACAGAAGAAGTGCAATTGCATCATCATTATGCAGTCCTTCTAGTCTAAGCGAATACAGCTGAGTAGGTACTAGCGCCTGCCTGCCTGCCCTCCACAACTCAGTAGCTGGTAACACGATACTCCTTGGAAAGACCAGTGTCAGATTAATCGGCTTCTGACAACCCGTAACTGTCTAAGATATACAAATGGCAGCCGGGACCGACGGGTTCAAATGCTTTTCCGTGGCACGCAGGAATCTCGACATGTTGAAATGGTCACTCATCCAAGCATTGTAGATCGACGCGCACGGCTATTATTACGTCGCCACGAAATCTCCAGTGGCATGAGGTAGCGTTCACGCGTCATGTTTCAACTTCCAGTCAGGTAGGATTAAATAACGCGCCAAGGATTAGGACCATCGGAATAAGTCATCTATACTTATAATAAATCTGTAGAGAGGTCAATTCTGTACATGAAATATATTTCCAAAATAACTATCAGGGGGTGATTAGGGATCGATACTGATGCCAAAAATGCAATCAGTAACATTTTTGTCTGTCTGTCTGTCTGTCTGTCTGTCTGTCTGTCTGTCTGTATAACCGTTATAGAAACAAAAACTACTTGACGGATTTTAACGAAACTTGGTACAATTATTTTTCATACTCCTGAGCTGGTTATAGTATACTTATTATCACGCTACAATCAATAGGAGCAGAGCAGTGAAGGGAAATGTTGGGAAAACGGGAGAAGTTACTCCATTTTTTAAGCCTCCGTCGCGTGTGCAACCTTAGTGGTTAAAGCTACACAGAAATCAGTTCATGTCGGATATTCTCCTTAAAATTATATAAAAAATATCCCACGACAGCATATGTCTATCTTTTATGGTTGACTCACAATAACACGTGTAACTCCCGATAGCTTAGCAGTTCAAAGCTTTCTGATTATAATATTTGTCTACTCTTACGTTTATAACACTCTCAGTCACCCCTAATTGAAAAAGTTAACATTATTAACTATTCCATAAAAAAGAATCATATAAATCGGTATAGAAACACCAAAGTTATACATGAAATACGCTAATAATAAGCCATCGCGCGTGAATACTGAATCATGCTATAAGGATTATTTTTGAGAATCGGTCGACGCGTCTCGCAGCCGAAGGTATAAAAACTTTTTACCAAAAAATTAAACCGACTCCCAAAAACACTGCAAAGTGAAAAATAACTTTAATTTCGGTAGTCTAAAGAGCCTAAATGTCAACTACTTATAACCTTTTACAAAATATTGCTTTTCCCAATACTGGGCCGTTAATTGTTGAGGAGTTCTCCTGGTACTTCACCATCAGCTCTACGTCACCATATGCATTGTGACGAACATAAAGTGCTTAACATCCATATTCAAGTAATCGAATCGCAATCCACGAAATACTTATTATTGAATAGGTTCGGCGGCCATCTGTGATCTTCATCATCAGTTCCACTTCCCCAAATGGTATTTTTTGAGAGCAACTGCACAAGTTACTATAAGAAATACCCAAAACGCCATAGGTGTGCCTATAATATTTGAAGAGTTCCCTCGATTTCTCCAGGATCCCATCATCAGATCCTGAACGGGTGACAATGGGACCAATTTCGAAGTATATCCTTTCAAACAAAAAAAGAATTTTCCAAATCGGTTCAGCCGTCTTCGAGTAATCGATGATCACACATTAAAAAAAAAAAAAAAAAAACAAAAAAAAAAATACGCGTCGAATTGATAACCTCCTCTTTTGGTCGTCGGTTGAAAAGGCGGGGCGTCCGAGCGCGAGCTTCTTCAGCTACCCCGTCCGATTACCATTATATAAAATACTTTATTTTTAGACCAAAGTCCACATAGAATACATTTACACATAAACAAAAAATAAACACACAAATCTATATATATAAAAGAAAGTCGTGTTAGTTATACTATTTATAACTCAAGAACGGCTGAACCGATTTAGCTGAAAATTGGTAGGGAGGTAGCTTAGAACCAGGAGACGGACATAGGGTATTTTTATCCCGGAATTCCCACGGGATCGGGATTTACGTGGGAAAAGCCTCTCACGCGAACGAAGTTGCGGGCAAAAGCTAGTTATTTATATTACTATAGTTGCCTGCGCTTTCAATGCGTATAATATGAGTACATACCTACGTGAATGTAATATAATGTGTACTGCATTCGTTCTGTTTGCAGTATTAGTATTATTATATGTGTTGAATAGTTTTAATTGAGGCACTTTCAGAGAGTATATAACCACTAGAGAGCGTATGGGCCGATTTCTTTGAAGAACACGACTCACTACTCCTGGGCGGGGGGGAAGAGAAATGCAGAGCTGCAATTGATCAGTTCAAGGTCAAGTTGCATAGATATGCCTGATTAGGGATTGATCTAATAGATTAAAGCCCGATTTACACTTCAATAAGTACAGTAGCGAGTTAACTTGCGTCATTGGCGAGTTAAGTTGTTAATGTAGTTTGAACGGTAAAAGCGAGTTAAGTAGTAAGTTGTTGATTAAGTTGAGTTAAATAGATCGCGATCCTATTTTTCGGCGAGTCCAGTGCGAAGTAGCCCCCTCTCTCGCGTCTCCCGCACCCCGCCAACTTAACTGGCTGGAATGTAGACGGGCGAGTTTTGTACAGACCATAAATTTGTAGGTAGCGGCCGCGAACACGTATTTATTTCATTCATTTTATTTCATTTTCAATGTGTTCTGAAAGTATTGATACTAATTCTGTCACTATAGCACGTAAATTGGTATTGAGTAATTTCAACGTCCATTTTCTGGATTAAAACAACTGATTCGGAGGAACTAAACAATCACAGCACAGAAAAAAACAATAACCGACGCGACTAGTCTTCTTCTCGGGATGGCAAATTATGACTACTCACTCGCCTACCTTTGGACGCTACTTACAACTTACTACTTATTACTTAACTGTCTGAGTTCTTAACTCGCTACTGTACTTATTGAAGTGTAAATCGGGCTTTAGGGAAAGTAGTCGATATCGATAAAATTGATTTTTACATTGTAAAAATGCTGAGTAAAAATTCCATAATAAATATAATATTATCATTAAAATCAGTTGTGTCAACAACTGTAGCTTCAGCAGGCACTAGGTAATATTTACTTTTTTTGGTGATGAGTCATTGGATGATTTATCTAATGACTCCTCCCTCCTACATACACTTAACCCGTGGACTCGACATCGAAATAAAGTAACCTGTTTTTCTTCCTGGGTGGGAAAATCATCCAATGACTTCTCCCGCTCTGGGTAAAGCGGAAGGGTGTGTGAGACTTCTACTGACTAAAAACCCACCCTGTTCCTTCAGCTGCCCTTAAGTTCCGGGGCCGCGGTATCTCATTAGAACATTACCGCAACCCCGGAACCAAAGTAACTTACGAGGGCGATATTGTAATGCAAAGGCCCAAGTTAATTAGTATTAGACTCCGTCATACTATTTGAAGCCTAGAAAGATTGAATATAGGTATCTTATATTCACGATTTCACTTTTCTCTACATTATATCAATAAAAACAAAACTTGAAACCAATATTCCCTAGTAACCTTATCCATCCACTTTTCTTTTTAATCTGAAATCGGAAATCTAAAATGAAAACATGCATGTCACACAAAAGAAAAAATATTAGAACTTTCTCCTTTTCTAAAGTCGGTTAATGTAGATAGGTATTTTATGACAACTATCTGAATTGAATAAAAAAAATTAGTTTAATTTTATAATTATCGATATCGTATTCAGCCGTTAAAGGTAACAGCACAGATTTTTACGATAAAAATACAAAGAGAAAGAAAGGGATAAAAGAATTAGAATTAGAAAGAAAGAGACTTTTACAAAAGACATCAACGCGCGACTCAATTGTGTCCGTGATCACTCAAACCACCACTTTAAATAGACCTCTGCGGTGGCTTATAATCTGATTAAATGATAAATAATTTTCGTATTATTTCATTACTGATGAATAGTTATGTCATCCATTTGGTATCTAGATGTTTGGGAATGTTTTCCACACCACTTCAACGCGCAGGAAAGCATTATTATGCGTTATAAATTGTATACAAAAATTCTGAATTTGTTATTGTTTAGCATGCACACAGACCTAATACTTGGTCACAACTAAAATGGTTCGTATACCATAGCCAATATATAAGAGCAAAAAGATTCATAGTTTTCGTGCGTTGAGGCACTGTATGCGCGGTCAAGTGGTTTTATAGTCTTTGGGCACTTTAGTCAACATATGCCATGATTCAGCGAGAGAGCCGCGGCGCAGGGCACTGGCGTGGCGGCGGAGCGCGGGGGGCGCAGGCCGAGTGTTTTTGCGCGCGTGAGATATGGCCCGGTCGGACCGGCCGCGCGCGCTCTTAACCACACAAAAACTAACTTAACTCTATGAACCGCTTCTGCTTCACATGCGTGTGACGATTTTTACTTTCGAGATGATCGTGCTCGGATGCGTTGACACCGCAGTATAAAAACTATGAGAACCGGAGCTGACTAACCAGCTGACCGAGCAGCGCACACGGCGCGCCTGCAGGCTCCCCGAGCCGGCACTACACTACATGGTGACTCTGCTGCGGGCTACCTGCTACGTAACAATGCACACATATACGTCAATAGCCTAATGGTGTCCGACTTGTGATCAAGAGTTCGCGGGTTCGAATCCACCCATTACATTATTTCCGTAAACCCACTCTAGACACAAGCTTATGAAATAAAAAAGTGGCCCACGTTAAGTTTTATCCCCGCGGAAGGGTTATTTTAAACCTCTACTTTTTTGAGTGTCACAAGTCTTTTATGTAATGTATATGTACGAAGCAAGTTCGAGTCTGCGTGCAGCGCACCACGCTCATCATGAATTTCAGATAATAGGAATAATACAATTGCAAGTACATACAGCAAATGTACAAACTTTCAGGCGAAGCATAAATTTAAATGTTTTTTTGTTTGATAGGCTGTCGTTTGACCACCATCGCTCCTGATGTTAAGCGATGGTGATGATGTGGTTGAAGATGAAGCACGCTTGCCTAGAAGGAACCTATTCACTCTTGACTTAAAGACTCCTAGGTTGTAGCTATCAGGAAACAGAGAATTCCACTCCTTAGCTGTACGCACAAGGAAACTAATCCCAAAACTTTTTGTGCGTATGGCTGGGATGTGATGGCTATCACAAGATAAGTTAAGCATTTGACAGGCCCGTTGGTATAGTGGTCAGTGGCCCTGACTGCTGTGCGCAAGGTCGTGGGTTCGATTCCCACCTAGGACAAATGTTTGTGTGATGAGCATGGTCATTTGTTCTTTGTCTGGGTGTAATTTATCTATAATATGTATGTATTTAGAAATATATATGTATGTTTATCAGTTGTCTAGTACCCATACCACAAGCTCTGCTTAGTTTGGGACTAGATGGCGTTGTGTGAAAAAAAGTTGTGGAATATTATTATTATTATTATTCCCTTTATTACATTTTATACACATATTATTTACATTTTTAAATATTCCTATAAAAACAAAAAAACATTTAAAAATATAAAAAACAGTAGCCCACCGGTATCGGGAACAGGGTCCAAGCTACCGGTGGTCAGGGCTCTTGAGAGAGGAACCTCCTAACAATTCGCGCCGTGTCCAGAAGTACTGATTTCTGGATCAAGCCCTTGATCCAGCTGCCCAACGAGAGCCTCCTAAGATGTTTTTCGAGGCTCTTGGCTATTATGCCATTGGCTGAGACGACTATCGGCACAATGATTGCTGTTCGGTCCGACGTGAAACAGAACGCACCCTTTTGACATAAAGAATTTGATCTTGACATTACTTGACTTTGACAGATTGTCTTTGTTTGCTTGGAAAAAATGTCGTCCGCGTTTGGGACCTGTTGAGATAATTATAATTGGTAAAATATTGTTTGGATTCGCGGTTTGAAGCCGATAATTGGGTCGCGAATAATCTAATTGTTGAAGTGTATTCCCCAGTTATTGAAAACCCCGGAATATCGTTGAATCATACGCCGCCTTGTCGTCGGTCGGGCCGGCACGCGGAATATAATGGAAATCAGCTTGGATCTCACGTGAGATTAACATATTAATTGTGTTCAGTGCTTGATTAAACTTTGTATTCTCGGATTATCAAGAATCCAGTGATATTTCTTGAAACATATCGCCTTATTGCCTACCACGCGTAGCGCGCGTTTGTTGGGAACGAGTTAAGCTGTGATTGCTGTTGTGACCGCTACCTGGATATCGGCGCCTTGGGAACGTTCATCCACACTTGTCTTTCACCACACGTTACAATTACTCACCCTCATATTACATACAAACCACACTTGGAGCGTGACCTTGGAAGGTCGAAGTTGGCGTCCCCAGCGTTCAGGTTAGTGATACATTTTTGTTATCATTATTAAGCAACGTAGGGCTCCGCGTAATCGCGGACGGTTCGACATACCAGTTACCGTTGGCTGGGCTTGGGGTCGAACATGCTGGTAGCAGAAGCGCGGCTCTTATAATATAAGATCCACTGGTTTAATTGGAAGTTTTGAATATTGTTGAAAACTTAAAACTTGAGTTTAATTACTTAACACAACTTATAACTTGATAAGTTTGAATATATTGCCTTGTCAGCCGGGCTCAAATAGTACTTGTAGTTTGTATTGTGATTTGTACTGTAGCCTCTTTCATTGCATTGACAAATAGGATTTATTTGTGAAATTAGGAATTATTGGTATAATTTGGTACATAATTTGGTACATAATTTGGTACATAATTTGGTATTTGTTGAAATTAATAATTGAATGTCATTGATCTGGATTTGAAGGGTTATCTAAATAATAATTACACATAGTCTAACATAATAGGACTTGAATTGTGTGTATTGGTTATTGCATTTATAGTAATTATTGGATTGTTGATAGAGATTCTCCGGCTCAATATTATACTTCAATTGCTGTATTTAATTGTTGGTGTGATCCTGCACAATATATACATTGAATTGTTATTTATTTTGTAACTAGCCATCCTTAGCAAGCTAGATTCATACTTGGAATAAGTACAGGGTTGGATTTGGACTTGAAATAATTGAATTTGAATTTTTATTTTGTTGAATATATTTGGCCGGCTAGCAAGTCATTGCTGTTTGTTTAATATTTGATTGTTGGTTGTTGATTGTTGTTTTGTATTAATATTTGATTGTTGCAATGGCCTCATTAAGGGCAGTCAGGGAGGCTGCTGCGGGATTGACCTCACAGTTGAGATGGTTCACATCGGCAGCTGCAACTGTTGAGCGTGTGGAATTGGAAGAGCTCACCCTTGCTCGGTATGGGCAAGTGATTGAGAGGATCAAGTCAGCTGATGCTGCGCTCACGCGCTTCAACGAGTACATCATGGACGTGGATTTGGGGGTGATGGATCAGTCGGCCCGCGATAGGATTTTGGGTGACTATGACCAGATTATCCACCTGGGGGATGTCATATGTCTACGAGCGCGGGAAATTTTGAAGAGCCGGGTGCCTGATGCGGCCAAGCCGCAGACCCCTGTTGTTGCAGGCCCTGGACTATTGAGTAGGCTGCCCACCCTGGAGCTGCCACATTTTGACGGTCGCTTGGACCACTGGCTGGGCTTCCTAGATCTCTTTGAGAGTCTTGTCGATGCACGCTCGGACCTCGGACCTGCCCAGAAGCTGGCCTATTTATTGTCTGTCCTGGAGGGCGAAGCCAGAGCCTTGGTGCAGCACTTGCCGGTGACGGATTCCTCTTACCCGACCGCTCTGGAGCTTCTCTCCCGACGGTATCAGAACAAGCGCTGCCTGGCTGATGTGCACATCGACCAAATTTTGGGACTACCGGCTATTGTCAGCACGTCGACGTTGCGCACTGACTTGCTGAACCCGTTGGTTTCAGCGACCAACGCTTTGAGACGCTTGGAGTTACCGGTAGAACATTGGTCCTACTTGTTGGTGCACATAGTGCTGCAGTTGCTCCCCGCGGAGTTGAGGTCACGTTTTGAGCAGGAGTATGGTGGGTATAGTGCCACCCATCTTCCCCCCTTGACGACCTCCTCAAATTTTTGGAAGACGAGTGTCGGTTTGCGGATAACACTCGTGGCGCTACGGGGTCGCCCCCACTACCTTCTCAGCCCAGAGACCAGGGACCGGGGGCCTGTTGATGATCGCCCCGCCCCTCGTTTTGCTGGCGCCCGGAGTCCTCGGGCTAGGGGGCCTGTTGATGTTCCCCCGCCCCCCGTTTTGCTGGCGCCCGGAGTCCTCGGGCTAGGGGGCCTGTTGATGATCGCCCCGCCCCTCGTTTTGCTGGCGCCCGGAGTCCTCGGGCTAGGGGGCCTGTTGATGTTCCCCCCGCCCCCCGTTTTGCTGGCGCCCGGAGTCCGCATCATTGTGACTTTGTAAGGCAACAGGGCATGCCATGGCGCGTTGCCCGGCCTTTTTGAATTTGTACGTAAGTGCCCGCCGCCGCATTGTCAACGCACGCCGTTTGTGCTTCTCGTGCTTGGGGGCCCACTTTCATCGGGACTGCCCCGACCCCCGCCCGTGTAGAATTTGTAAGGGGTCCCACTTGGAGATTTTGTGCGCCAACGCGAACCGCTCCAGCAGACCATCTTCTGAGGAGGGTTCGCGCAGGGGGGGGTACCCCGGAGACGAGCACCGGGCTGAGACCCGCGATTCTGTACGCCGCACTCCACCCCCCGCGCAAGTTGAACGGGAGCCCCACGAGCGCCATTTGGTCTTCCCTCGTCAGGGAGAACGCGCATTGGCTGCTAGGCAGCAGTGGCCGGGTCGGCGCCGCTGCCTTTCCCCTCCTTTGGCGGAACGTCCCCGGTTGGAGTCGCGCCCTCCGCCATTCGGGCATTCGATGGGATATGCCCCTCCAGTGATGGCGAGCGGCTCGGGACACCGCGCAGACAAATATTTTGATTGTTGGCCTCGTCGTGAACGAAGGCAGTCTGGATGCGGCGATCGGTCGCCGCCCAGGCATCACTAAGAGATTGACGCCTGCCCCGCTAAAGGACCCCCCCCCCCGATCAAGACGGTTTTGTTGCCAACGGCCTCGGTCAAGGTCTGGGGACCCTCGGGAGGCTCGATTGTGATCCGTGCCATTTTGGACACGGGAGCCCAGGGTTGCCTTTTGTCGTCTTGGTTAGCGGGACAGGTTGGCCTGAAGGTGAACGACCTTTCAGGCAAGATTTGGGGAATTGGCGAACCGGCTGACACCACTGTTGAGGGAAGGACCTGGTTTGAAATCACCCTTGTGAGTTGTCCTTACCCTAAAATTGGTGCTCCTGCCCTTGTTATAACTGAACTTGGTTGGGACGAGCCACTTCGGGAAACCGTGTTGGAGGACAGTTGAGGCTCTCAAGCCTTCCTTATGGGGCTCGTCACCCCCTTTGTTGCCCAAGGAGGGCCACTTGGTTCAATTGTTGGTGACTGATCGTCACACTAAGAACTCGCATGCCGGTTGCAATGCGCTGTTGGCCATTCTGCAGCGAGAAATTTGGATTTTGTCGGCTGATCGCGTCAATGAGGCGAGGCCCTTTGCTGGCGTCGTAACGGACTTTGTTGATCCCCCTTTGTTGAAGACGTCCACCCTTCGTAATAGTAAGATTGTTAAGGCTTATTTGTGTGTTTGTCTGCCTGTCAACCAAGGCAGTACATTTGGAGTTGGTAACCTCCCTCGCGACAGAGGCCCTTGAGGCGACTTGGAAAGATTTGTGTCTCGCCGTGGGTTACCTTTGATTAGTTCTGATTGCGGTACGAATTACAAGGGTACAAGTAAGTATTTGAAGGAGGTATACGCCTTCCTTAATGAGAGCCAGGTTGATATTGGTAATAGTTTGGCCCGCCGAGGGGTCACTTGGTTGTTTGACCCGCCAGCCTGCCCCCATCGAGGGGGTATTTTTGGGGCCGCGGTGAAAGCGGCAAAGGGACGCTGGCGGAGATTGTTGGGAGACACCGTTCTCACCCTTAATGAACTAGCTACGGTATTTGGCCGCATTGAAGCTGTGTTGAATTTGCAACCTTGTCAAGACTTCCAATTGATTAGCGGACGGGTAGGCCCGTCCGGGGGGGGTAGATGTTCGGTCCGACGTGAAACAGAACGCACCCTTTTGACATAAAGAATTTGATCTTGACATTACTTGACTTTGACAGATTGTCTTTGTTTGCTTGGAAAAAATGTCGTCCGCGTTTGGGACCTGTTGAGATAATTATAATTGGTAAAATATTGTTTGGATTCGCGGTTTGAAGCCGATAATTGGGTCGCGAATAATCTAATTGTTGAAGTGTATTCCCCAGTTATTGAAAACCCCGGAATATCGTTGAATCATACGCCGCCTTGTCGTCGGTCGGGCCGGCACGCGGAATATAATGGAAATCAGCTTGGATCTCACGTGAGATTAACATATTAATTGTGTTCAGTGCTTGATTAAACTTTGTATTCTCGGATTATCAAGAATCCAGTGATATTTCTTGAAACATATCGCCTTATTGCCTACCACGCGTAGCGCGCGTTTGTTGGGAACGAGTTAAGCTGTGATTGCTGTTGTGACCGCTACCTGGATATCGGCGCCTTGGGAACGTTCATCCACACTTGTCTTTCACCACACGTTACAATTACTCACCCTCATATTACATACAAACCACACTTGGAGCGTGACCTTGGAAGGTCGAAGTTGGCGTCCCCAGCGTTCAGGTTAGTGATACATTTTTGTTATCATTATTAAGCAACGTAGGGCTCCGCGTAATCGCGGACGGTTCGACATACCAGTTACCGTTGGCTGGGCTTGGGGTCGAACAATTGCTGTATCCACATCCCACATGTCAACAACCTCGTGAGCCAAGTCAAGATACTTAATTTGCTTATCTTTCTCGGCTTTCACGAGGTTCTCGTCATGAGGGACCGCTATATCAACAATCACTGTGCGACGCTCTAATCGGTCTATTACCACTATATCAGGCTTATTGGCAACAATAGTCCTGTCAGTGATGATAGACCGATCCCAGTACAGTGTAATATTGCCATTTTCGAGAACTGGGTCGGGCACATACCTATAGTACGGTACTTCTGATTCCACGAGATTGTATTTAAGAGCAAGTTGCTGGTGAACAATCCTAGCTACAAGGTTGTGTCTATGCAAATAGTCTCCGTTAGCCAGACGAGAACAACCGGAGATAATGTGACGAATGGATTCTCCCGGTTTGTGACATGCCCGACATATGTCTACCGTACCATCCTTCACAATATATTTCCGATAGTTATTCGTCATCATAACTTCATCCATAATTGCACAGACAATTATTATTATTATTATCGACTTCAGTGGCTACAAAGTCGCAGCATCATACTGTCGGAAAACCGGGGAGGTGGCGGAGTCTGTATCCTTTTTTTTTTTTTTTTTTGGGGTGGGAAAATCATCGAATGACTTCTTCCGCTCTGGGTCAAGCGGAAGGGTGTGTCAGATTTCTACTGACTAAAAACCCACCCTGTTCCTTCGGCTGCCCTAAATTTCCGGGGCCGCGGTAACTCGGTAGAACTTTCCCGCAAACCCCGGCGGGCAATGGCCCTATGAGGCCCCGTCACTGGTGTTGACAGCTCCTTGAGCCGCGCGTGGAACACGACGCGCCGCCGACCCGGGCCTGGTCCTTGCCGGAAGTTTGTGCAATTAAAATACCCAAAGAGAATCCATTATTAGTTACTATGTATTGGAACAGAAGAGAGAAAAATATATTCTTTAACCAATTGAATCAAATACTAGGTTACATAAATAATAAAAACAAAATATTGAACACAGTAATAGGTGGTGACTTCAATATAGATATTTTGAGAAATAACTGTAAAGTTAACAATTTTATAGACCTGATGTCCGAATATAAATACACACAACACATAAAATATCCAACACACATTACACAAACAGCGTCAACGTGCCTGGATCTAATATTTACCAATTTTATGAATAAAGATGTACAGACACATGTAAAAGACAGGTTTTGCAAATCATTGTGCCACAATTATTAAACTTAAAATACCGCGGCGTCCAAAAAATACCACTTGGTATACTGAAAAACATTCATATAATAAAAATAACATAAAAAGTTTCAAAAACGCATTAAAATCTGTCGATTGGAGAGACATCATTACAGAGGGAAATGATGCAAATCAAAATTATATTGCTTTTAACAATTTTCTCATTGGTATACTTAACAAAACTATACCCAGAACAAAATCTAAATTAAAAACAAAGTACAAAAAATATTGGCTAACTAAACGCATAAAGATCTCGTATAAAAACAAAAGACTTTAAACTACTAAAAATTTTAAGTATTAAATCTAACAATCCAATTATAAAGAAATACTATAAAAACTACGAAAAAATATTAAAGCAATCTGTAATAACTTCTAAAAAACAGCAATACATTAACAAGATAAAAAGTTCTCAAAATAAAGTTAAAGCGAAGTTAGAGTGACAATTCAAAAGACAAATGCAATATTCAGATTCAAATAAACAATAACTTAGTATCGGATCCAAAACAAATATTTAATCATTTCAACAACTTGTTCGCATTAATTGGCAAGGATGCCACCCGTCCAATTGGTGGTGAGGCAAAAGGCCAACCTGTACTTAATCCCCCGGAAAATGCCCTATTTCTCAGACCTTTGGACTGTCTTGAAACTCTTAGGATCATACAAAATCTGAAAAATAAAAAAGTCATGGAATAGATGAATTACCGCCCACCTTGATTAGACAATGTGCAGAAGAGCTAGCTATACCTTTTTGTGTCCTTATAAATCAATCCTTTGATGAAGGTATTTTTCCCGATTTACTTAAAAAGGCTATTTTAAAACCTTTGCATAAGAGTAACTCTAGAAGTGATCCCAATAATTATCGGCCCATAGCCCTTCTACCCACGGCTTCAAAAATATTTGAAAGGGCTATGTGTGAACGGGTATATAGTTTTTGCGAACGATATAAAAATATTGACGAAAGCTAAAAAAATCGTTCGACAACTCTAGCTGTCCAAAATACATTCAAGAAGTTATTAATATTAAAAATGATAAACAATATGCAGTAGGAATACTTTTAGATATGACTAAGGCATACGACAAAGTCCAGTTTAATATCCTACTGGACAAATTGTACGGAATAGGAATTCGAGGAACTGCTCATAAATGGTTTGCATCATATCTAAAGGATAGAGAACAATACGTGGAAATAGAGCACTTTAATAAAGACCAAAAACGCATAATTCAAGTAGGATCCGACAAAATTATTATTAATTCATCAATTCCCCAAGGTAGTGTTATTGGATGTCTCCTATTTATAATTTACATCAATGACCTTCCTAAAATCCTGGATGATGCGTGCGTGCTATTTGCAGACGATATATCACTGCTCACCACATGCCAAACAAATAGCAATATTACAGAAAAACTGAAATTAATTTTATGTGAAATGACAAACTGGATGAAAGAACATAATCTAGAAATTAATTATAAAAAAACCAAGCTTATAACTTTCTATCCCCGGCAAAAAACCCCACTATCAATTAATCTCATCATAAACGGCATCGAACAAGTTAATAATGACTTTACACTATTAGGACTCACCATAGACACACACATTTCCTGGAAACAACATAATATAGTAAAAGTTAAATCTAAATTATCGAAATTCACATGTGCACTTCGAGAAGTAAAAAAAACTACCGACCTCGAAACTGCTGTGTTATTCTGTAAGACCTCATTCTAAACTTCGAATCTGAATCCGCTGAGAGTTTATTGATTGGCATTCTAAAAACTCGGTTGTTAACTCGAATTTACACTAGCGCTACCCTTGCGAGCGTGTCAGCGAGTTGAACTAAAGATTTTGACAGATAAAGTATGAGATGACGTGAGAAGTGGCATTCGGTAAGGTAATTCCTCCGTCACTTCGAAAATCAAGGTCACTTTGAACCATAAGCGAAGTGACAGTGAATGACTATGTGAGATGCAAGTTGTTGTTCGAATTTTACAGAATCGACGTACTGCACTCACGACCTACTATGCCTACGCTCATTCATTGCTTAGGTATGGCGTAATTATGTGGGGAAATAGCACTGACGTTCTTACGCTTTTCATACTCAATGAAACTACTCAAAAGAAATTAATTTGATTCATTGTGAATATAGATCAAAATCACTTGTAAACCTTTTTTCATAAAACATAGTATTCTTACCTTACCACCTATTTATACATATTTTAGAAATATGTAAATTGGTTAGGAAATACATGTCTTTCTTTAAAACCCGTGGTGATAAACATCCTGACCGATCTGTTAGATATAAGAACATGTTAATGTTACCCTCTCTTTCGCGCATGAAATTGCATTCAAATAGTCCTTATGTTATGTCAATAAAAATCTATATCTATACTTATAATAAATCTGTAGAGAGGTCAATTCTGTACATGAAATATATTTCCAAAATAACTATCAGGGGGTGATTAGGGATCGATACTGATGCCAAAAATGCAATCAGTAAAATTATTGTCTGTCTGTCTGTCTGTCTGTCTGTCTGTCTGTATAACCGTTATAGAAACAAAAACTACTCGACGGATTTTAACGAAACTTGGTACAATTATTATTCATACTCCTGAGCAGGTTATAGTATACTTTTCATCACGCTACAATCAATAGGAGCAGAGCAGTGAAGGGAAATGTTGGGAAAACGGGAGAAGTTACTCCATTTTTTAAGCTTCCGTCGCGTGTGCAACCTTAATGGTTAAAGCTACACAGAAATCATTTATGACGGAAATGTACTCCTTAAAATTATATAAAAAATATCCCACGACAGCATATATCTATCTTTTATGGTTGACTCACAATAACACGTGTAACTCCCGATAGCTTAGCAGTTCGAAGCTTTCTGATTATAATATTTGTCTACTCTTACGTTTATAACACTCTCAGTCACCCCTAATTGAAAAAGTTAACATTATTAACTATTCCATAAAAAATAATCATATAAATCGGTATAGAAACACCAAAGTTATACATGAAATACGCTAATAATAAGCCAACGCGCGTGAATACTGAATCATGCTATAAGGATTATTTTTGAGAATCGGTCGCCGCGCTCGACGCGTCTCGATTGGCCAAGTGCGAGCCAGACTTGCCCATGAAGGGTTCCTAAAAACCTTAAAAATTTCTAGAAACCAGCTTATTTAAATTTTTACAACTACGCTAGATAACTTTGTTTTTCATAGTGTTTGTATGAATTACAAAGTTATATTTGCGGTTTTAGAAAATATGCTGTATCTCAAAACTGCTTACCCGATTTCGTTCAAACCAATTTTGGTTGAAAGTTTACATTAAGATCTACAGACATATATTTTTTTTTTAGATTTTTCACTCCATTATTATAGAAGTTAGAGGGAGGTGGGGACATTTTACCACTTTGGAAGCTTATATCTTTTAAACGATTGACTTTATGAAAAAGTGGTTTTAGAAACCCTTATATCATTTTTAAAGACCTGTCTATAAGTACTACACACGCATAGGTTTCATGAAAAAAAATATTTTCAGTTTTAGTTCCATGTATGGGGACCCCCTTTTATTTTAAATATTTTTTATTTTTTTTCTTAAAGTCGGAAAGCGGTTCATAGAATACATCTACCTACTAAGTTTCTCATGTATAGTCTTAGTAGTTTCGGAATAAAATGGCTGTGACATACGGACGGACGGACAGACAGACAGACAGACCGACAGACACAGACGGACAGACATATCGAAGCTATAAGGCTGGAAACAGTGCTTGACCGACGGTCGGCGCTGACCGTCAGTCGGCGTAGCTATATCTATGCAAGCCTATGAATGCGCACTCAGCTACGCTGACGATTTTCACAACCGACGGTCAGCGCTGACGGTCAAAATGTACGGTCAGCGCTGACCGTCGGTCGAGCACTGTTTCCAGGCTTAGGGTTCTGTGTTTTGCCATTCGGCTACGGAACCCTGAAAAGGCGGGGCGTGCGAGCGCGAGCTTCGCGGTTGAAAAGTGACCAGCCTTAGTGTGCTGAACTACGAGAGGCCCTACCTAAAAAAAAAAGTGCGAGCATCATACAATTTTTGCCTGTTGATCCGAATAGACGTTCAGAGCGTTCGACCTTATTGACAGACAATACTTAATTGATATTAACAAACCGTGCTTATCAGCGCAACTTTTAGTCGTTGATAATATATTTTTAGATTCCTTTTGTTGTTATTTTATAAAATAGGTATAGTTATTTTAGTATACCGATAGGTTAAGTTTTGGCTAATTTACGTACACTTTTTTATATTAGTTTTATTTTCACCCAGTTGCAACAAAATATAATCGAGGCTCAAATTTTAACAGGTTGCGGTGCAGGAGAAACCGTCCTTATTCCCAGAATTCCCATAATACCAAATAATTTTCCATTCGAATTTAAGGTGAGACGGTACTTCACACCCGAACAGTTGCTCAATCTCTATCAAGCCCAGGTTTGTTCGTGTATGGAGTACTGCTCTCATCTTTGGGATGGATCTGCTAAATACCAACTGGACGCGCTTGAGTCTATCGAGAAGCGGGCCAAAAGACTCATTGGCAACGATGCACTGGTCGAATCAAAGCTCCAGAGCCTTGAACATCGACGACGAGTTGCAAGTCTATCGGTTTTCTATCGGTTACATTTCGGGGAGTGTGCGATGGAATTACACAATCTAATTCCACCAAGCCCGTTCCATCATCGGACTACGAGACAAACGGCGAAGCGCCATCGTTACATGGTGGACATCCCACCCATACGCACCAAACGTTTTGGGAATACCTTCATTGTGCGTACGGCTAAGGAGTGGAATTCCCTGCCGGAGTCTGTGTTTCCCGATAGCTATAACCTAGGAGTCTTTAAGTCAAGAGTGAATAGGTTACTTTTAGGTAAGCGTGCTCCATCTTCGACCTCATCATCACTTACCATCAGGTGAGCTGGTGGTCAAACGCGAACCTATTCTAAATAAAAAAAAAAGAACGCAATTCCCAGTATCGGTGTGTTATGCAATGACAATTAATAAGGTTCAAGGGCAGACTTTTCGAAAACGGGAGAAGTTACTCCATTTTTTAAGCTTCCGTCGCGTGTGCAACCTTAATGGTTAAAGCTACACAGAAATCATTTATGACGGAAATGTTCTCCTTAAAATTATATAAAAAATATCCCACGACAGCATATATCTATCTTTTATGGTTGACTCACAATAACACGTGTAACTCCCGATAGCTTAGCAGTTCGAAGCTTTGTGATTATTATTCTGCTCCGAAATTTAAAACCACCACAACTTTGCAATGGAACTCGGCTTAAAGTAACCCAGTTGCAGCAAAATATAATCGAGGCTCAAATTTTAACAGGTTGCGGTGCAGGAGAAACCGTCTTTATTCTCAGAATTCCCATAATACCAAATAATTTTCCATTCCAATTTAAAAGAACGCGATTCCCAGTATCGGTGTGTTATGCAATGACAATTAATAAGGCTCAAGGGTAGACTTTTCGTGTTGCTGGAGTAGATCTCGGTGTCAGTTGTTTCTCGCATGACCAGTTGTACGTCCCTCTTTCCCGGGTTAGCAGTTCTAGAAATCTTTATGTTCACGTGCCGCACGGGTCAACTTTCAACATAGTTTACCTGGAAGCTTTGCGCTGAAGTATTGTCGTTCTATAGGTACTTAAGCCTCATGTGAACGTGATCTAAACAATATTACCAATACATTAACTTAATAACACACAAGGAGTTACACGCTGACGGAGTCGCGGCCTCGCGGGCACAGCTATTAACAATAATATTGTGCGGTTCCGCATTGCGATATTTTTCAACAGTATTATAGATTGACATATTATATTTCCCTTCTAAATTATGAAAGTTAATCTGTCTGTTACATCAAAATCACTGAACCGTGAGGAAGGACATAGGCTATGAAGAATGCTTCAAAATCGGGGTTAAATTTAACGTTAGCCCAAAGTAACTATTCCACGCGGACGAAGTCGCGGGCAAAAGCTAGTCTTCTATAAATATATAACTCAAAGGTGACTGACTGACTGACTGACATAGTGATCTATCAACGCACAGCCCAAACCACTGGACGGATCGGGCTGAAATTTGGCATGTAGGTAGATGTTATGACGTAGGCATCCGCTAAGAAAGGATTTTGCGAAATTCCCACGAGATCGGGATTTACATGGGAAAAACTTACCACGCGGGCGAAGCCGCTGGCATAAGCTAGTATATAATAAACTTCCGGATGTCATAAAAAATGTAACTAGTGAAATATCATTTATTAATCAACTCAAGCAGATATTACTTAAGAAAGTATATTATTCAGAAAATGATCATTAGAATGACAATAATATGTATAAATTGACATAGAATAATTAAATTAATTAGTGTGGACATTTTATTTACTTGGACATGTTAATAATTAATATCTCGACTGGTTTTTTTTTTATTTTGAAATTATTCTATGACATTGTTATTATTATTTGTTGTTAATCTATTGATTTTTTTATTAATTTATTGACATTTTTAATAATCTGTTGACTTTTTTCTTAATCATGACGTTTTCTTTTTAAATTTATTGACATCTTAAACTTTATTATTGTAAATTGAATTAATTTAATTTTTGCTGTGCCCTACAGGGTCCATAATTGTATATTAGCTTTAAGCAATTACTGTAACATCCAAAATAACATTATGGTACGCAAATAAATATATGAATATGAATATGTCCACCATATAACGATGGCGCATCGCCGTTTGTCTCGTAGTCCGATGATGGAACGGGCTTGGCGGAATTAGACTGTGCAATTCCATCGCACACTCCCCGAAATGTATCCGATAGAAAAGATGTAGTACCTACGAGCGTATATATGAATTGCATTTAACAATATTCTATTGTATTGTAAGCGACGCTAGAAAGCTTACATAGTTGGGTCAAAATTACCAAGGTGGAAAATTTTCTTCGGCAGGAAGTAAAAATGATGTATGTACAGTCGGCCAAGAAAGTGGTGTACCACCCTAAGGTTGAATATCGCTTGCAGATTCATAGGTGATAAAGATTAGTTTCGCTTGCAGATCGATCTGACAACTTCTATTGTTGTCTTTATCTGATTATTGATAACGACTATTACTGTTTGTAACGTGACAGCTGTTCTTAGTTTGAACTTGATGGAACCAATGACGTCGTAAAATCAACGGCGGGGGGCTGTAGATTTTGATGACAAAATTGTAAAGGCACAAGGCGAGTCCACAAACCTACAATTTCTGTAAACTTGTAATTACAATATCAATAAAAAACAAGCTAAAAATAGATTTATCCTTTTATTAAATTTCTACAATCAATTTTAAAATACTTATAACAAACAAAAACATAGCATATATAGTAATATTTAGAAGATATTGAAAATTTTTAAAAATTAGAAACGGGTGTAACCGCCGTTGGCCTCTATAACCTCTAAAAGACGAGACCTCATTGAACCAACAAGCCGTGAGCAAATATCGGTTCCCCGCATTTCCTCCCAGATATAATTACAGTGACTAATAAGAGCTTGTTTGGTTCTTTCATTTTGATGCGACCATCGTTGGACCATAAGGCCCCAAAGATTTTCTATCGGGTTGAGGTCCGGCGATCTTGAGGGCCACTGAATTACCCTTACGTCAGTGTGTGAACGAAACCAGGCTCTTACGATCCTCGCATTATGAATTGAACAATTATCTTGAACAAAATGAAATTGTGGCACTTCGTTCTCCGGGTAAACATTACGGACTGTCGGTAGCATTGCATTCTGAAGCACGTCGATATAATTTACAGCCGTCGCTCGAGGAGGTAGAGAACACAATTCTCCTACACCATCCGTACTCATCCAGCCCCAAATATTTACGGAAATTCGACCTGATTCTCTATTTGGGATTACATGATCATCTTTATACCGTGTTGAATTATATCGCCAAAGGTGAAGACGTCCATGCTGACTGGATTTAAACGTTTTTTCATCACAAAACACTGTATTAGACCAATCAAACTCTAAGTGCTCTCTGGCGAAGTTCAGACGAGCAAGTCTGTGAGCATCCGTCAAATATATTTTCTTGGCGTAATGCCTGTGGTGCAACCCCATGTAATGTAGATGATTCCTTATTGTTTGGGCACTCACATCGAACATCTCCGCAAAATGTTTTGTGGGCTTAAAACCATTGATTTCATATTCCCGTCTCATGAATTCTCTATCGTTATTGGAGAGTGCAGGCCGGCGACCACTTCTTCTGTGATCCAACAAACTTCCCTCCTCTCCTTCACGATGAATCCAAAAGCGGACAGAACGCCTCGATATATTCAAATTCCGGGATATCGCACTGATACTGCTTCCCTCATTAAATTGGGCAATTATTTGTGCTCTTTCGGCAATGGTCAAGTTGGCAGGCATTGAGATGATTTTATATGCAGTTGATTGAAAAATAACACGGAAAATATATCGATTTTTTGCATATATTTGACAAAATGTCAATTGTCAGTTTTCTTTTTCAAATGGAATTCGGTTGTCTAAATAGTTTTTATTACTTTTGTTTGGAAACATATCAATTGCTTTGTAGAAACTAATGTCCTTTTCATTTATACTAAAGGTTAAAATGTCATGTACTTATATGTGACATATGACGTATGAATACTAAATACATAGGTTTACGTCATGATAATGTTGTCTCTTTCAGTAATATCTTTTTATAACGAACCTTGTTGTAATTTTCGATGACCGGGAAACTAAATCAAAACTGGTACACCACTTTCTTGGCCGACCGTACAACAGTAACTTTTCTCCCGCAACTTATGATGACGAAACATTAAAAACAATATACTCTAAGTGTAAAACGTCGTCAACAACTTAAAAATAAATTATGCAAAGATTGTTTTAAGACCGGAAGGTCATATCAAGATTGTGCCCGAAAGTAGGGAGTTATTCCGTTCGGATCGCCTGATCTGATCCCTTGTTTGTATTCTTTTGTTTTTTTTTTTTGGTCTGATCCCCTTTCTCTTTTTGAATGTTAAGTACAGTCAAGATAAAAATAGTTCATGTAGTAAAATATTACTTTTTATTTGTTTAAAACCATCACTGGTGATCAACCACTTGGACTTTTAATATTTGACCATCTTAATTCAATAACAAAATTTTAACCTAAAATTACTAAAAAATAGTCACGAATTGTGCCTTTATTATATGCATTACTAAATATAAAAAATGAAGATACCTATCTAAAACTATCCCAATTATTATTAAAAGAATATCTATCACTGCAGAAGTGCAGACACAAGCATATTTAGCTTAGTTGGACGGGTTAACAAGATTGTTAGTAATGTGAATTCTACCCACATTGCTAGAAATCTTTAAAAAAAAACTTTTTTTTTATTACTTGGCCAAGAGGAATATTAAGAGTCTTTGTTTCTCAATACTAAACGTATAACGTTTCCATCTATAAGAATTATATACATACCCTGTACGTATAGTTTTGCTAACGCTCCAATCCCCTAGGGAATCAGATCAGGGTATCAGACCGAAATAATTAACAAAAATAAACTTCGCGCAATTATATAAATATTTAAAACCTTATTAATGAGTCGTCATTCCTTATCAAAAGTATGTTTTAATCATTGATTTCGTAAGTGTTATAATAGCATATAAATATGGTTTCGTCCAGTGGATTATGCATCAGTTTAGAGATCGCAGTTGTGATCGGACGAAAACAAACTGCAAGCGCAGTGCCTTCACCATGGCTTTGTTATTGACGATAGCCTCGCGCTTGACCACCATCTCACCTGGTGGTAAGTAATGATGTGGTCGAAGATGAAGCATGCTTAACTAGAAGTAACCTACTCCCTCTATTCTTGACTTGATACCCCCAGGTTATAGCTAACAGGAAACACAGAGCCCGGCAAAGAATTCCACGAACGCACAGTGGAAGTAATCCCAAATCGTTTTGTGCGCATTGGTGGACCATGTCGTCTACCATGTAACAATGACGCATTGCTGTTGGTCTTGCAGTCCGATGATGGAACAGGAATTTGATTATGACAGAACAATTTGATTATGAAATTTCATAGCTCACTCCCCGAAACGCAGTTGATAGAAAACTGAAAGGCTTGCACCACGTCTAACATGTTTAAACCTGACTCTTCACGTTGGCCAACACAGTGGCGAATGTAGTGGCCAATGCCTATTGGCCAACGTGTAGATGGGGTGTTTGTGCATCTTGGGTTGTATTGCACCCCCTCTACACGTTGGCCAATAGGCATTGGCCACTACATTCGCCACTATGTTGGCCAACGTGAAGAGCTGCCATTAAGCACTGAAGCTTTGACTCGATGAGTCTCACGTTGCTTTGCAAGCTTTTCGGCCCATTTCTCGATAGACTCAAGTGCATCAAGCTGATCCGTTCCGAAGTTTGGAGCAGTACACTCCATATCAATGGCGCATATTTCCTGACCCAGCCCAGGGGGGGGTCATGACCCCATGACCCCCACCCCTGGATCCGCTCTTGCTCCATACACGATGGAACTTGCACTTGATAAAGGTTGAGCAGCAGTTGCGGTGTGAAGTATTGTCTGTTTGCTAGGATTCACAACATTTTGGCAGTCAAGCTTTGCGGTGAGATAAGATAATGTTGTTGTAAGCGGTTGTAAGAGTGTTTTTTTTTTTAAATAAAATTTTGTGATTGAAATTGAAATCGTTAACTTAAAATTGTGTAATTTTAAGTGAATGATTTCAACAACGTACCACATCAGAAGATCCATCATTCCGAGAACGCAGGGGATAGCTTTTTAGATTAACTGGACAGTATACATATGTCTTTTACATACCTACAAGGTGTATAGAAACAAGTAATTTAAATAATCTAGAAAAACCCAACTGCTTTACTGAAATGCAAGAAACAAGCATATTTTCCCACGCCCCTCCCATTATTATATTCATAATTATTATGTTAATTGGATCCCGCTTGTCACTACTTCATATAAAAATATGCTTGTTTCTTGCATTTTAGTAACGCAGTCGTGTTTTTTAAAATTACTTGTTTTATTTTTAGCTTTTTAGTTTAAATATGTCAAATATTTCACAGATTATTTCATTCTTGCAAATAATTTTAGTCTTGAAGGATATTAAGAACATTATTCTGATCAACTGCACAAATAGCTAAGCCCTCTAGTGCCCTTACTCCGAATACAACATAGGCTTGAGCTCTGGATAATAAATTAGAACTTAAATCCATCACATCCAAGGCCGTCTCCAGCAGTAAATGTATTGTTACTGCCAAGCACAATATAAGCGGCAGCATGGTCAGAGGGTTAAGCCCATAAAATCATCAACGCCTTCTCCAAGTGATGGTTAGAATTAGAATAAAAAAATATTCTTAAACTAAATCTGTTTTAAAAGTTATATATTATATCCTACACGGTTGCTTACAATGAGAAATTGTGAAAGAAACTTAAAAATCATTTTTAAAAACCTTTCCAACGATACCCCACTTAACAGAGTTTGTCGATTTTTCATATTTCATTTATACAATATGGCGTCTGGTTTTTGTTGCGGTGAATTTTGATTACTGACACTCGCACAATTAAGACAAATCGATTGACGTATAACCCTGTTTTTTAATCTCAGAGACAAAGTTGACATTACGACGGTTGCCAGTTTTTTGCAATTCTTAAATAGTGATGTGCCACTATCGAAACTTAACGTTAATAAAATTTAGTATCGTTTTTTTAGAGCTATCTTGAAAATCTGTGTGTTGACTAAATGTGGAAGGAGAAGCGCTTGGTACGACAAGACGGTATATCAACCAAGTGTGGATGGTAGCCAGCCGTTCGTCTGGTAGACCGGTAGTGAAAGGGAGATGGCGGAATCAGGTCATGGAGCTCCTGCGCACACTCCCCGAAGTACAATCTGTAGAAAACCGACAGGCAAGCAACGGTTCGCCGATGAACCAGGCTATGAAGCTTGCCCGATAGCGCTTCGCCCCCTATAAGCCTTTTAGCCCTGCGCTCGATCGAGTCCAGTGCAGCAATTTGGTATTTTGCAGAGCCATCCTACAAGTGGCTGCAGTACTCCATGCAGGAACGGACCTGTGCTTTATAACTAAGGTAATAACTAAGGTAAGGTAAAATTAATCGTGCAAAACATATATTTTTAATTATATAATTAATTACAGGTATTCGTTAATCAGACTCGGATAATGACTCCAAATCTGAGGAATTTTCTGAATCATCAGAATCGCCACCTACTTTTATGACAAACCTATCAGTAATGTCGTCAACTATATGGCCCAGATGAGATATTTTATCTTCAATTTTAATTACATGGCCTATGCAGTCTTGCCACCGCTGCGAGGTCACTAGACGAAGCCCTTTTTCCAAAAGGCTTCGTACTTCATTGATTTTAAATGTTTTATAATTTTTAGGGAGATGCCCCTTTACTTGAGCTCAGACCAACTTAATCGGGTTTAGCTCACCGTGCTATCGCAGACTTTTTTGTAGATCTTTTTAAGATATACATTTCCGTAGTACATTATTTTGATGTATCTCATACCCAGCGCTTGCAATGTATACAGTCTTGCCACCGCTGCGAGGTCACTAGACGAAGCCCTTTTTCAAAAAGGCTTCGTACTTCATTGATTTTAAATGTTTTATAATTTTTAGGGAGATGCCCCTTTACTTGAGCTCAGACCAACTTAATCGGGTTTAGCTCACAGTTCTATCGCAGACTTTTTTGTAGACCTTTTTAAGATATACATTTCCGTAGTATATTATTTTGATGTATCTCATACCCAGCGCTTGCAATGTAAGCGCACGAAAATAATTTTTTGACGACTTCATCACAAAATATAGAATTTTCTCTATTATACAATTGATTAATTAGAATATTTTATATATATAAATCTTTCGGATTAAATTATCTAAATCACAGCGAAAACTGCATCAAAATCCGTTGCGCGGTTTAAAACAAGAAAGCTTCGAAACAGACAGACAGAGGCTGAGGGCGACTTTGTTTAATACTATGTAGTGAATAGTGATTACGAATATTTAGATTTGATCCTAATAAAACAGCTCTAGTTGAAGGACTAAATACTAAGGTAGAAAAAAAGGCGTGATGACGTCTACATTTTTCTTTGTTTAATTTAAAGGTATCAAAAAAAGCGTAGCATGCATTGATATACAAAAAAATCAATGGTCGCATGGTCAGATTTCTCTGGCAGCTTATATCGTGTGTAAGTATGTAAATTTTAATGATAAATACGCTTTGGAATATAACATTTTTAAGAGAAGCGAATCTTAAAAAATAATGATAACAAATTAAGATTCAACAAACCGGTATCGTGGTACAACACTGCACAAAAGAGCTGGCAACATTATTTGAAAAGTTGACATTTGAATGTGTCAATTCTGTCTCTGAGATTAAAAAACAGGGTATAATAATGATTAAAATTGGCTCACGCGTTTTGTCTCTACAACGCTACATAGGTACAAACAAAAACATACATAGACTGTGAAATACATTACCGGGAGGGTAATGTATTTCACAGTCTTTGTATGTATGTTGTTTCGCGAAGTCGGGTATTTTACATGATCTATGCAAATTCTGGCCTAACTTCATTATTACCTGAATAACTTTTCGTTTCCAGATAAATTTGCTCATGCAAATGTTCCAGTAACCGAAAGCAATCAAAGCCTATAAATGATGCCCAGCCTTAATAACTATTGTATAACAAATGAGAGGGATATGTATTATTTCCCTAACTTTTGAAAACCCCTAATGACCGAAACGAAGGCTTCATTGCTTGTAGTCTCAACATCGCTGTCAACGGGAACCACCACTTCCACTTGCCACTTTAACTAAAGGAAGAGCTAACCCTTTGGCCACGCTTAAAGACAAACTTCTTAAAAAAATAATGACACGTCACAGTGTTACTTACAAAATTACAGTTAGCCTACGTCATCCCATTTGTACGAGCATAGCTGTACATTGGCCTTGGCCGTTGTTTGTATGCTCTACTTACTTGTAAGTGCTTAGGTTAACATTTTGTACACGTAATAAAACTGTAATAAAATCAATAATATATTCAGTAGCGATTAAGTAGCAACAAGATCGAAGTTGAAATAAACCAACTGCAAAATCGTCTACTCATTTCAATCAAACCAAACACTGCTGGGACTTACAACCCCAGCATCCTCACCGTTGGGAGTTACAACCCCAACATTTGGTCCTTCGAGCACGTAAGTACTGTGGATTTTGTTTTTTTTCTTCTTTTACGGTCACGAATCGGTTGGTCTGGCCTCCCAGAAGCGGGTCTCACCGGTGCCAATTGAGAATCGTATATATCGTGGGAAGAAGGGTTACACAGTGACGAGAACCAGGAGTGTGGAGCTACAGCCTGCACTTGAAAACAAGAGAGTTTAGCGCAGATTCATCGGAAAAAATCGTCAGCAATATGGCATCAAAAGCAATTTACGAGAATCAGTGTGAGCTCTATGATAGCATCAAGAAGATTGGAGTCAATATCAAGAAAGATAGTTGGGATAGGAAAAGTTCTGACTATTTCAAGCGGCGTATGCAGATGCTGGAAAACCTTTGGAATGATTTCCAGTTCAATCACGACCGTTTATCAACAGAAGAAAGCGTGAGTCATCCTTACTTCACTAGCGACTTACAAAACAAAACACTACAGTGCTACAAAGAAGTTAAGGAGCTTATTCTTCTGCAACATAAACAACTCTCGTCGCCTCAACGATCCTCGGGAGGACAAACACTAACGACGGGAGGTACCTACCAGCAAGCTGGAGAAGGTACATCAAGCGAATCGAACAAAAAGCAAGGCGAATCCCAAGGGGAAGAAGATACCAGTGCGCGAGAGAGGAATCAAGGCGAAGACAATATTGATCGCTCGCCTCCTCACGAAGATCAACCGAAACCCGCGATGAGGGAATCAGGATCGAATAGTAAACTGGACGATATGATACGCAAGCAGTCAGCAAACTTCAAAGCTTTTATGAGAGCTGTTGCCAACATACAAGTGGAGTTCATATCGGAAAAATGGGAATTTCAGGATGCTTTACAAACACTACAGTCCCGTTGGTCAACTATCGACAACCTGCACTGGGAGATTGAGTGCGAACTTGATGGAGATAAGATCACGGTGTATGAAGAACGCTACACAAGATTTGAAGGTCAATATAACGACTTGAAGAAGGCTCTGAATACTAAGATGTGGTCTGGAGCGCATCGAGAGAAAACAACACCGAAGTTGGAGATACCAGTTTTTCAGGGAAAATATCAACAGTGGGTTTCATTCAAGGATCTTTTCACAGAAGCGATCCACAACAATTCATCCTTATCACATGCACAAAAGATGCAGTTTTTGAAAAGTAAAGTCCAAGGAGAAGCTGAGAGACTGATACATCACTTACAGATCAGCTCAGATAACTACTTGGTGTGTTGGGACATCCTTAATCACCGCTATAACAATAAGAGACTTATATTTACTTCCCACATAAACATGCTTCTCAATCTGCCGACTATGCAATAACAGTCACTGGCACAGTTGAAGAAAATGCATGACGTTACCATCGAATGTGTGCATGCTATTCAAAATCTGGATGTGGATGTCAGCAGCTGGGATCCAATACTAGTACATATACTGTCGCTGAAATTGGACCCAGAGACATTCTCAGATTATATTGAATCCCTGAATAGCTCTCGAGAGCTACCTGTATTGAAAGATTTCTTAGACTACCTAGAAACGAAGTTTACGGCATTAGAAGTATCGCACCGAAAGCAAGATAGTGTTCAGAAATCAAGTGCCAACAAACAGCACGAATTATTGCATCTGAAGAAACAAAATGGCAATAACCATAAAAATAATCAAGTGACTAGCAACAAGACTGTTAATAAAGCATTTCATGCTTCAACAAACAAAACGTGCTTATTATGCAAGGGCGAGCACGGCATATACAATTGTGCAAAATTTTTAGAAATGTCAAGTGAAGACAAACTTGACACAGTTAAAAAATTACAACTTTGCGTTAATTGTCTCAACATTCACGGAAATAGATGCAAATCATTCTATCGATGTCAAGAATGCAAATCGAGACATAATAGCCTACTTCATGACGCATGTATAAAAAATGAGAACAAGACTCAAACGGATTCTTCGCATGTTTCCCAAGATGATGATACTTCTGAGATTCTGCTGGCGACCGCAATATTAAAAGTTGAAGCAGCTGACGGGACCCAGTACAAACTGCGAGCTCTTATTGATCAAGGATCTCAAATATCTTTGATCACCGAAAATGCAGCCCAACTACTCGGAATAAAGCGCCGGAGATGCAAAGGAGTTATATTCGGAGTTGGCCAGAGAGAGAATAACTGCAAAGGGATGATAACCATCTCATGTAACTCAGTTTATAATGACTTTCGGTTTGATACATCTGTCATCATTATGACAAACCTAACCAAGAATCTGCCAAACAAGAGCTTTGCCAAACCTTCATGGTCCTATATACATAATATCAATTTAGCGGATCCGGATTTCAACAAAAGTCGTCCTATAGATCTACTATTCGGAGCCGACATATACTCTCAAATCATGCTAGGAGGGATGATAAAGGGCAACGACGTCACTCAGCCTATCGCGCAACAAACCTATTTAGGATGGCTGTTATGCGGCAAAGCCAGGACATTTCAATGCAACGTAGTATTGAACAATTTGGAAGACATGAAACAGTTTTGGGATACTGAAGATATTAGTGATGAAACTGATGTTACATCGGAAGATCAAGTTTGTATGGAGTACTATATCAACACGACACAACGCTTGGGAAATGGGAGATATGAAGTCAGGCTGCCAATGAAACAGGATGCAGAAAGCAAGTTGGGCTCGTCCAAACCGATGGCCATTGCGCAATTTAAAAGCTTGGAACGAAAGTTTGAAAAACATATTAGCTTAGCAAAAGCATATAAAGATTTTATGAATGAATATATTGACCTAGGTCATATGAAACAGTCAATCGGCAACATGACACCCGAGTGTTATTTGCCTCACCACGGCGTGCATCGCGCTGATTCAACAACAACCAAGTACAGAGTGGTATTTAACGCATCAGCTAAAACCTCTTTAGGAAGCAGCTTAAACGACCTTATGTACAGAGGGCCAAATCTTCAACAAGATCTGCAAACATTAATGATCAAATGGAGACAATACAAGTATGCTTATACAGCGGATATTGAGAAGATGTACCGTCAGATCTTGGTAGCTGATTGTGATCAACATCTTCAAAAAATTGTATGGCGAGAATCGCCAAAACAACCGCTGCGTGCATATCAGCAATCAACAGTTACATATGGCACCAAGGCCGCGCTATTCCTAGCCATGATGACTTTAAGAAGATTGGCGGAGGACGAACGCAGGTATTTTCCGGAAGCATCGAAAGTGGTGGAAGGATCATTTTACATGGATGATTTGGTCCACGGAACACATACAATTGAACAAGGACAGAAATTAATTTTTGATCTTGAAACACTGCTCAAAAGTGGCGGGTTTAACCTTAGAAAATGGTCAGCTAACAACACAGCTCTGTTGGAAAAAGTTGTAGACCAAAGTAATGATGAAAACATCATCTTCAACTTTAAAACTGAACAAACTTCTAAAACATTAGGTTTATGTTGGAATGCAAAAGAAGATAAATTCACCTTTCAGTGCGCCATTTCGGATGTGAAGAAAAAGCTCACAAAACGCAGCTTATTGGCCGAAATAGCAAAACTGTTTGACCCACTTGGTTGGCTAGCCCCTGTATCAACGAAATTGAAATTATTATTTCAAAAATTGTGGGAAGAGGACCTGCAATGGGACGATGAAGTGTCCCATAATATAAACAAAGAGTGGTGCAAGATACAGGCGGATATAACGGCAATAAACTCATGTGAGATACCTAGATGGCTCCTGAGTGACGGAAAACATATAATAGAACTCCATGGATTCAGTGACGCTTCTTTGGAAGCCTATGGGTGTGTTATCTACGCAAGGATACACTCATCGTCAAACATCATACTTGTCGCGGCGAAGTCAAAGATTGTAGCACACAGAAAAGTAATAACACTGCCTAGACTCGAATTAAATGGGGCATATCTTCTAGCCAAATTAATGCGTAAAGTCAAGGCGGCCTTAGATGAACAGGAAATTCGAGTCTATGACTGGACTGATTCAATGGTAGTTCTCGGATGGCTACAAGGTAATCCTTCACGATGGAAAGTATATGTGGAGAACAGAGTCCGTCAAATCAATGACGTAATACCGCATTCAAATTGGAGCTACGTAAAAACAAATGAAAACCCCCGCGGACGCTGTGAGCAGAGGCCAATATGCCGGGCAATTGAAAAATAATCAACTGTGGTGGCAGGGTCCCGGGTGGCTGGCATCGCTAGATACAAAGAATTTAGAAAAACAGATCTATTCAACAAATCAAGAACAGAAAACAATGATTAATAAACAAGCAAATGCAACTCAAATTGGCATAGAAACAACGAGCGTTGTAGAAAGATTGTTAAATAATTACAGCTCGATGAATCATGTTATTAGAATTACTGCATGGTTACTAAGAGCGTTGAATCCTAAGCATCGGCAATTACCAAAGTACCTTACGTTGCATGAACTAGATAAAGCGACCAAGGTAATTATTAAACAAATACAACAACACGTATTTGGCACAGATATTATTCATATCCGCAAACACGGCTGTATGTCATCTAATAGCAAATTATTACCACTCAATCCGTACATTGATCAAGACGCTTTGCTACGAGTTGGAGGGAGATTAAAAAACGCTATGATCGGCGAAGAGATGAAGCACCCGCTTATCATTCCCTACGACAACCGTTTAACTCACCTTCTCATCGATCAAGCTCATCAAATGACGTTCCACGGTGGACCGCGACTCACTTTGTCGTTTCTTCGCCAAAAATACTGGATCATCGGGGGTATCAGAGCCACAAAGATGCAAGTAAGAAAATGCGTGACATGCCGCAAGCTGAGTCCGATAAAACAACATCAACTGATGGGGGAATTACCAACCGCCAGAACGAATCCTGCTCCACCGTTTTATCACACAGGAGTGGACTATACAGGATTTGTGGATATTAAGATGAACAAGGGAAGGGGTGCTAAGACAACAAAGGGCTACATTGCTGTCTTTATCTGCATGGTGACGAAGGCGGTACACATCGAATTGGTCTCCGATTTAACAAGCGCAGCATTTTTGGCAGCCCTGAATAGGATGGCAGCACGGAGAGGCGCCCCTGGGCATTTATATAGCGACAATGGAACAAACTTTGTCGGCGCGAATCGGCTACTTATGGAGCAATATGAGGAAATTGAAAGTACCTACACGCGTGAACAACTGCAAAAAGAAATCGCCGAAATGAAAATCCAATGGCATTTTAATGCACCTGCATGGCCATCGGCAGGAGGATTGTGGGAGCGAGCGGTAAGAAGCCTCAAACATCATTTAAAACGAGTGGTGGGCGAGCAAAAATTAACTTACGAAGAGTTCGCCACAATCCTATCTAAATTAGAAGCTTGCTTGAACTCAAGACCTTTGTGCTCTCTGAGTGAGAATGTAGAAGACTTAGAAGGTCTGACACCTGGACATTTTTTGACCGGGAGGTCAGGTTTAACCGTCATCGAAACGAAAGAGGATGCCAGAACAAGATGGGAACTGACAAGAAAAATATTTGCCGAAATATGGAAAAAATGGAAAGCTGAATACTTGGGGCAACTGTTAACCAGGTCTAAGTGGCAGAAACCGCAGAAAAACATAGAGATCGGTGATATGGTGGTTATTCATGAAGATCATCTGCCAGCAGGGAAATGGCTCATGGGCAGAGTAGCTGACCTTCACCCGGGGGAGGACGAATATGTTCGTGTCGTTACCCTCAAGACAAAGAACGGGTATATGAAGAGGCCAGTTACGAAACTATCCATATTACCAGTACACAATGGCAACAATACGGATCAAAATGCCAAAGAGACAGAAGAGCCGCAACCAGTAACAAACAAAAATCAGGCAAACTTGAAATATATCAAGGAATGTAGAAAAGTCAATTTTATTGGACTAGTTATGGCATTGCTATATCTACTGAGCCCCGTTGCTGCAATCAAAACAACAAATACGGTCGAACTACAACAAGGCCTTTATTTTGATAAATTGTTGGACATGAAAATTATCCGCGACGAGTGGAAGATCATCGTTTACTATGACGTCAAGCCTTATTGGCATGGCATAGGAATATTCGATAAATTCAAAGATCACTTAGAAAATAGCTGCGATAAAATAAAACAGAAGTCACAATGCAACTTAATTTCACTACAGTTGAGTCACGCATTTACTGAACTTGAACTCTATAACAGTATGTTGCTGAATCCGCAAGGCCGGGGAAATATGAGAACCAAACGTGGACTTATCAACGGTGTTGGGTCTATCGCACGCGCCATGTTCGGAGTACTCGATGACGAATTCGCGGAACAATACCAACGAGACATTGAGCATCAGCTCACAAGCAAAATGAAAATCATCTGGTACTACTAGCGAAGAATCAGACATCTGTGATAGAAGCCCAGTACAATTTACTTCGGAGATCGGAAGAGACAATCGAAAAACAATATAAGTTGTTTAATCAGCATCTATTGAGACTTGACAAGTTGACAAGCGCCTTGAAGGAAGAATTGGAGTCCCAAGAACTATCCATTGAGTTTGCGATGTCAGCTATCTTTGCGGAAAACTTCTTGGAACATCTAAGAAACGTTCAAGAAGCTTTGTTGGATATCGTGACAAATATTTACAATGGAAAAATGAATTTACATCTCATTCCTCCAGAACAAATGCGGGATGAACTAAACACGATTTCGGGACACCTGTCTAAAGATTTGGCTCTGCCCATCACCAACATTCAATCTGAATTTTATCACTTGTATCCGCTGCTCCAAACAAAGGCTAAAATGACGGAACGATACCTCATTATTGAAATAAAGGTGCCATTGATCAGCAGAGATAATTACGAGATATATCAAGTGATTCCAGTACCGAAGAAGAGCGAGGAAAATATGGTCACCTTATTGCCTATATCGGAACTATTAGCCATTAACATTCAGAAGGACTCATACGTCCCGATGACAGCTCCAGAGTTCCATCAATGCATGAAATATGACTCCATAATCCGGTTATGCCCGTTGCATACACCGATTTATCACATGAAGTCAGAAGAGAGCCTTTGCAAGAAGAAAAATTCACATAACTGTGAAACAAAAATTGATAGCTGCCAAGATATGTGGCTAGAATTGCATAACATAAACAGCTATTTATATTTTTGTTGTAAAGAATGCAAGATACGCATCATATGTGGGCATCAAGTATCAAAACAAATACTAAGCAAGGCCGGGGTCATCACACTCGCCGATGATTGTATAATCAGAAGTGAGGAGTTTACCATTTATTCGCAAACCCAACAAACAAATGTAATTCACGCCCAAGTCGACTCTATTCCTGCAGAAATTCCTCCAATAAACAACATCATTCACCTGCCTGTACCTGATTTGGGGAAGGACTTGAAGAATGAAAGTCTGACGACAGAACAAACAGACCATAAGAAGTTATTGGATCTGGGAAGACAAATAGAGCAGCTGAAAGCCGCCACCTCAGAGAACATCTTATCTGACAAGATAACATATCACGATGTACACCAGTACATTGTGATCTATGCATTGGCAGCCGCGGCACTCCTAGCCACTTCAATTTATGCGTATTGTCGAGTTCGCAAATTGCCTGTGAAGCACTTGATGCCTGAAGCGCCACCTGCACCCGACCCAGCTCCACGGAGGAGGTCTACAGCCAGCATCGTGGAAAACATTGCGTTTGACGTCAAAGACGACCACGGTAGAGCACAGTTATCGAGTACACACGCACTCAATAAAGCAACGTCGCCTATTGCGCGTTGTGACGCACTTATGGCATAACTTAGTTTAAAGGCTTTTATTGTATTGCTATAATGTCTCTTATTTTTATATAATTTTACATAATTATTGAGTTAGATTTTTTATATTGAATTATTTAATGATTTGTAAATTTATCATTTCGTGAGTGGGCAATATGTACGAGCATAGCTGTACATTGGCCTTGGCCGTTGTTTGTATGCTCTACTTACTTGTAAGTGCTTAGGTTAACATTTTGTACACGTAATAAAACTGTAATAAAATCAATAATATATTCAGTAGCGATTAAGTAGCAACAAGATCGAAGTTGAAATAAACCAACTGCAAAATCGTCTACTCATTTCAATCAAACCAAACACTGCTGGGACTTACAACCCCAGCATCCTCACCGTTGGGAGTTACAACCCCAACACCATTGCTGGGCAAAGGCCTCTTCCCATGATTTCCAGATAGTTCTTTCAGGACCAAAGTGGACCACCGGTCAACAAGTTTGATCCAGCTGGTCCCGCCATCTTCTACGAGGTCTGTCATTGAAACTAAGTGGTAGGATGCGAGGGCTATATACAGGATCGATAGCACCATCATTTTGTCGTAGGATGTGTTATTATGAGACATTAAACTGTCGTCAAGACTCCACCGAGCAGTCCGGCGGGGAGGGACGGTGGTGGTGAGTGAGATGGCACGGTAATATTATCATACAGTATTGTGACTCGGCCGTATCTTAGAAATAAATGCCTACAGCCGCGCGGTACGTAAACATGCGATAGGGCTACCCGCCTCCAGCATTTTAATTACATTTGCCTACTTTGCGTTTCCATTTAGTTTTGTGATTGTAAATATACTATTTCTATATAAACAAATAAAATATTTTATGAATTGAATAGGAATTGTTCAATAAAAATGCGTGTTGTTTTTTGATTGGTAGATTTAATTATTAAAAAAACATGTTTATATTTTTTCTAGTATTATTCATACACACAGTACAATAAACAACTATTATTAATAATAAAATATCACGTCTTTACTATGAATTATACAAACTAACCAAACAAAACACACATGCCCCGAGGTTTTAATACAAGCGTACCTACCGTATCATGATTCATGAACTGCCTATAATTACCTATTTCACTCGTATCAATCACTTTCCTTTAATCTATTCACTTTATTTATTAATCCAGACATCTTTTTTTTCGGGAGATAAAAGGAAATACTTATCCATTAAAACGAAACACATTATGTACATACCTACTAGTAAGTAAAATTATTTTAGTCTTAGGTACCTTTCAAAGTTTCCAGGTAATCTAAATAAAGTTATCTCTGGATGCGTTATTGACGAATTCATGTAACCAAAAACAGCACAATATATCTTACTCATCATATTAAATATGTACTTGAACTTATTTATAACGAAAAATCGCGCGGTTATTGTTAAAAAAACAATACACCGTCCTTTCGTCACTGCGGCACAGTCGCCGGTCGCGACTGTCATCAAACCGAGCGCACACCGAGATCGAGGCGCGTAGGTATAGCTCGCGCTTCGTCCGTTTGTATGAAGTCGGAATACTGTATACATAATATTACCGTGGAGATGGTGAGGTACTGACCCGATCGTACTGGAAGTGCGGCGCGTGGTGGAAGGAGCGCGCCGCCCCGCGCCCGTACAGGTAGGGGTAGTAGGCGCCGTACATCACCTCGGGGCAGCTCACCGCCATGCCGCCCGGCCGCGCGCGCGCGCCATGCCGCCGCGCGCGACACGCGCGACACGCGCGACGCGCTCACCACGCGCTGCTGCCGCCGACCTGCCGACACACAAACGTAACCACCATCACAACACTGAACATTAACATGCAGTTACACCTTCCAATATCTGCAATACACTATACATACACTGGGCAGCAAGGGCAGCTGAAGGAACAGGGTGGCTTTTTAGTCAGTAGAAGTCTGACACTCCCTTCACCACCGCTCACCCAGAGAGGGAGAAGTTATTGGATGATTTACCCACCCGAAAAAAAAATTATACACTATACCTATACGAAGCGCGGAGGCAGGAATAATATTGATGTACTCGATTACCGAGTGCCGACAGGTGGTAAAAACTTGGAAATTAGGTATTACGGCAACGTGGATACACCTTATTGGTACCTTCTCCAAAAAATATATTTTAGAAACAAAGACTTTAACAACACCTAAAGACCCAAACTCAGAAGAGATATCTGAAATTATAGATAAGAGGCATGCACTTAAAAATAAGGATACACAACAAGATTAGAAAAATAATATCTAAGCAAATTATACAGAACAATAAACAAAACGATATCTCAAAATACTCACATAGTCTTAATACGTTAGAAAAATAGATACATACGAGACCTTGGAGCAGTGAAAATAGCCTACAAAAAGTTAATTAATAATACCAAATAAGTTATGACTCAGCTACAAAACAATTCGGAAACAATTCACAAATAGACAAGATCTACTCAAAATAGAAACTCAATTCTATAAATAATTTCATTAGTAACAACTTGGATAGCATCATACATACACGAATAATATGAGAACCTGTTCCTGTGCCTAGGATCCAGTGGCATAACAAACGAGTTAATAAAATAAGGTTCAATCAGATTCTAGTTAATGGACATTAGGGTGTCCCTTATACGAGCAAAAAAATTTTTTTTCAGTTATCTAAACGCAAACCCCCTAATTTTTTTAATAAACATAATCCTACTGGAATATAAAATTTGTGCTTCCTAGGAGCATATTAACCCGTGCCGACTAGACCATGAAGTTTTTGTAAAAGTATTTTATACTAGCGCTTTGCCCGCGGTTTGACCCGCGTAAGTCCCGTTCCCGTAAAAACATTGTGTTAAAAAGTATAATATGTGTTATTCTAGGACTGTAGCTATACACGTACCAAGTTTCATCACAATCGGTTCAGAAGTTTTTACGTGAAAGAGTAACAAACATCCATAGATATTCACAAACTTTCGCATTTATAATATTAGTAGGATTATAATATTAGTAGGACTATGCAGTTAATTTATCTTTTATTTTATTTTATTTTATTTTATTAAATAGGAACAACAAACAGCTACAAAATGCAAAATTACAAACAGAAAAACTTAAACAACTTAAGTAATAATGTAGCCCACAACGCTGTTCACAGATTACCAGTAATGAATAAGACCTTACAGCCACTAGGAGGTGAGCTGTTCATGCATGACTGTTACATTAATATTCTAAAAACAACAATGCAAAAAGAAAAAAGAAAATTAGGTAAATAAAAACAAAAAAACAACAATAAACAACTAGGTAGTCTTATGTTTAAGTGCCTCATACAAAAGGCTACGAAACCTTTTCAATGAACACGTAAAAATATCTATATGTTCGAATGCTTCATTGTAGGTTGCTGCCATTCGCCGAACTGGTGAACGTAAACCAGTGTTGGATCGGCAGGTACCTACTGCAAAGAGCTTTCCCGCACGCACTTGCCGTCTATGTACAGTTCTGGGGACTGCATAGCACAATACATTATTTAAGTCTATGCAGTCAAAATTGCCATTAACAATGTTAAACAATGTCATTGCCTCTAATTGTTTGCGTCTAGAGCTGAGCGTCAAAAGCCTGTATTTACTGAGTAACTGGTTGTACTGTAAATAAGTTTTGTGACACCTATAGTGCATTGCACGAAGAAACCTACGTTGTACGTTTTCTATCATGTTAGTGTACTTGCCATAGTAAGGGTTCCAGATGGATACGGCATATTCGAGCTGGGAACGGACTAATGTTTTATACAGGCAGAGGTACGAAGAGGTCCGCTTAAAGTCATGAGTGGATCTCATTATAAATCCATACATCTTATATGCCTTATTTACGATTTGTTCAATATGCAAATCCAAACAGAGTTTTGAGTCAAACAATATGCCAAGATCACGAATTGAGTTTACTTTATTTAATAAAGCATTACATAAAGAGTATGAAAACCTGATGATGTTTTTGTTTTTGGTAAAATTTATGTAGTTGCATTTAGGAATACTCAGATGGAGCTTACTAGTGTAACAATAGTCCGTCAGTCGATCCAAGTCCTCTTGAAGAAGATAGCAATCCTGAATGCTATGAATAGGTCTGTACACTTTAAGGTCATCGGCATATAACAAAAACTTAGAATGATGAAAACAGTTACCAATATTATTTATAAAGATAATAAATAAAAGAGGACCGAGAATAGAACCTTGTGGGACACCTGATGTAACACAAGTAGCATGAGAGTGGTATCCGTTAATAACAACCCGTTGACACCGGTTAGTGATGTACGAGATGAACCATCGCAACAAGTTACCACGAATACCATTAAAAGCTATTCGATTTAGCAACAACTCATGGTCCACCTTGTCAAAAGCTTTCTGAAAGTCTGTGTACACTGCATCTACTTGTATACGATTGTCGATATTATTAAATAGGTCAGTAGAAAACAGCAATAAATTAGTTGTCGTGGACCGCTTTTTCACAAAACCGTGCTGTTGCTGTATGATAGTATTATGTAGGATAGGGTAAATTTCGTTGTGTACCAGTCTCTCAAAAAGCTTCGACAAGGTAGATAAAATAGAAATAGGTCGGTATTGTTCAACACTACGCTTAGATCCACTCTTGTGTACAGGTACGATATTAGCCTGCTTCCACACCGTTGGCATAACACCTTGTGTGATACATTTATTGTAGATTATAGCAAGGGGTCTACAGATAAAAGTAGCAGTATTCTTAAGAAAGAATGCAGACAACCCATCAGGGCCTGGTCCTTTTGACGGATCAAGCGATTTCAGTTCAGCCAAAACCGATTCTTCGCTAAAGTGTAAGTTAGAAACAACAATGTCGTTAAACACTGTTTCAGGAGGTAACTGCCATTGAGAAAGAGCAGGCGAAGCAGGCTCATACACGGAAGAAAAGAAATCAGAGAACATGTTGCATATCGATTCTTATCACAAATATGCATGAATAATAGGTAAATATGGATTAAATTATGTAAAACAGGATTTACGAATTATAAATCTTTAATTTATAAAAATATCACTTGACATAATTATTTAGGATACTTTGTTTATAAAGCTTCCTTTTTACAATCAAGATACATTTTCTATGTTCTTAAACGCAACGTAATAAAAACTGTTTGGTGAGAAAGCGGGGGAATTACTAGAACTTTCTCGAAGGACCTTAGCGGGGTGTAATTTTTAGTGGTGAATTATTGACCACACACAGTAATGAGCTGACCAGGTTATGAAGAAAGGTTGTGAGGGACTTACTTGGATATCTTGAGGTGCACGTGGATTGAATCACTTTCTTCTTAGTTGCTGCACTTTCACCTTAGTCTTTATTTTGTCACACGCGTGTATGGCCAACATGAATATTTGATAGTTTTTAGATATATAGATAGATATTAACGGTATTTAGTTAATCTCAGCAAGGCGCGGGGTGATAACTTCACGATGGTTTCTTCTGGAAGACTTTGAGACACAATATTGCGGAGGTAATTATACCTTTTTTCTTGCCACAGCATCTGTACGGTGATTGGCCGGCGTTGAATGCCAATAAGCGGCGCGTGCGGCGAACATCTCCTTCTCATTTGTGGGAATTGTATAGGAAGGAAGGAATATGATTGGTCAATTCAAAAAACCGCGGTCAAGAAAGAATCTGTATTCTAATATGTGATACGTTCGGATATATGTTAGTAGCAAATTAACAAATCAAATAACTTGCGCAAGCATCCTGCCCGGCTTTGAGGATATGTAATATTCTCAAAAGGAGAGAAATATGATAATATATTAAAGCGTACTAAGAAAAAAATATTATAAATATGTTAACTACAGCTAAATTTGGGTTATTGCGCGGTGGTGTTATTGAGAAGGTAAAGGACATAGTTTGACAACGGGTCTCTTGAAAGAGCCACTGCATGTCTTCACCATAGCAACGCGGGTTGTCCCATCCTTGCCGGGAAAAACTTCGGTAATTACACCCATTGGCCAACGTAAAGGAGGGACATCATCCTGATGTATGAGAACCACTGTACCAATCTTAATATTGTCTGCAGCATTCAACCATTTTTGTCTAACTTGAAGATTATGTGAATATTCTATGCGCCATCTCCTCCAGAAACTACAAATTATCTGGTCAAGCAATTTTTTGCGGCAAGTTAGAGACTTCGTCGTTTCGGGAACATTCATGACAGGCAACGAAGTCAACGGAGAAGCCATTATAAAATGAGCGGGAGTAACCGGTTCTGGGTACGGATCTTCATTCAGGACACAAAGCGGTCTGGAATTTAGAACTGCCTCAATTTCAGTGAGAACAGTCGAAAGCTCCTCATAGGTAAGAAGTTGAGAACCGATAACACGGTATAAATGCGTTTTAATAGCTTTAATATTTGATTACCACTCTATGCGGTAGCGGTTAGCAAGTAGTTCTTGCAACTGAGCCTTGGCTCCAACGAAATTAGTTCCGTTATCGGAATAAAAATGCTTAGGATCAAGATTTTCTTGACATTTAGCGACGCGGTTACTAACAAAAATGTTCCATTTGTGTGGTGAGGAATGAATCCATGAAAGCGTAATTGTGTTAACGAAAAAGGCAAATATATTATTAATAGCGGTACGAGAGCGGTAAATGTCATAAACTAGTTTAATTAATTTAGACAAAAGAACAGCGGTACAGAGCTCTAGACGAGCTAGAGATACGACCTTAACAGGTGCAACTTTGGATTTAGCACACACCAAATTTACGTGTGTGTTACCATTTGTATCAGTGACATGTAAGTATATGACGCAGCCATATGCATTCTGTTGGAGTTTGTATCACAGAGCATAATCTCTTTGGTAGAAACTACCGTTGTCATGGAGTTTTTTCCTAACAGACTTGTCATTCCTTCCTTTCTTGTATCGATAGGTATTGAGTAATTAATATATAAATAATATAATGTGTGTTCGATTACGTTTTGTTTACATCGTACACTGTACCTAACCAGGTACCAAACTATCAATTGGTAGCAGAGCGTGGATAGTTCGAGGAACGATGTCGTCATCGTATCGTATAGAACCACTTACTAAAACTAACTATGATACCTGGTGCGTACAGGCTGAGGCCATCCTAATAAAAAATGAGCTATGGGAATGCGTGAGCGGAGCCACAAAGTTATCCGTGAACGCGACTGCAGAAGAGACAGATAAGTTCCTGAAAAGGGACACGATGGCTCGTGCTGAGATCATGCTATTAATATCTCCACCTCAGCTCAAGCAGGTAACTGGCTGTAAAACATCTAAAGAGGTTTGGGACAAGCTAAAGTCTATTCATCAAAGTTCGGGACCTGCGCGAAAAGCAACTTTGCTTAAACAGCTTGTTCTGAAGAAAATGGCTGAAAAAGACGATGCGCAGGATCACTTAAGCAATTTTATGGATGTGGTTGATAAACTAGCAACAATTGGAGTGGAAATCCATCCAGAACTGTTAACCATTATGATGTTGTATAGCCTGCCACAAAGTTTCGAAAATTTTAGGATTGCCATCGAAACTAGAGACAGTTTGCCAAGTCCAGATAATTTAAAAATTAAAATTATCGAAGAAAGTGAAGCCAGAAAGAACAGCAACAATAGAGATAATACTGAAGATGCTTTTTATAGCAGAAATAAAAGACAAGGAAGTAACAATAAATGCGGAACTTTCAAGTTCAGATGCAACAAATGCAAAAGAAAGGGACATAAGGCTTCTGAATGTCAAGCGAGAGCAGGATATAGTGAAAATAATTCAAATCATGGAAGTTTTAGTGTGCAACCAATTTGCCTAACAACTGCGAAGCATTTTAAGAAAAATATTTGGTGCCTCGACAGTGGATGTACAACTCACATGTGCGGAGATGGGGAAAAATTTGACACCATAAATAGTGAGTCTGGAACATTGAAACTAGCTTCAGATCAGTATGTCACTCAAGTAAAAGGCAAAGGAAAAATTACGGTTAGAGTAAAGGATGGACACTACGATATAAATAATGCTCTATATGTACCTGGATTGTCAATGAACTTAATTTCAGTAGGAAAAATCACTGATAATGGATACACCGTAGTATTCCAGAAAGATCAAGCATTAATAAAGAACAGTGGCGGCAAGATTATTCTCAAGGCAAATAGAGAGAATGATTTGTACTACATGAAATTTGACGAAGTAGAAAAGGTCAACGCAGTAGAAGAAGATACAAATATTATGAAGTGGCATAAGAAACTCGGACATTTAAATGAATCTGACCTGAAAGCGGCATCCAAGAAAGAACTAATAAAAGGATTAGAAATAAGAGAAAAGGAAAAGCTGGGGGACTTCGAAACATGTCTAAAAGGAAAGATGACGAGTATACCATTTAATACTTCAGACGGTATAAAGACAAGAGAGCCACTGGAAATTATACATACCGACGTGTGTGGACCTATGCAAGTTGAAACTCATGCTGGATCAAGATACTTCGTGACTTTTATTGATGATTTTACTAGATATTGCTGCGTATATTTCATGAAAAATAAAAGCGAGGTATTCCAGATATTCACAGAATACAAAAATATGGTCGAAAAAGCATTAAAGCATAAAATAAAATCCCTACAATCGGACAATGGTACCGAGTACCAGGGGCGTGCATAGGATTATGACAGGGCATGCGGCGGAGTAAAAACACAGAAAAACTTCTTCTTTTATAGGTTTTTAGCATAGCCACAGCCACGCATCGTAGCATGGTGGCGATGCGTGGCTGTGGCTATGCTAAAAATCTATAAAAGAAGAAGTTTTTGTGAGTAATCGGTCAAAAAAACTTCTTCTTTTATAGATTTTTAGCATAGCCACAGCCACGCATCGTAGCATGGTAGCGATGCGTGGCTGTGGCTATGCTAAAAATCTATAAAAGAAGAAGTTTTTGTGTGTTTTACCCCGCCGCATGCCCTGTCATAATCCTATGCACGCGCCTGCCGAGTACATAAACAAAAATTTTAATAATTATTTAATGCAACATGGGATACAACGCAGATTAACGTCACCCTACACACCTCAAAGTAATGGACTTGCAGAGCGTAAAAATCGGACATTGATCGAGAAGGCGAGATGCCTAATGCTTGAATCAAGCGTTCCAGAGGAGCTGTGGGCAAATGCCATTCATACAGCAAACTATGTAACGAATAGATGCCCAACTAAAGCCCTGAATGGACAGACGCCTTTTCAAAAATGGATTGGTCGTGAACCATCTGCAAGACATCTACATATATTCGGTCAGAAAGCGTTCGTCCTAAGGAAAGGACCTAAAAGAGGATGAAAATTTGCTCCTCGAGCTACCGAAGGCGTATTTGTTGGATATGCAAAATGTGCCAGAGGGTACAGAATCTTCGTTCCTGATTCAAAAGAATTCATAATAAGCAGAGACGTAAAATTTATAAATACCATGTTTTACGGAAAGGACTGTGCAAATTTTGAAGAAACAAGGGAGAATAGAAGAGATATAAATAAAGGAAATACTGATCAGACAGTAAAACCTAAAAGGCAACAAAAAGAAGAAACAACCGAGAATATAAAAATCGACGTAAAAATGAAACACAAATCGCCAAAATCTGATGTACCTAGTTCTTCGACGCAGTATGAAACCCCATCATTGACACAGCTCGATACTACGCCACACGATGTTTTCGGAGACACGTTCAATGATGCACTTGACGAACTAAATGAAAGTGTTGATGAATCAGTAGTCGAACATCATGAAGAATATGAAGCAACCGAATGCGAAAACGTTCATGATCATGCCAATAACAGAAGAAAATCTCAAAGAAAAAGACAATTGCCGGTAGGGCTCAGGATTATGAGATGACAGGCAGAAACGACGAGGAAATGATTACTAAAAAAATTTATCTATGAGAAGAAGAAGAAGAAGAGGGAGATGAAAGGTACTGGCATGATGCCATAAAAGCAGAAATTAGAGCACACGTAAAGAACGGTACGTGGAATATCGCAAAACGAGAAATAGAAATGAATATTGTAGATTTCAAAATGATTTTAAAAAAGAAAACAGGTCCGAAAAACACGGAGATAAAGAAAGCGAGACTAGTTGCAAGAGGATTTAGGCAAAGACCTGGAGTTGACTATGATGAGACTTATTCTCCTGTTGCAAAGTTAAGTTCGATTAGGAGTGTCATCGCTATATCTGTGGAAGAAGATCTGAAACTTAACCAAATGGATGTCACAACAGCTTACCTAAATGGCGTGCTAGATAAGAAAATAGCAATGAAGATGCCAGATTACTTGGAAGAATATGTGGCAGAAATAATGGTGGAAGAAAGTGGTAACAATGATTTAACACTGTTCCATAAAGCTAAGAAAATGTTAGAGGACTTGAAAAACATAAAAGGAGAGAAAGTATGCAATCTCGAAAAAGCACTCTACGGCTTAAAGCAGTCAGGTCGGCAGTGGTACCTGAAACTGAGTAGCGAGCTGGAAAAAATGGGGTTTGTCCCATCAGAAGCTGATCCTTGCGTATATATGTTAAAGAAAGGAGGAGCAAAAATGATGATAGCAATATACGTAGATGATTTGTTAATAGCTTACTCCTGTGACTCAAAATTAAAAGAAATAAAAAAGATACTAAATGAAAAATTTGAAATGAAGGATCTAGGAGAGCCTGAACAACTTCTAGGAATTCAGATTAAAAGGCAAGGAGGAGATGAAATAAAATTATATCAAGAACGATATATAGAAAAAGTGTTGAAGAAATTTAACATGGAAGACTGCAAGCCAACAGTTACACCAATGGAACTTAATCTAAAATTACAGAAAAATGAAAAGTATGATGCAAAATTACCATATCAATAATTAATTGGCACACTGATGTATTTAGCAGTGGCTACCAGGCCTGATATAATGTTCAGTGTGAGCTATTTGTCACAATTCAACAGTTGTTTTGGAGACGAACATTTTAAGAGCGCAAAGCGTGTACTACGTTATTTAAAAGGGACCAAAGGCATGGGCCCGTGCTATAAGAAAACCGAAATGGAGTTGTATGGTCAAGTTGTGCGATAGATCGAAGATCGTACAGTGGCTACTGTTTTAAACTCGCCGGTGCTCCCATTAGCTGGGAAAGCAAAAAACAAAAGAGTGTAGCCTTATCAACGGCCGAAGCCGAGTACACGTGTGTGGCTGAAGCTGCTAAGGAAGCAATCCACCTAAGACGTTTAATAAATGACATATCAGAATGGAGGCAACCCATCGTCAAAATATATAATGATAATCAGGCTGCCATACAATTGACGAAAAATCCTATGATTGGCTCCAAGACAAAGCATATTGATACGAAACTACATTTCATCCGACAGTTAAAAGAAGTTGAAGTAGAATACCGGCCAAGTGCCCACATGGAGGCAGATATGTTAACTAAGAGTTTACCTGGACCAAGACTTAATGGGTTGAGGTCCTCACTTGGTTTAATATAGCGATCATGCTAGTGATGAGGAGGAGCATGTTGGAGTTTGTATCACAGAGCATAATCTCTTTGGTAGAAACTACCGTTGTCATGGAGTTTTTTCCTAACAGACTTGTCATTCCTTCCTTCCTTGTATCGATAGGTATTGAGTAATTAATATATAAATAATATAATGTGTGTTCGATTACGTTTTATTTACATCGTACACTGTACCTAACCAGGTACCAAACTATCACATTCAAGCTGGCATCAGCAAAACCTATTATATTTGTCACGCAACCCATAGAAACGGCTACATGACGAGGTAATTTTGTTTTGTGTAATTTATCATAAAGAATAATCGGCAAAAGTCTCAGAATATATACAATTATGCGCAATAGTTTATTTAATGATAGCTGGCGCACAGTGCGAATGGTTAGAAAGGGACTGGACTTGAGACCAAATGCAACTCGGTTAAATTGAAATTCGCGAATAGGTTCAGCGGTATTAAATTTAAAAAATACTTTTTGGTATCTTCGATGCTCATCAATAACAGCAATTCGAAGATACATCTGTTTTATATCAGCTGTAACTGCAATAGGGAACAAACGGAATTTTAAAAGTAATAAAAATATATCGGCCTGTAAATTCGGCCCTATGTGTAACAAATCATTCAATAACACGCCAGTATGAGACTTAGCGCTCGCGTCAAGAACGATGCGAACTTTAGTTGTTTGTTTATCATTCCTAATAACAGGGTGAAGCGGTATGTAATAACCTACAGTCTGATGAACAGAACTTGGCGTAATTTCAGTTAAATAATTTTTATCGATATACTCTTGGATTATTTCATTATAACTAGCGCGCAAAACAGAGTCGCGAAGCTTAGTTTTTTCCAAATTGATGAGACGTCGATAAGCGACAGCATAAGAATTTCCAAGTGAATCTGGATTTTTACAGAATGGTAACGCGGTACAATACCTACCACTGGAGTCACGTGACACAGTAGAAGCGTATAGCTGTTCACACTCCAGTTCTGGCGGGCTCATAAAAGATTTTGAAGGTACTTCTTCGATATTCCAAAATTTGTTTAAAGATTCGTCTAAAGAAAGAAAACAATGAGATTATCTATATTTAGCGCGGTAGAAAAATATGAAGCGGTATTTACTTCAGCGGGACTATAATTATTATTAGATAAACTAGCGGGTACCTCACCCATAAGAATGTAACCAAACACGGTTTCAATAGCGGACGGAGCGGTAGGTGAGATAATTTTATTGTGAAGTAATAAATACGAGAACAGTTTTGCCCCAAGAAGCAATTCGACCTCACCGGGTACATACCAAAGTGGGTCCGCGAGCGGTAAATCAAACAAATGTTGCACTGCAGACGTGTCCACAAGGTGGATGGCAAGTAGTCCGTGATACAATCGACAACAAGAGCGGTAATTTTAAAAGAATTAATTTTATTGTCAGCAGTAACTGTAATCTCAACGTAACCTATGATAGGCCGCGAAGAAGTTCCGACACCCTTTATAAATGAGTTTGAAAGTGGTATAATGTTTAATTGTAGTTTTTTACAACAGGCGGAAGTAATTATATTATTTTGTGAAGCGTTATCTATTAAACATCTCACAGAAACATGTTTACAATACATTTGTTATCAACGTAGACTCTCACCGTTGATAGGAGTACTGTAGTACGTTGCGTGTTTGTACCTATGCTAGAGCACGCACACAGCGCCACCTGTTGCGAATTCGCGGAGCTAGTGACAGCGTTTTCTAAATGTAAAAGAGAATGATGACGCTTGTTACATGTTCTACAATTATGAATAGATTTACACTGTGAAGCAGTGTGCGTTACTAAGACAGTTTACACATCCACGTTTGTTTTTAATAAAGTCCAAACGCGAATTTGCTGAGAGTGATTGAAAGGTTGGACAAGTGTAAAGTTTACAATGATCACATTTATTGCAATACAAACAAGTTTGGTTATTATCGCAAGCAACAAAAGTATGTACTGTACTATTACGTGACTGATTGCGAGAAGAGTTATTATTTTTATTAAGGTTGTTACTCACTAACGCGGTGCGAGATGATACAGTTCGATCTAATATATTAACTTGCGATTTTATAAATTCCACGAAATCCGTATAAGTAGGAATTTCCTCATCTCTTTTATGCATTTCGAATAAATGTACGGTAGCGGGGTCCAACTTTCTCAAAGCTAAATTTAACAAAATGAAATCCTTTAAATCGTTAATTTGTAATTGTTCTAAAGCAGAAACAGACGCGTGAAAACTTTCAATGAAACTATTTAAAGATGCGGAATTATTAATTGCGGGTTTAATATTTAATATGTTTGACATGTAATGTGAGCCTAATGCTCGTTTATCCTGATACTTTTTAACTAAACTGTCCCAGATAGCGGTATAATTATCACCTGACGGAATAATTCCGGCGGTAATTTGCAATGCATTTCCCTTTAGATTACCGATCAGATACTGCACACGTTGAGAATCTGTAAGGTTTAAATTTTTATGGATATTTGATTTAAATGATTCATAGAAAACAGGCCAGTTATCAATCCTACCATCAAAGGACGGAATTTGAATCGGTGGGAGCTTGACCCCACCTGTATATTGTTTTACGTTATCATGCGACGCTGACTCGGTTGATGACCTTTAATATTGCGTAATGAGAGAACGCACTCGTTCTACGCGCGTATAAATACCGTCGAAGGATGCAAGACTGTTATAATCAATTTTATGATCAGGATTTAATTGTAAAGAATATGTATTTATTTTGTCTAAATTGGAACTAAATTCTTGACGGGTTACTGAGAGAATTTCCGTGTCCGCCATGAATGATTCCGAGGAACGAAGTTCAATACTAGAAATATTTACTCTTTTTGAAGTTTCATATAATGACGATAAACGTTCAAAGATTGCTTGATTTTTAGCTTGAAGTAATTTGACTTTTACTTTAAGATCTTCCATATTGGAATATTAACAGAAAATATCGGAGATTAATATTAAGTATAGCGGGTAGATTAGAATAATATTATTTTAAGCGGGTTTAAACAAAGGAATGCGGTTGAATATAATTTGTAGTGAAGTTAGCCGAGATAACTCACGATAATAAGCGGTTAGAATATTTACCTATGCTAATTCAATGCAATAGGAGAAATATTAAGTTGATACAGTAATTCTCAATGAATTATATAATTAGCGGGAAAGTAAGTACGAATCACCGAACGGTATGTACGCGTCCAATATGGCGATCTCACGAACTTTGTATTTTAGGTATTTAGACCTAAATCCTAGGTATGAGACCTATAATTACGTTGCGGTAAACTTATAAAAAGTATAGAAGATCGCTGATTCTATGAATCCAGCTCGTTTGGACCAAAGTTATGGTGCGAAAGCGGGGGAATTACTAGAACTTTCTCGAAGGACCTTAGCAGGGTGTAATTTTTAGCGGTGAATTATTGACCACACACAGTAATGAGCTGACCAGGGTATGAAGAAAGGTTGTGAGGGACTTACATGGATATCTTGAGGTGCACGTGGATTGAATCACTTTCTTCTTAGTTGCTGCACTTTCACCTTAGTCTTTATTTTGTCACACGCGTGTATGGCCAACACGAATATTTGATAGTTTTTAGATATATAGATAGATAGATAGATATTAACGGTATTTAGTTAATCTCAGCAAGGCGCGGGGTGATAACTTCACGATGGTTTCTTCTGGAAGACTTTGAGATACAATATTGCGGAGGTAATTATACCTTTTTTCTTGCCACAGCATCTGTACGGTGATTGGCCGGCGTTGAATGCCAATAAGCGGCGCGTGCGGCGAACATCTCCTCTCTCATTTGTGGGAATTGTATAGGAAGGAAGGAATATGATTGGTCAACTCAAAAAACCGCGGTCAAGAAAGAATCTGTATTCTAATATGTGATACGTTCGGATATATGTTAGTAGAAAGTTACAAATCAAATAACTTGAGCAGCACTGCTTTTGTTCTTCTTTCGCAGTAATCAAGGCATGGAAGTCTTGCACAAGCTTCACAGCTCTTTCTGCAGTATCATTAACTGCTTTAAGGCTATAAACCATATTTTTACATGCAAAGAACTCAGCATTTTCGTACAAGCTTTCCGTCGTCGAATAGGGATAATACAGCTATTTCTTCTGACAAATACCACAAGTGTTGACCAAACTTACTCAGGGCGGCTACAAAAATAAATTTGTCTATAGTTTCGTACTGTTTTAGCTTCTTTAAAAAGCGGAAATCTTGATTTGGTGCTTTAACTGCCAAACTGCATCCAAGCCATGCCTTCACATAAATTGTCACAATGAAAAGACAAACATCTCGTAATGCTACTTTATCTTTAAGGGTCAGTTTGAACTGAGATTGTAGCAAACATATTTTCAAAGAATAAATAGCTCTTGCCATCCACCGCGCTTGATGCATTGCACCAGGAGGCCGTATTTTAAGCTTGTTTACATTATCTCCTCCCAAAAAGTTATAGATAGTTCTATGAGCTCCCGGTAATCGTCGCGTATAATATTTTTTTGCAATTCGTTGCTAAAATACGACAGTAATTCTTTAATAGTCGAGTCAGAGAGATGCTGTTTCACAAAATCAATACACAGTTAGATTGCGTTACAATTAATATTTTTCCAGTTGTCTCTAAATTTTTTGAACAGTAGGATATCCGCACTGCTAGTGACTTGAGGAATCATTGTTTCAAACATACTTTTCAAGACCAATTCATAAATATGATGACGGCAAGCAAACAGTAACAATTCTCTCTCTCTAATTTATGTTCTAAAAGAGCACAAGCACCATTAATGCGACCTGTATTGGAAACTGTCGTATCGCAGCTCATTATTTGTACCTTATCACTGAGGTTTCAATCATATAGCGCTGTAAAAACTGTGTCAGCTTGGTCTTTGCCGGATGAACTGTCCAGTTTTGGCACTGCTAGAAGTTGTTCCATGTCTCCAAATGAAATAAGAATTGGCAAGCGTTCTTCTTTAGAACTTCTCACATCTAAACCTGGTAACAATTTGCCATCCCAATGAACAGTAACTACTTCAGGCACGTTACTCTGGAAATCAGACTTGATAGATTCAGCTCTAGCCATTCTCATTTGTGTTCGAATCCGAATTTTCTAATTCTTCAGGAGATACGAAGTCATGTGAAGTGGAAGTCACCGATAAGTTTTTTGAAGATATTTGCTTAAATCTTTTCTTGTCTTCTACTATTTCTCTCTGTCTGGCCCGTTCTTCCTTCTCCGCTAATTTTTTGTCAACTCCCGCCAAGAAACCAGAACGCCCCGGCTGTCTTTAGTTTTGTAGAAAGATTTTATCTTCATCTATTTTCAATATATTTAGGGCATCAGCGTGAGCAATATCGAATAAATTATCTAAATTCTTTTGAAAGTCTTCCTCACGACGTTTATAAACATCCTGGGTTTTTTTTACAATTCTTTCGCAGCTCTCGCCAGACTTGATAAAGGTCCACAAGCTACTTTACACAATTTGCTTGAGCTCTAGTAGTTATTCTAGCTTTTTCCCAGACGATAATGGACTCCCGAATTACTAGACTTGCACTTTCACTGACAGTTGATAATTTAACTTCGCGGATGTTAAAAAAAGAACCGCGGGAACTTGTCGGTTCCACTGACATCTTGAAAAAATAAAACCATCCACGTTAATTACTCGAGAATCCGGGATTAAGAGCCCACAAGCTAGAGGCGCGAACTCGTTGGTGCCGTAGCTAATTCGCATGCTATTTCACCTAACATCGTGCGAGAAAGAAATAGACTCAGTGATGAGCGGGACGAAACTGTTGCGCGCACACAAACACTCCCGTGTAGTACACACCACACGGCACCGTGACGTCGCGCCGCACACTTGCGCAAGGTCATTGATAAATGCGGGCGATCGCGAGTTACTCATATTTTTTTATACGGTAACTACGCTCGAATTTGTATTTATTTCATAATAGATAAATGTACCTACATCCTTACGGAGACTTCTTGCTGCCGAGATATACACTTATGTTTATACTGTGGCTTTGCCGACCACGAGTATGATATTATGGACTTTATTACTTACTATTTCATAAAATAAAAAACGTGTTATTTATAGTAAATATTTTTACTGATAAACATTTCTTCAAAATAAAGTAATGTACGTAAGTACCACAAATTGGTTTTACAATAACATTACCTACCAATAAAGTTTTAATAATTAGAATGTGAATTGATTTTCTAAAAAAGCACTGAACGGATTTTTATACGGTTTTTACTAAAAGGTAGTGCAATTCTTGAGGAGGTTACAAACACACAATTTACATAACGGCTTTATGTAAATTGGATGAAATATAAAGATTACTGTTGAAGAGGTTGCGCGCGGTAGTAATGTCTCGCTTACTGGGAGATTTACTCGCGTGCACCGCGTAATCCAGCTGAAATACACTAAATTTATGTACGAAAGAATAGTAGATCAACAAAAATACTACAGAAAAGTCCTCAATAGCATGTCTCTATCTCTTATGGTCAACTCGCAATAACTACATTTATGTTCAAAATTTAAATTAAAAATATTACATCATTTTCGAGACTGGTTTTTGCTGTTCAGTATTAATCCTTATCTAAATAAATGTGTTTGTTAGCTTTGCCATGTAATATAGATCAAAATTGCCCTTTGCACTATATAAATCAAATAAGTATTTTAGAAGATATTATAGATTTATTCGGAAGTCTCGCAACGTCGCTATTCACACCGCAGCGCAGCACCCGCCCGGGGCGGCCCGAGACCGCCCGATCCGATTATCCGAAGCTCGCGTTCATTCAAGAAATGATTTAAAAGCATTGATGGTTTTGTCGTTGTCATTTCATGATTTTAAAATACCGATGATTTTTACCTGTGACATGATATCGGACTCATCTCTACTTTGAAGCGGAACGTCTAAAAAATTACGAGTAGGCATTTAGGAAATATATAAATAACTCATAACCTGAAAATAGGACACTGAACTCATCATTCTGAGCCAAGACCAAACCTGAAATCGCGAAAAAAATCGACTGTTTCACAATGACGTATTATAATATATTTGCTGTTCGCATATAGTTGTCGCCAAATAACTTGGCAAGAGTCGTTCAATGCCCAGAAGTCGAATTTTAGGTGTCAGCGTTTGTCAGCGGGACGCGGGGTATGACATAGCGCCGCTCCGAGCGCGCGATTGGTGCGTCAGTAGTTCTCGTTCAATTTGCTCCCGAATACACTTGCGCACACGAAAGTTGTACCCTTTGTTTTTGTTACGAGTTGTTGTTTTAAATTTATTTGTTACGTTGATTATAATGCCAGGACCAAATACCGTTTTACGCAGACTATTAAAACGTCAGAAAGAACAGTTAGGCACTATAGTTAAGGGAGGTTGAAATTCCGAATTCGTCACTGTCTTTAGGACACCGGGAAAAGAAAAGAATAAAGGGGGTAGCAGTTTTATTAACTAATTGTGACGTCGAGAACATCTTATTTTTAATGTTCTTTTTTAATATATTTTTTTTACTTTTAAATGTATTTATGTATTATATCTATTTTATTTATAATACCGAATTAACGAATGAATTCCTCTTCTTTCTTTAAAATTCTTCTGAACAGACATGATTAAAAATAAATGATGGCAATAACCATAGAATAATGGCAAGCAGTAAAAGAGACCACTTTTTTCTTCCACTAAGTGCACGATGCGCGAACTTACTCCCACTACGCCAAAACCTTGCCAACTTAGGTGACAAGGACTATACCTACATACTTACGATTCTGATATTATTTATACCAATATTAAAAAGCCGAAAGTTTGTTTGTTTGAACGCGCTAATCTTCGAAAGAACTGGAAGGATTTCAAAAAATATTTCTGATTATAATGGGCAGTTTCATGGGGAAGGCTAGATCGGATATCAAGCATCACGCTAATGCTCTCGGTTTTCCTAAAATAAGGGCATTAGTGAAGTACCTAAGTCGGAAGTAAATTACTATAATCGCGTGCGCTGGCGAAATGCTGAGATCAGCTGAGATATACCAAAAGTTCATGCACTACAAAAATGTAGGGATTTTGCAGATCTAAAAAAGTCCGCGGTACTACCTACATATCTAACCTTTGTAAATAAAAACAATAAGGCAAATTATGTTATGTGTATGATACTTACGTTCGAAAGTAGTTTTATCAAGACATTTTTATGAAGATAAGCTTTGTCTTTTACAGTACATAATTTGGACGCACAGTTTAGGAGAAATGTAAAATTAAAATTATTCAACAACTTTATTTGCTGAAGCAGCGCTCGGCGCGCGGACTTACCTACCTATACTCCCCGATACATACCGCACTGATAGTATAGGTACCTAACCTTAGTTTCATTTCAATTTCTTTGCTAAGAGACTTCCTATCATGTAGGTATGTAAAATCGTTTCACCTTTTTTTACTTCAGGTGTGTGATTTTTATACCTATACTTAACTAGACGTATTTTTCGTCTATATTTTTACGATTCTTTAGTTTGTGTGTTACCTATAATAGGAAATCAATTCATATTTAGTACAGGAATATATAGTATCTAAGTCGTTACTTTTATTAAAATATCTTCGAAGCAATGTCATAAATAAGTGCTATAGTTTTGATTTGACGGAACCAGCGCGAGCGACTAGACTTTATAGGTAGGTACCTCGAATCCACACAGTACCTACAGATTTACCTTTTAGTTAGAAAAGGAGACAAATTCCTGTAGCTAAAGGTATTTTTTGCAGTCACAATAAATAAAGCGTCGGGGTAGCGGGCCTAGCGGGAATGTTCTAAAGAGATACCGAGGCCCGGGAACGCAAGGGCAGCTGAAGGAACAAGCAGGTGGATTTTTAGTCAGTAGAAGTCTGACACTCTTTTCCGATCCACCCAGAGCGGGACCCGATAAAAACATTTCACATCAGACATTTTAATGTCCCCTCTAACTTTTAAACAATCTTACTTCTTATTACCAAAATACTCTAAATTTATACTCACTTAGCAATATGATAAAGAACTATCTTTACTTCGCGATTCTCTAACTAGTGCGAATGAGATAGGTATAGATACCTACTTAAATTTTTACTGTCGCTTTTTCGACTCCCCACGAGACCCCCCTTCCCCTCCCCGCACCCCTCTCAGGGCTACCTCACCCCCCCCCGCGACCTAACTTCGTTCCCGTGGTCGCAAGATAGCCGAGTTTGGGCTCATTTTAAAGGACATCAAAAGCTCTACCACTTGGCCCCAACAGAATTCCAAAATTCGGCAATTTATGTGTCTGTCTCTTTTTACTGTCGCTTTTTCGTTTCATAAACTTTCAAATCACAACGACGCTAAAGAAGTTTTCACTTCAAAAATATGTCATTTATAGTACCTAAATATTTTGTTGATAAATATTTCTTCAAAATAAAGTTATGTAATAATAACGGATGGAACAGTCAGTAAGAGTTTGCCACGCCCTTCCGCTCTACCCCGATCCGGGGCTGCGGTATCTCGTTAGAACATTCTAGAAACCCAAAACCCGCAGGATGTTAAATATACCTACTATTACATATCATATTCGACATACAAATTTTCATTGACAATACATAGCCATTAAAAAATATAGTAATGGTTGGGAAAATCATCGAATAACTTCTCCCGCTCTGGGTTAAGCGGAAGGGAGTGTCAGACTTCTACTGACTAAAAACCCACCCTGTCCCTTCAGCTGCCCGTAAGTTCCGGGGCCACGGTATCTTGTTAGTACATTTCCGCAACCCCGGCGGGCTAGTTTTTTTTTTTTACGAAGAATATACAAAGCGAAGTTCCTTATCTATTTCTTATTTATAGACATCAGAATGAGATAGAAAAGTATACTACCTATCTTACTTAGTAGGTACATAATATTTCAAATGCAAATATCAAGAATATACCTACCTACCTAACGTACGTAATAACTATCGTTATTTTGCAGTTATTAGTTTACAATGTTAATAATATTAATTATTAGTCAAGGTATGGAACTCTCTGCCGACTTCTGTGTTCCCTGCCACATACCTATGATCCGTCAGTCTTTAAAGCAAGAGTGAATAGGCATTTTCTGGGCTCGCTTGTCCGATCGTAGACCTCATTTTATACTTATGTGTATGATCGAGGTCAAGGGCACATCCGTATTAAAAAAAAAAATATAACAAGCAAGACTATGGGTAGGTATAGGTACTTAGGAATTTATATCCAAAAAATAAAATACCTACAACTTATCCATTATTAATTTGTAGTGCTGAAGTCAATAAACTATATTATATAATCAATGTATAATAATAAACTCACGAAATATTGAATTTACCTCAAGTTCAACTGCAAGACAAAAACTAAATCATTCAAAGTAATCGCGAAGTCAAATAATCAATAAAGTATCAAAATCCAAAGCTCAATGTCAAGGGTTAAAGTGATAACGATACTAAGGTGCAAATGATAATAACACAGTCATCCCTAGTATACATACATTCACAACACGCACGACCTAAAATTACGTAATTTTAGCAGATAAGCAGACTGACCGGGGAAATTGCGCGAAATGCACACAGGCACTGGTTCCCGGCTTGTGTAACTGTGTGCGTGCACCCGCCCCGCCCGCGCGCCCGGGGGGTAAACATTCAAGTGAAATGCAGAATGATTCTTGTAAGAAACGGGCGCCTCAAAATTGACGAGTAGCCTTTTAGGAGAAATGGTTTTACCAAAAAGCAACTAGATGTTTTAATTCTAAATAAAGTTATTTAAACTCTTCAATAACTAAACTATGTCAGTAAAAATTTTGTTTCAGAGATTTTATATTTTACTTTTATACTTTTAAGGCCCCAAGTTGCGTTAAAATTCGTGTTAAAATACGGAACTTTGGAGGCTCAGAACTTTCAAATTCCTTATTATTTTACTATTTTTGTTCATCACGGGCATAGATAATGACAAGACAAATCGATATTATACTCAACTTTGAAAGTACGATATCAAATAATGGAGTAATCCTACAAGTATATTTGTATGGAGAAAATGTCGACTAGCGTGGCCTTAACTAACGAATAGAGTGCATACGCGAGGCGCGAGCGATGTAACTTGTACGCACGTGTTTTGCAAGCAAGTCGGCACGGGTTGCAGTGGTTCAATTGAGCTAAAAATTTATTTTTAAGTATTTTATGGTCAAATAATTAAAATTAGGGGGTATGCGTTGAAAAAATAAAACTTTGAAAAATAAGGGACACCCTAATGGACATGTACTGAAATCATCCCATAGAGATATGTCAATAAGATATATATTATAAGAATAGAGTGCAGAAGAGTTACATTAGCCTGTAATTGGGAACGATAGAAGCGAGGAGAGAGACAGACGCCGACTATTCATCCATCTCTCTTTTGCAGAGCGTTGTGATTGGCCCTACTGAAGATGGTGAAGTGGGAGTTTTAACAGTAACTGTTTTTGCATGATAATGCAAAACAGATAATTAATAATAATAATAATTAATAATAATCTGTGGCCCTGTTGTCAACACGGACGTCAAATATTTTCATCCTGATTTTTATAAATAATTTATAAATTAAATAGTTAAATACAATGTTCGACAGAACGAAAATAGTTAAAAAAAAACCAACAATCCATAAAACCACACTTCATATATGTTCCAACTAAGAAAATAGACCAAACGACGTAAATGAAAACTTCGTACAACCGTACAACGTAGACAATGTTGACCAGAAACCGGGCAAGATTACTCAATAACACACGCCCAAGACCTGCGGAATCGTCGCTCAGCTCCGCCTCGCAGCCGCCGGGACCAGCTCTAGCCGTGAGTGAAGAGACTCCGGCCGCTGCAGTCGCGTCGAGCTCGAGCGACGAATACTTCTCGCCGCCGACGACACCACCACCTGCGCGTCGGCGAGGAAGAGGCCGCCCTCCGGCCAGCTTAGGACTTCGAGGCCCGCCGGCCTCCGATAGGGTCCCCGCTGCCGGTGGAAGTGTGCAGCGCATGCGATGGACACATTCCATCAATGAAAATGTCATGCGCTCATACTTTGGGGCTACAGAGGGAGGAACTAACTTGACTGCGTACCGTGGTCGGATGCTCTCTCTGTTTCAGGTACTTGAACCAGCTGTCAACGTTTCGGCCCAACGATTATCGGATCAGGTGCGGGTCATCCAGCGTAACCGTATGTTGGATGACGCCGTACTTGATAGACTACGCCTCGAATCACGGTGCAGCCGTGTCTCATCTGCTTCGCCACTGGCAGCGGTGCAACTACAACCCAGTATCTCACCGCGATCCGACCACGTCGGTGAAGATGATGATGACGAGGCTATAACCGTGAGTACCCAATGCAGTGAACGATTGAGGAGTGCTTTGGAGTGTGCATTACGGGAGTATCGCACCACACCGCCTGAGCTTAGACCTCGTCTGCCTCGTTTACCCATGCATAGGAAAAATAGGGTGCTAGTGTGTGCTCTAGATTTACTGCTGTCAAATTATTTTGACAATAGTGAAGACCTCACCGATACTCATTCGATCCTATACTGTGCAGCTGTAGCGGCTTGTCGCGTAGCTCATGTCAAGTTTCCAAAGACTGACAGAGTTATACGACCAGCTGTACCAGCTTGGCAGGGCAGGATCGAACGTCGTATTGCGGCTAGAGCACTCATTGGTAAACTTATCTGCTTCAGGCAGGGCAACACTCGTCCTAGAGTGATGCGCTTTATGAGGCGGGCGTTTGCGGGGACTGATATCAGTCCTCGGGATTATTTGACCCGCGTAACAGAGCGTATCGACTTCCTGAAGCAGAAAGTCTATGCATGGGCAAATCGAATTCGTCGATATAAGCGGCGGGTGGAGCGATACACTCAGAATCGCACATTCCAAAGCAATGAAAGGTGGGTTTATAGGACCTGGGAGCGACCTGACCAAGGTGTGACTGATACGTGCCTACCGGATGATGACGCCATGTGCTCGTTCTGGCGCAGCATCTGGTCGGTGCCTGTCAGCCACACCGAGGGTGGCTGGATGAGTGAGATCAAGCGCACGTGCGACCTTATACCAGAAATGGGGGCAATTACTATCAGCCCCCAAGATGTAACCCGTGCAGTCCGTCGGTTATGCAACTGGAAATCTCTAGGGCCGGACGGGCTGCACAATTTCTGGATAAAATGGTTTCAAAGCTCGCACGCTCGCTTGGCCACTCAGTTCCAGTCTGCCTTAGAGCTAGGATCGCTACCTCAATTCCTAACTACAGGAATAACCCACCTGCTCCATAAATCAGGCAGTACTTCGGAAACTAAAAATTATAGACCGATTGCGTGCTTACCGACGCCGACGGTCTATAAAGTTCTTACATCCATTTTGAGAGCCAAAATTAATAATCACATTGATACAAATTCAATCATGTCTGCTTCTCAGAATGGATGTAGGAACGGGTCCCGCTGTACTAAGGAGCTTCTCCTCATCGATATTGCCATAAACCAACAGGTTCGTCGTTCCCGAAGGAATCTGTCGACATGTTGGACAGGCCCGTTGGTATAGTGGTCAGTGGCCCTGACTGCTATGCGCAAGGTCGTGGGTTCGATTCCCACCTAGGACAAATGTTTGTGTGATGAGCATGATCATTTGTTCTTTGTCTGGGTGTAATTTATCTATAATATGTATGTATTTAGAAATATATATGTAAGTTTATCAGTTGTCTAGTACTCATATCACAAGCTCTGCTTAGTTCGGGACTAGATGGCGTTGTGTGAAAGTTGTGGAATATTATTATAATTATTATTATTATAAGAAGGCCTATGACTCGGTTCCACATACATGGCTCATGAAGGTGTTGGAGTTGTACAAAATAAATCCAATAATCCAATAATCCTACTTTCCTTGAGTCATGTAAGGGGCAATGGAAGACGGTCCTCTGCTATCCAGGATGTCAACAGATCCAGGAAAACAGCGAACGGATTAGGATTGAGCGTGGTACTTTTCAGGGCGACAGTCTGAGCCCACTGTGGTTTTGTCTGGCTCTTAACCCTCTCAGTACACTGCTGGAGGGTTCGGGGCAAGGCTACCAGTTGAGAAGAGATGGTCAGGTCATATCACACTTGCTTTACATGGATGATTTGAAACTTTTTGCCCCCAGCAAGTTGCAACTCATGGAGCTACTGAAGGTAACGGAAACCTTCAGTAGCGCCATCAGGGTGGAATTTGGGGTGGACAAATGTGCGGTCATGCATGTAAAGCAAGGGAAGATTATGGAATCCGTGGGAACTCAACTCTCGGATTCCATACACCTAAGATCCCTCGGCTCAACTGAAACCTACAAGTATTTGGGTATGTCAGAGGCACTAGGCATCAATGTTGCTTATGTTAAACAATCATTGAAGGAACGCTTCTTTGGCCGCCTGAATAAAGTACTGAATAGCGGAAACAAGGTGCGTGCCTTCAATGGTTGGGTCATGCCAGTATTGATGTACTCTTTTGGCATACTCAAATGGACTCAGACTGAACTTGACGCCTTGGACAGGTGGGTCCGCACATCGCTGACTGCAAATCGAATGCATCACCCACGTTCATCGGTGATGAAGCTGTATATCCCGCGGAAGTGCGGGGGTCGTGGCTTTTTAAATGCAAAGACCCTGCACAACCGCGAGATATGCAGCCTTAGGGAATATTTCCTAGAAGCCGACGTGGGTATGCATCGAGATGTGGTAGCGATGGACAAAAGCCTCACTCCACTCTCCTTAGGTACCGAGAATTGGCGCAAACCTGTAGTATTAGATACTAATGACCGCAGAGAAGTATGGCAGAGCAAGGAGCTTCACGGATGCTATTACCGGGCCTTTCATGGGTCTGACGTAGATACATTAGCGTCCGTAGCCTGGCTACGTTTTGGTGACCTCTTCGGGGAAACCAAAGGTTTTGTCTGTGCAATTATGGATGAAGTTATGATGACGAATAACTATCGGAAATATATTGTGAAGGATGGTACGGTAGACATATGTCGGGCATGTCACAAACCGGGAGAATCCATTCGTCACATTATCTCCGGTTGTTCTCGTCTGGCTAACGGAGACTATTTGCATAGACACAACCTTGTAGCTTCCTAGCTTGTTCACCAGCAACTTGCTCTTAAATACAATCTCGTGGAATTAGAAGTACCGTACTATAGATATGTGCCCGACCCAGTTCTCGAAAATGGCAATATTACACTGTACTGGGATCGGTCTATCATCACTGAGAGGACTATTGTTGCCAATAAGCCTGATATAGTGGTGATAGACCGATTAGAGCGTCGCACAATGATTGTTGATATAGCAGTCCCCCATGACGAGAACCTCGTGAAAAATGAGATATATAAAAAAAATAAGTACCTTGACCTGGCGCGCGAGGTTGTCGACATATAGGATGTGGAGACAGCAATCATTGTGCCGATAGTCGTCTCAGCCAATGGCATAATAGCCAAGAGCCTCGACCAACATCTAAGGAGGCTCTCGTTGGGCAGCTGGATCAAGGGCTTGATACAGAAAGCAGTACTCCTGGAAACGGCGCGTATTGTGAGGAGGTTCCTCTCTATGGAGCCCTGACCACCGGTAGCTTGAACCCTGTTCCCGATACCGGTGGGCTACTATTTTTTATATTTTTAAATGTTTTTATGTTTTTTATTAATATTTAAAAATGTAATTTATATGTACATAGATTTAATAAATCTATACTAATATTATAAAGAGGTAAAATTTGTAAGTTTGTATGTAGGGGGTAATCTCTGAAACTACCGAACCGATTTTGAAAATTCTTTCGCTTACATGTAGCTGCATTATCCCTGAGTGCTATAGGCTATAAATTATCTTTCCCGTGGAATATTTTCGACTTCTACGCGGACGAAGTCGCGCGCAGAAGCTAGTGGAATAATAATTAAATAATAATTGATAAATTAGTCACATACCTTTATCTACTAATTCGTTTACAAATGAAAACAAAAAGGTGCCTATATAGGTACTATATACGGTATACGTATGTATACATGATTTTCATACAGCTCCGCGTCTGCTACACTCTCAATACACAAGCGATAGGATTTGCTAGCAAACACTGCTCATTAGCCAATCACAGTACTCTGCAAGAGAGAGACAGATGAATAGTCAGCATCTGTCTCTCTCTTCGCCTCTATCGTTATATTTAACAATTTCTGCACTCTTATATCTCTATGAATCATCCTTCTATATAAAAAACCGGTCAAGTGCGTGTCGGGCCACGCAAGTGTAGGGTTCCGTAGTTTTTATAGCAGCCAAGTGCGTGTCGTATTCGCTGACTGATCGTTTCGTACCATGCTCTAACTAAAAGCCAAACATGACTACCTAACTAATTTGACTTCCTATACAAATCCTCACCTGATCCGACAATTTTGCACGGAAAGTTTCAATTTTTTTTTAGAGATTTGTATAAAACTTGTCATAGCCGGTGTTTTGAATTTAAATACGGACACAGAGCTACACTACTCAATCGTCACAAGAAGCTAGCACGATACAACTGGCGCTTAGCGCCATCTATCGACATTTCTATAGAGTTGTTCGAAATTTTCGAGTCAAATACTATTGGTCGACTATTACTCGTAAACTTGTAAATCACCCTTTTGTGTGATAGTTTTCCTATAAATTTCGTTATATATAGGTACTACTGCCGTGACATTTGAATTTCTAACTATAACCGTTTAGTTGATAGAGGGGGAGGACAGTTGACTCTAACGAAAATTGGTACTTTAAAGCTTGATAAGTCATGAACGGTTTACTTAATCAAAAAACGGTCTTACCAAACCCCTAATATTTTTGAAAGACCTATCCAACGACATCCCACACTAAGGGAAGAACGAAAAAAAAATTATCATCCCACTTTACATGTATGGGAGGTACCCTAAATAATTGTTTTTTTTTTTTAATTTTATTTGTCACTTTTTTGGCGTCATTAACGTGTATACTCATGCCAAAGTACAACTTTCTAGTACCAATAGTTTTGGAGCTAAACCGCGGACAGACGGACAGACAGACGGACATGGCGAAACTATAAGGGTTCCTTGTTGACTACGGAACCCTAAAAAGGAGCCCTATCAATGATTTCAAACTATAGACCTATAAGCCTATTCTATCTAGTCTATTGCCATGACTCTACAAAAAAAGCAGTAATGCAAGCAGGATTTATAAAAAATCGATACGAATATGACTGAGTGGCAAGTCAATCAAGTACATCAGCTTTATAGACTATTTGAAAACCTTTGGACTCTATTTCGCACAACTCAATGTGGAATGCAAGGCAAGGTTTAAATGAGGACCACGGCCACATAAATATAATCAAACAAATACATATATGAGAATAGTAAAATAAGAATTAAACTCTACTCTTCTGGGCCAGTTTTCAATATTGGAAGAGGGGTAAAAGGGTGACCCGCTATTACCTAAAATCTTCATCTTAGTCCTAGAACAGATATTCAGATCACTCGAGTGGAATGAAATATTCACGGATAGTACTTAAAAACTCACGTGAGTAGAATCTTGTTTTGAGGATTTTTAGACTCCAAACTCATGTCTCGATAAACAAGACTTGTATAATTTTCGTCAGCGCCATTTTGAACGTATGCAGCGTGGCGATTAGGTTATCACATTAATTGAAACCACGTACTCTATATTAGGTATTTTATCATAGCTATTTAATGTGATAACCTAATCGCCACCCTGTATAGGTTAAGATCTTATATTCATTAAAAATCAATTGGTCAAGATCAAGCATCTGCCTGCTCCGTGGCTAACAGATGACGTGAAAGCAATTTTACAAAAAAAGGCAGCAGCAAAATCTAGGTATAAGTGCAGACCTAGCTCCTTAAATCGTGAAAAATACGTCGCTATCAGAAATCGCAGCAACTTGGTTTGTAGGGATGTCCAACGCCGCCACATTCATAAGTCCGTTGAAAACGGTGATCCAGCTAAAGTTTGGCTTAAGCATTAGGGAATTGGAAAGTCACGTCAAGAATTTGTTCCTAAAGATATAGATCTTGAATTACTCAATCAACATTTTTCCACCTCTTGTAGTTTCAATGGGGCTGTTAAAACCATAACTTTAGATAATCTTTCGTCTCTTCCCACTCCCGATTATTCTCCTTTTGTTTTCAATCAATTTGCTAGTTGAGATGTTAAGAAGAGTTTTTATCAATCACGTCAAATGCTGTTGGTAGTGACTGTGTAAGTCGCAAGATGATACTCCCTATTTTGGACGAAATCCTTCCTGTCATCTGCCATATCCTTAATCATTCCGTATCCTCTGGTGTTTTTCCATCTGCATGGAAAGAAGCTCATGTAACCCCACTTCCAAAAAAATGTAATCCTGTTTCTTTCTCTGAATTCCGTCCCATTTCCATTTTACCGTTCCTGTCCAAAGTCCTAGAACGCCTTATTCATAGTCAGCTTAGTGCTTTCCTCTATAGAAACAGACTCCTTAATTTTTACCAATCCAGGTTTGAACCAAATGAACTTCTCTCATCCTACTACCTTTATGCTAACGATCAGCAAATTTATTCGCAAGCTCCCGTTTAAGATTTGTCTGAGGCGATAAAGACAGTGAATAAAGATTTAGCGCGTATTTCCGATTGGAGTTTAGATCATGGTTTGAAGGTTAATCCTGCGAAGACTAAAGTCATTATTGTTGGCAGCCCTAGGCTACGTTCCAAAATTGAATGGACGACCCTTCCCCAAATCATTTTTGATGGAGCCCTACTGTAACTTAGTAAAAGACCTTGGTATTTATATTGATAAAGATTTGTCTTGGGGCCCCCAGTTGCAAGAAGTGAGCCGCAAACTATTCGCCTCTGCGGGGTCTTTACGCAGATTGCGCAATTTCCTGCCGACTGCTACTAAAACTGCGCTTGCCCAATCTCTTCTTCTCTCTATCCTTGACTATGCTGAAACAAGTTATCCAGATCTAACTGAAGTGCAGCAAGATAAGCTTGAGCGACTCCAAAATTTTTGTATCAGATTCATATTTGGTTTGCGCAAATATGATCATGTTTCTGAGTTTCGCACTAAACTCAAGAGGCTGCCTATCCGCCTTCGCCGGAATGCACATATTTTATCATTACTCTACAGTATTCTTTTCAATCCAACGACTCCCTTTTACCTCAAAGAACGTTTAAGTTCCTTCATGACACACATGTTAGAGATTTGAGATCATCAGAGAATTTGAAACTTTTGATGCCTACGCATTCCACAAAATTTTACGACCAGTCGTTTCCGGTGCAGGCCATTAAATACGTTGTGTTTCATTCCACCCTTTCATTTAAAATTAAAACAAAATAAATAAGGTGTTTAGTAAATAATAAAAATTTAAAGGGGTCAACGATACGTGAAATCTTAACTGTCCGTTGTCCCCGTTGCCCATATGTACATAACGGGGACAACGGGAATTAATTTTAATTATTTTATTAAATTCTCTTTGTCCCCTTTAACGGGGACATGGACTACGGGGACAACGGGAATACACCATTCGGTTGTGGAATGGATTGCCGGTGTCAGTAAGACAAGCTCAGTCACTCGCTGTTTTTAAAAGCTCGGTTGCCAATCATTTTATTTCAAACTTATAATTATTCCTTTGCTTTCTCCACACGATGTTAAAGAACACATTATATATTTATTTATTTTATGTACTTATGTATTGTATTCATATATATATATATATATATATATATGTTGTATTTTTTTAGTTTTTCCGCTATTGATGAATATTTGTACAATAGTACACTAATATAGCCCTCCCCATTTTAATTAAAGCTCGTAAAGTCCTTCCAAAGGTTGTCTGGAAGATATCGCTCTCAGCGATAAGACCGCCATTGTAACCAATTTTTTACACTATTGTTATTTAAGTGTGATTCAATTATTGGTGTACAATAAAGTATATTCTATCTATCTATCTTTAAAACAAAATATTGTGTCTGACAGTCATCTCATAGTGCGGAACTGATGATGGGTGCGACACGATGACACTCCCCCACGATTCCAAAAAAGTTAGGCGTTGAGGAGCTTGTTGATAAATAAGGTCAAGCAACAGTCCCTGAGGTGGTCCACGTGACCATCGTAACATATCGGATTCCTCCGCGCTGCGGGGAGCACCGTGACCTGGTGCTCCCCGCAGTCATACCATAGTCAACCGGTATTTAGTACAATGATGTACCTACGAGGTACATCATTGTACTAAATACCGGTTTGCAACATGATGGCAATTTTTATTTTGTTCCTAGCTGAGCAGGCGTAATTCTTCGAATTTTTAATTTTTCATATATTCTCTTCTTTTGAAATTTCTCTGAACCAAAATTATTAAAAAAAAAATATTCAAGTTGGTCCAACCGTTCTTGATTTAAAGCGAGACTAACGAACAACAACAGATTTTTAGGGTTCCGTAGCCGAATGGCAAAAAACGGAACCCTTATAGTTTCGATATGTCTGTCCGTTTGTCTGTCTGTCTGTCTGTCTGTCTGTCTGTCCGTCCGTATGTCACAGCCATTTTATTCCGAAACTATTAAGACTATACCTACATGTGAAACTTAGTAAGTACATAGATGTATTCTGTGAACAGCTTTCCGATTTTAAGAAAAAATAAATAAAAAATATTTAAAATAAAGGGGGGTCTCCATACATGGAACTAGAACTGAAAATATTCTTTTTTCATGAAACCTATGCGTGTGTAGTATCTATAGACAGGTCTTTAAAAATGATATAAGGGTTTCTAAAACCACTTTTTCATAAATTCAATCGTTTAAAAGATTAAGCTTTCAAAGTGGTAAAATGTGTGTGTGTGTGTCCTCTCTAACTACTATAATAATGGAGTGAAAAATCTAAAAAAATATATTTCTGTAGATCTTAATGTAAACTTTCAACCAAAATTGGTTTGAACGACATCGGGTCAGCAGTTTTTGAGATACAGCATATTTTCTAAAACCGCAAGTATAACTTTGTAATTCATACAAACACTATGAAAAACAAAGTTATTTAGCATAGTTGTAAAAATGTTTACATAAGCTAGTTTTAAGAAATTTTTAAGGTTTTTTTTATTCGTCAAATAAATATACATATTATATTATATTATTATAGTTACTACGGAACCCTTCATGGGCGAGTCTGACTCGCACTTGGCCAATTTTTATATACCTATATCAATCAATCAATTTCATTTTATTCTCAAGTATCATAAGACTCATACAAATTATCAATTACATGTCAGTCACAATTAAAATACAATTAAATTAAATTAAACAATTATTATTAAAATTCAAATTATAGATTATATAGATGTATGGATATACCTCGTTACATTTAATAAATATTTATGTTTTCTGAATCCGTAGTTTCATTATAATATTGAATAGCATCTGTAAGAATGTACCTTTCAAATGAAACATTCGATTGTTCCACATAATGTAAACACCCCCTCACAGTTTGCACTCTGACACTCTGCACTTGATGTGTAATAATAACAAACGACTATTTCTAAAAAAAAAAACAATTACATGAATGTGGTCTCGCCTCTGAACTAGTACAGACTGTATGACAGAGCTCGCGGCTAGCCAGTTACATGGATCATAATATTCAAACTTAATTATTTATAGACCATTACTGTAATTACTAAACTACACCTATGTAAACAGCCTAAATGATATCATAATCGATTCGGATAAGGATTCATTTCATGATACGGATATAATCACTTTTTGCTAGCATCCGTATTTCAGTTAAATATTTGAACAAAAACGTGTATTGTAAGTGTTTGTGACCCACATTTTACCATAAGACAATTCCGGAGACATTATGCACAATAACAAGAGGAACAACAAATTACATACCAAATACATAACAAGTTACCTATAAGTATTATGTCGCGGGCATATTTGTGAGAATGTTAAATACATATTTATGAACCTATCGCATTTTTAATGTACGTCAATCGTTTTTCCAGCGCACGCGAACAAAGCATATATTTCTATTGACATTTTTATGAGGAATAAAGTATTTTTTCAAATAAAAATATAGATATGTTGACGAAGAATAGGTAGGTAAAGCTTAAATTAAAAACACACTAAAGCTATAATAAAGAGGGAAAGTTTGTGAGTTAGTTTGTGGGGCTAATCTCTGGAACTGCTGATCTGACTTTGAAAATTATTTCATCAATAAAAGCACAAAATTTTTTCGAGTTTCAAAGACGATATTTTAAATTTTGTTTCATATGATGGAATCTTTTTTTTTTATACAGAATAGGCTCGCGTTTGACCACCATCTCACCTCTCACCTGATGGTAAGCGATGAAGTGGTTGAAGATGGAGCCCGCTTACATAGAAGTAACCTATTCACCCTTGATTCTAGGTTGTAGCTATCTAGAAACAGACTCCGGCAGGGAACTCCATTCCTTAGCCGTACTCACAACGAAGGTATTTCTAAAACATTGTGTGCGTATGAATCCTGGAGAAATCGAGGGAACTCTTCAAATATTATAGGCACACCTATAGCCATTTGGGTATTTTGAATAGTAACTTTTGCAGTTGCTCTCGAAAAACACCATTTGGTGAAGTGGAACTAATGATGAAGACCATAGATGGCTCCCGGAACTACTCAATAATAAGTAATTAATAAATAATTTTATGTTTTGCGATTCGATTACTTGAATAAAGTGATTAAGCACTTTATGCTCGTTACAATGCATATGGTGAAATGGAGCTGATGGGGAAGTACCAGGAAACCTCCTCAACAATTAAACCGGCTTCCAAAAAACACAGTGCAAAATGGAATATAACTTTAATTTCGGAAGTTGGTGTCAAAAACGAATATAGGTACATAGATATACAAAACCAAAGACACCGACTTAGTCTTTCAGTCTATTATTTTAAAATAAAGATTTCATTTGTACGGACTTCATTTGTACTGTTCCTCCGATAACCTTCACCTTTACAAAAAGATTCTATTATTACCTTGGTCCTACCCTCTACAATAAAATTAACTCCTCCTTACCGGTCTATGAACTACCTTTACGTCAATTTAAAACAATTATTCATTCATTTCTCCTAGGCAAATCATATGACGAGACAGAAGAATTTATGTCATGTTCGTACCTACATAAAATAAAAATTTAAGCGTTGCCTAAAATCTATATTGTTAGTATTGTTGCTGTACTCTTCATACACTCCAACCGCATACCTATACACAATACATGCATTACATACCACATACATAAACATGCACTACACACAAATAAACACGCACGAATACACAACACACATACGTTTAAGACAATTATTATACAAATTAAGATTAAGATTTTTATTTTATTAATTGTAAAATATACTAAAGGATAGATTGATATTAGTCCTTAATTTAATTGTTAGAAAATAAATTATATTCAATAATGGGGCGGGCACTGCTTCTCCTAAACACAGGCTGTATCGCAGCTTACCTAGGAGAGCAGAACCACACCCACAGATTTGTAGAATATTATAAGTACTACGAGTTCACATTTTAGATTTAGTACCGATTTATGTATTACAAATATCCTTTTTTGAAATAAAGTTTATGATTATTATGATTATGATTAAAGATGGACACACACACATTGTTTTTTTTTTTTAACTTAATCGTGACTGATGTGATTTTATATGATGTGATGTGAATATCTAAAAGTCCCTTTGTATTTGTATTGTAGTCCCGCGATTTGAACCTGCCTTCACTTTATATATTAGAAAGCATATTGTATGTACGCAAAAACATAGGACTTTTTAAGATTTGTAGCGTTCTTTAGACCGTATTCCCATTGTTAAAGCTCATCTTATATATTATTATTAGCTCATCTTTTATATTAATAGTATTATTCTTAATTGTATCTATTAGTTATGGAAGAGCGGAGTCTCCTAATACAGACATTGTTTGTCTAAAAGGAGGCTCCAATCACTATGCTATGTTGTACGAAAACTGTTTTTTTCAATAAATAATTATTTATTTATTTATTTATTTATTTATTTATTTTATCTTGAACGTAAACGCGAGAACATTGTTCGCGAGAATATTCGATATTGACTACTGAATACATTGTGTTATATTAATTGGTGTATACTGTCGTGTCATACCTAGCAAACTGTATTATGGAAACATTGTGCAAATCAATTTGTTTCGGAGTTTCTTGCCGGTTCTTCTCCATAGGTATCGACCAATTGGAACCGTGCAATCGCTTGTAACGTATAAGTGCTCATGTAGGCCTATGTGAAATTAAATATTTTTGAGTTTAAGTTGAACTCCTCACGTAATTACACGTTATACAGAGAATCGCTAAATAGTTGTGTATTTACTTAAACACTATTTGTCTTGTACGTTTGTTAAGATTAAATGACAACGATGCATAATAATGTCATGTGGGTACGACAGCTGGAGATTTGGTCATAAATTATTAAACTAGAACGTTAAAATTAGTGATGCAACGAATACGAATACGAATATTCGTATTCGCGGAATAGTAGACATTTACCGAATATTCGTATTCGGCGAATACTAATACGAATATTTAAAAACTAATATTTTTGTACGCAACTCTATTTACCGCAGATTTGAAAAATTTCCAATTCTGAAAAAACTCGCCCAAAAATATTTTTCACGGAAGCCATGTACAGTCACCTCGGAAAGACTATTTTCAACGGCTGAAAACACCCAGAATGGAAAAAGAAATCGCCTAAAACCAGAAAATCTACAAATTTTATGTTTTTTAAATAAAAATTTACCTGTTGTAAATTTTAATTATTAGAAGAGTAAACATCCATCAAACAAATAAGTCTTTTATTACCATAGCGAGATATTCGTATTCGTATTCGCCGAATAGTAGGTTTGATATTCGTATTCGTATAAAAACTTTTTTACAAAAAATTAAACCGACTCCCAAAAAACACTGCAAAGTGAAAAATAACTTTAATTTCGGTAGTCGGTGTCTTTAGTTTTGTTTTTTCGTTTTTGGCACCGACTTCCGAAATTAAAGTTATTTTTCACTTTGCAATGTTTTTTGGGAGTCGGTTTAATTTTTTGTTAAAAAGTTTTTATTTCACTCTTTTTAGTTGGATGATTTTTAATTTACCTAATTACAAGAGCCTAAATGTCAACTACTTATAACCTTTTACAAAATATTGCTTTTCCCAATGCTGGGCCGTTAATTGTTGAGGAGTTCTCCTGGTACTTCACCATCAGCTCTACATCACCATATGCATTGTGACGAGCATAAAGTGCTTAACATCCATATTCAAGTAATCGAATCGCAATCCACTCAATACTTATTATTGAGTAGTTTCGGCGGCCAACTGTGGTCTTCATCATCAGTTCCACTTCCCCATATGGTACTTCTTGAAAGCAACTGCACAAGTTACTATAAGAAATACCCAAAACGCCATAGGTGTGCCTATAATATTTGAAGAGTTCCCTCGATTTCTCCAGGATTCCATCATCAGATCCTGACTTTGGTGATAATGGTACCAATTTCGAGGTATACCCATTCGAACAAAAAAAGAATTTTCCAAATCGGTTCAGCCGTCTTCGAGTACTCGATGATCATGCATTAAAAAAAAAAAAAAAAAAATATACGCGTCGAATTGATAACCTCCTCTTTTTGTCGTCGGTTGAAAAGTAGTATTCGTTGCATCACTAGTTAAAATGCTTTGCGTATAAACAAGTCCATACTAATATTATACCTACACGTGAAATATTATTTGTTTCTTGGTCTTTCTTTCACCTCAAAACGGAGCAAGCGACGACGGTTCTATGTGTTTTCGGGTATGAAAATAGCTGAAGGCTGGACAGTGACACAGGCTACATTAATTTTGCTGAAAAAAACGTTTCCATGCGAGCAAAGCCGCGGCCAGAAGCTAGTTCATGTTAACTTGAAGTCTTCATCATGTGCTTACCCCGTGTCCCAACTATGTACATACATCACTTGGATGCAGACGAGTATTAGTGTTTTACATGACGTACCTATCATTAAAACCCAATAACACTCTTTGCCCGACACGGACATCGAACCCGAGACCTCGAGTCCTCCTCGTACAATTAATACGGATGATTTAATAAGGATTAATATCATAATACGGTCTTATTTGTACAAAATCTTTATTTTTTATATAAGTATTACAACCAGGCATCGCTCTCTATGGTCAAAACTCTTTAAATTATTTCAAATGCATTACTATATAAACATATGTATATGCTTTCTCCACTCTTTCTTCATAGGTATAAAGTCAACCACGCAAAATTTTCTACTCCACTGACCGCTTAACTTTCTTTAATAGGGATACCGGTTTCACATACTCACATACATACATTACATAATATATTACCTCGTGGACATTTTTGTTCACATTAGTTGAATTTGAAACTTTCAATCAGATCTCATGTAGAGCCTAGCTGCTGACTCTATACGCCCTAACTTCACTAACTCTTCCTTCCTTAGTCACAATAGTTATGTAGCTTGATCGCACCTTGGTCGTGTCGCTACCATCACGTCACGTAACGTCAAAAATTTATGACTGTTAGCAAAAGCTTTATTGTGAATGTGAGAGCAATGTGGGATAACAACAAATATTATTAATAGATTATACCACACTGTCTGGCAGTTTGAGTGCTTTATACGGCCCACGCAAAAGTCCTAAACTTTGGTATTGTTCGTCAAATCGTTGAAGCTCCTTAAGGCTTGTATTCATGCCAATAACCTTGACCATTTGGGCGGAGCTAACGACCCCTCTCCGAGCGCCACTCCGCGCAGCTCTCCGCTACCCGCATGCAACAGAAAAGAGAGGCGCGCTCGGCCCGCGCCTGCGCCGCCAGCATGCGTCGTCGCTTCGCCTAGTCTCGGCACAGAGTATCGAAATCACAGAAGGTCAAGTCATCGTGAAAGTTAAATTCATTTTTATTTGTACCGCATCAAAAGTGGTCAAATTTTGTTTTTATTTATTATCTATTGATATAGATGCACTTTGAGTATGTACTGTAGAAACTATACCTCTATTATAGATCAGCCTGGCTCGAAACATGAGGTAAATAACTTGATGTATCTTTTTAACTAAATTATATATAAATAAAAATTAATGGCTAAATGTGTTGCTAAGCGCAAAACTCAGGAATGGCTGGACCAATACGGATTTTTTTTCGAATATTCGTTATAGTCTGAGGAAGGTTTCTATTAAGAGAAAAATGGTAGGTAGGTAGGTAAGGTAGGTATGTAGGTAGGAACTTAGAGTAAGGTAGATAGGTAGTATAATTATTACTAGTGTATGTCATATTATTTGTTACATTTTTTATAAACAAATAGATTATAACTAAAATTCACTGAAATTTAACTTTCTTTCAGCAAGTATTTTTATTCTTTTGGTTGGTTGAACTTCTTCATCCTCATTTATTTCTCCGTGTTCACATATATTTATTTTTAGAAATTTTGATAGTCATATAAAATCTTGTTCTATGTTTTCTTTTCGTCCTTCTTCGTTCTCGTTTTCTTCATTTTTCTCATCAATCTATTTTTCTTTCCTTAGTTCTATTTCCTTCTCTTTGTCGTTTTCTTCTTTCTCTTGTACATTATCTTAACTCTGTCTCTCTATCTCAACTGGCGGCTTCGTCCGTACGAAGAGAAACCGGTGCACATCGGCTCAAGCCAGGCCTCGCTCAGACGAAGCGCACACACGCGCCTTGTTTGTAGTAGTGTACCTATCATAGCGCAGTTGTATGAAGCTTACCCTCTGTCCGTTTACTCTGTGCTATCTACTTTTATGCGAGGTAAGTAAAGCAATAGTTTATAATGAAATATGTAGATATAACTTTAAACTTACCTCGATAATAAATGTATACCCTTTTGTTTGTAATATTTTTTTAGACCCCTCTTCATTCGTTTCTGCTTATTCCCATGTTTTACAAACTAAATTTAAACACTACTAAAACTGTAAAATACTATGAGTTTATAACACTAACACTACTTATAGATACATAGAATACTCTTTAACTTATAAACAAGAATCAGAAATAAAACTTTTTGACGAATCGAAAGTCGGTTCTATTTTTTGATAATAAGTTTTATTTCACGCTTTTTAGTGGGTCAGTTTGTAATTTATCTAGTTACAAAAGCCAAAATGTCAACTACTTATCACTTTTTACAAAATATTGCGTTTCCCGGTGCAGAGCCGTTAATTTTTGAGGAGTTCTCCTGGTACATCACTATCAGCTCTACTTCACCATATGCATTGTGACGAGCATAAAGTGCTTAACATCTATATTCAAGTAATCTAATCGCAATCCACGAAATACTTATTATTGAGTAGTTTCGATGGCCATCTGTGGTCTTCATCATCGGTTCCACTTCCTCAAATGGTGCTTTTCGAGAGCAACTGCACAAGGTACTCTAAGAAATACCCAAAACGCTATAGGTGTGCCTATAATATTTGAAGAGTTCCCTCGATTTCTCCATGATTCCGTCATCAGATCCAAACGTGACGACAATGGAACTAACTAGAATGTATACTCTTTCATACAAAAAAAGAATTTTCCAAATCGGTCCAGCTATCTGCGAGTAATGAAGTAACATCATAAAAAAAAGTTCAAGACGAATTGAGAACCTCCTTCTTTTTCTAAAGTCGGTTAAAAAGTTATTCCACTATTTACAAAATTAATTTTTGCAGTAATATTTTATTTTTATATATTATATTTTATTTTTATTTAGCTCTCGCAACGCGACGTAAGTCCACCTAGCAACACGATGCGCCCCGCACTGAATTTGTGGACGAGTGCGGGGGTGATGTAAACGCAGTCTTTAATTGGACGCATTTTTAATTTATTGTAATAAAAATAATACATATTTGTAAAAAGTAACAAAACCAAATCATTTTCATTTGTATTGCAAAGCAGTAGTATATTTCTTTATACTCTTTTGATAAGAAATTAAGGAGTAAAATGGTTTCATCTCAATTATTTGGAGGTGATTTGGTATTTTTTTTCTTATTATGTGATACCGATAGAAAAATTGTGGCTAAACCAAATTACGGTTCATATCATGTAGATTACTAACAATTTTTTTCAGATGTAATTTCTCTGTAATTGCCGACGAAAAGTTGCTTCATCTGAATGCTTTTTTCAAGCTTTTTTCGAGAGAGCAGCCTTAAGATATAAGTTGAGCTACGCGATATTTGACAAATGCTTGCACTGTTTGGACGGGCCTGCTCAAATCTGTGTGATTCCGTCCTTTAAAGGGCGCCACAGGCATAAACCTACATGGCTCTCATATGATTTGAGTATTATAGATTGTATGGACTTTAAAAGAGACGTTGACCTCTGAGTTTGTATCAGTGTTTCTTCTCAGAGTAGTCAGTTAGGAAACACTGGCCTCATCTAGTTTACATTTACAAAAAAAAATGACGTGTAAAAGTGTTATTTATAACCCATTTGCAAAATAAACATAATTAGTTATTTCATTATTTCACTGTTTTGTTATACAATATGTAGTTCATAATAATATGTAATCTATGTATTTTGACCGGATAGAATTTTTTATACCTTGTGTACAACTCTGTATTGGACTACCGATTTTTATGAGGAACAACACTTACATTTTTAACTAAAATATGGTATTTCGTACCCAGTAGACCACTAATAAAACATTATTAGTGAGTAGCAAGAGCGTAAGTACGTTTATAATATCGGTGAAGATTGTTAGAACTCGGTCAAGAAGTTATTATATTCATTACAAACTATCAAAACTTTCCTCTTTGCAATATTAGTTATAGCTTTAGATTAAGTGGGTAGCGAACTAACTACATGTTTAGTTCACACATATTACAGATTTTCACATTACTTCCTTGCAGTGATGTGCTGTAAGATATTGTTTCTTGCCAACTTTCATTATTCTAGGTCAACGGGAAGTAACCAAACCTGTGAGGTTTTGATTCCCTGGTGCACTCGCGAAATATACGACATAAACAGTTTGATAGAGTTGTCGTATAACATTCATTTTTTACAGCAGAAAGAGACCGAGACCTAAACATATCTGATGTCAATTTCTGTGAAAAAAGATTTAGACAGGCAGAAGAACAGATGGGCATCCAAGTGATCCATTTAGAGTGATTTTTTTCAGGGGTACGGAACCCTAAAAATTGTGTGTTATTTACGGAGCTTATTTGACTAATATAGTACATCATTCCTTCTTTAATAACATACGTTTGATACATTATGCACTTAATAGAGATCAACATTGCCCTTTACTTACAGTATATCATTCAAATGAGTACCTAGTTATCTTAGATGTCAGAGATATAAAATGCGCAGCAGAGCGGCCGCACGAGCACAGTAGCACCTACATTGCAAGCATGCGAAGCCGGGGCGCGTCACCAGTATATTAAAATAAAATGAAGAAATGTCCACTGTCCTTGTTCATAACTATATATCGACGGCTCCTAAGTATACTGAGTCAACTAACAAATTTTGAGAATTGCACTTTTTTGTGTATTAACAATAATTAAATCATTTCCTATTTACCTGTAAAAGAAAAAAAATCATATCTTTATAAATAACTAAAAAAAATAGCGTAAACTGGATCAAGTATAGTAATTTACTTATTTTGCACTCAGTATACTGAGTCAAGTGTTTGCTAGCAATATACGCGGGACGCGAATGCGCTCGTTTTGGTGCAAGTTCAAATTGGCTCAGTATACGGCGAAACAACGGACGTTATTATGTGCTTTATGTTATCAAGAAATAGTTGCTTTGCTCGTGTTATTTTTATTTAAATTATCCCTGCGTGGAGTATTGCAGCCACTTGTGGGATGGCTCTGCAAAGTACCAACTTGCTGCATTGGACTCGATCGAGCGCAGAGCTAAAAGGCTTATAGGCAACGAGGTGCTGGTGAACAAGCTTCATAGCCTGGCTCATCGGCGAACCGTTGCTTGCCTGTCGGTTTTCTACAGATTGTACTTCGAGGATTGTGCGCAGGAGCTCCATGATCTTTTTTATTGATAATAGGCTCGCGTTTGACCACCATCTCACCTGATGGTAATTGATGATGTGGTCGAAGATGGAGCACGCTTGCCTAGAAGTAACCTATTCACTCTTAATTTAAAGACTCCTAAGTTATAGCGATCAGGAAACACAGACTTCGGTAGGGAATTCCACTCCTTAGCAGTACGCACAATGACAAGACAAAGAATTAGCGTAACAGAATCCAGAAATACTAACAGATGCTTACGATCTCAAAAAGTGCTTAAATGCACCCCATGGGAACGTTAGCACATTTTATTATAAACGAAAACTTACCGTTTATAATTTCACTGTATTTGATCTAGGACATCGTCACGGTTATTACTTTGCCTGGCATCAACAAACTGCTAAAAGAGGAGCAGGTGAAATTGCTAGCTGTGTTTTTAAATTTATTGAACAAATAGTTATGGCAGGTATAAAAGATTACCGATTCTGGTCTGATAACTGCGGTAGTCAGAATCGGAACAGAATCGTTTTTTTTTAAGTATATGATGGCAAGTTATAATTACAAAATAAAAATTAGTCATCGTTTTCTAATTTTTGGTTACACCCAAAACGAGGGAGACAGTATGCATGCACTAATAGAAAGACAGACGAAAGACAAAATACTATATACGCCTGCCCAATGGCACATGGCGTTTCAATTTGCTAAAACCGACGATAAACCTTATAAGGTCACCGAAGTGTCTCAAGATATTGTGATGGACTTCAAAACAATGCTTACAAAGGTCAACAACTGGAGTTTTGCCTGTGATGGATCTAAGATGCAATGGAATAAAGTCATACTGAAATAAAAATTGAGCCAGAAAATCCTTACAAATTATTTTTTAAAACTAGTTACATGAAAGATTCTTATAACCGTATTGACTGTGCTAATAAACCTAAAGCATCACGTAATCAAACTGTCCCTAATATAGATTTTCATGATCTTCACCCAGCTTACAACAGGCCAATCCCAATAGATATAATAAATACAAAGATTTAATGGACATGTGCAACAAATTAGTGATACCTAAGGAATATCACTTGTTTTTTTTTTTCTAGTTTAATTAATATTGACAGCAATAGAAATTATTCAGAATACTTAATAATTTGTCTTTGTTCTTTGTCTAGATTGTTTTTTTCGTAATTATTAAGTACTTACCTCATTAATTAATTTTTGAGACTCATTTTATTCACAGCAATAAATACTAAGTATAAGGATATTAAGATTTGTGATTTTCTTTAAAAAAATAAGACGGATTACTTTTGTTTGTTTGTTTTGTATTGTTCCTAAATTGTAGTGATTTCAAACAATTAATAAATAATTCTCCTATTTTACAGAAACGTGCAATTGATACAATCAATATTTTGTATTTTATTACCTAAGACTAGACCAACTTAAGCGTTTGTTTTTTATCACCAACTTAAGTATTGTTGATTTCTGTTATGTTTTGATAATTTTGTAGATATCCTAAAGTTGTATTAATATTACCAATACCATTTTGAGTCTCTTTGATTAAAATATTAAACATTAAAGGCATTTTTGATTGTTTTAACTATTTTGTACCACTCTTGACTCAATTTAAATATGGTTCACTTTTAAAATTATGTCCATGTATAGTGAGTCAACTTATTATATTTTAACAAAATATGAATCCATGACAGACAGTATAATATATAAAAAAACCAATAATTAAATAAAAATATTTTTTGCCACATTTGTAAAGTAATTTTTCCCCATAACGTAGATTCAATAATGCGACGTATATAAATATGAGTGGTACTTGATCCATTTTTAATAAACAAATAATCGCCGTATACTGGTCTATCTACATTATCTCATAAATCAATAAAATAATATGAAATTTATTTTGTACAGATGAAAATCTTTATTATATTTAATTCACTATGATTAGTTATTTTTTCTTGGTTGTATTAACAATTTAAATATAACCATTCGATCTCCTTATCGCCTTCCTGTAAAGTTATTAGAAGTATAGTTGACTCAGTATTCTTAGGAGCCGTCGAATATAATCGTGGCCACCATCGGCACGGCCCGGCAATGGCACAACTTACTTATATCCCGCAGATCCCCATGATTCCTAATATTGTTCAAGACTAGTTTCCGGTCAAAGTTTATTTTGCCCATGATAATTAACTCCCAGAGTCAAACAAAGTCTGTGGTGGACGTTGACTTGAGAAAGGAGAGGTTAATACAAATTATGTAGGTACATCGTTCCTCCCACCGAATAATATCGTTATCGAAAAATTCTAATTTTACAAGAAAAATAAAGCAGTGTTTTTTTTACGATTATTTTAAACATTGTCGAACCTAAGAGAATGATTTATACATCAAATGAAAGCTATTTTTTATAGATTTATTTTAAAGTAACTTATTGATTCTTTATTTGATTAAAAGAATTATGTTTTACTGGAAACTGTAGACATAACATTATTTCGCAAAACAACATTATGATGTTATTCGCGTAAAAACTAAAGGACAGTGTGCACAATAATAGCATACTACAATGTTATTCATTAAAAAAACCTCCAAACATAAAGGGTAATAGATTGTTGCTGGGTTTTTCGCCGATATATAACATATTATATATTACAGTATTGCTTTAATACTATTTTAATATTATATAGCCTATAACGTAATATCAATTATTAGGAATGTTTTATTACTTAATAAAAAAATAACAATAAAAATTAAATTTGTCATAAACATCTCAGTAGTATAATTTAGTCTGTCATTATCATCATCACGATCGGAATTCGATGCCGGTAGCCTGGTGCCGATTTTCATTACAGCTTCAGAGCGAATTATAAAAAAATATTAATGAGCAGGTATGACTTCAGTTCTACGTAAGCAGGGTAAATCTGCTAGAAGAGCTTGTTCCCCCTGTGAATCCTATTCTGTTCTGTTTGCGTCTTTTTGACCTATTGATAGGACTTTCCGTGTCTAACTCAAAAGTATTGAAACTGAATTATATTGGGATAAGAATTTAAGACCTTTACTTCTAAGATTATAGTCCATGCGATTTTACTGCCGTATCTGTAGTTCATTTTTTACCAGCGATGAGGTATTTAATACTGTAAAAATCCGTTTGTTCCATCTCTATTTAATTATATTTGTCTCTATATCTATCGGCCCAGGTTACGGGAATGTTGTAACAAGATACCGCGGCCACGGAACGCAAGAGGAGCTGAAGGGTTTTAGTCAGTAGAAGTCTGACACTCCATTCCACTCCACCCAGAGCGGGAGAAGTTATTCGATGATTTTCCCAACCGACAAAAGGTGTACAGTCGATACATTTTGGAAATGTTGAGTTATTCATATAAATCATCTCTCTCTATAAAGTATCTCTTTCTCGCAATATGTGTCATTATACTTTTTTGTAGCATCGGGCATCCTATGAGGCCTGAGTTGTAATGAGTTTTTCTGTTGTCTATAATGTTCAAGACCTGCCTGATTTTATCTAGAGCTGTAAAATCTACCTGCTCTGAAATTCGCTGAGTATTCAAAAATAATATTTTAATAACTTTTTTTTTATAATCATTACCATGTTTTTCAAATAAAATTTCTACAGGAATAATATTGTAAGAATACTTTACTAAAACGGAAGTTCGCTGTTCTTACTCGAATAATATCGTAATCGTAACATATTATTGAAAATCTTGTTTGTAGTGCTATCCGTAATCACCATTAGCGATGTTATTCACGTAAAAAAATTACAATAAACCTGAAACGTAATAATAGGGCCATGGTTATTATGAAAATGCTAGTTTCTAAAATACTCAAAGCAAAAATGTAAAAAGAAATGACAAGGGTAAAAGGGTGTCTAGGTATATGAAAAATATGCAATAAAACGTAAAGTATCTTTATGTCATATTATGATATTATTCGGTGGGAGGAGCGATATGTTCGATGATCCCGCGTTGAAACTGCAGAAGTCAATTCATTTTGCTACCAGACAATAATACTACAACAAAGATTTAAACAGTTATTTATAAGTACATCATTAGTACATTCAAGTGTGTGGTAACTTTGTGCGACTCATTACCGACGGTCAAACCGCTTAACCACGTTTGTGGGGAACTGGGTTCGTTTTTAGTTTGTATGTGCCTTAAATAAATATATCAACAATGGGCGGATAGATACCTTACTACCTGCATTGAATGTTATTTTATTAAAGAATGCTGGTAAGTACGCATAACATAAATCTTTTCTTTGGTTACTTACCAGAGTTCACACAAACATTTGAAAGAATTACTTTTATTAGTCTAAGTTTAATATTTACGTTTTATTGTGTATAATGAAACTTTTTGAGTGTAAATGTTAAAAAAAAAATGTATAGGACCATTGGGTTTTACTTATTTTACATGGGTTTAATGATTTTTATTTATTCACAAAGAACGTCTCTCTCGCATTTACTTAACGAATAAATACAATAACTACGGTAACTCTATGCAATGTTCTATAATGAGCGACGTCGACTGCTGGCTATCTGTTAGGAGTTAGGACGAACATCGATACACCATAATATGCCTACCTCATATAAAGTCTCGACCAACTCACTGCATCAAGTCTAAAAATATATCTATCTATGCGCTAACACTCACATATAATTTTAATGATTTTAAAAACAATTTACTTGACCTACTTTATTTAAGTTACCCATGATCATTGTATCTATATATAGATATAAGATAGCTATAGTTACATAATTATTTTAGATCGAAGTTGTAGGTACAGGTAAGTATGATCGACACCGGGTGTTGGACATACACAATATCTTATGATGTAATCTAGGTTAATTTAGGTCACTAATCTGCACACGTTTAAACACACTGTGAGGATCTTTAACTTTTATTTTATTTTTATGTCTGTTTATTTATTTATTTTTTGTTAAATTTACATTATGTATTTGTTAAAAATAGAATTTTTAAATAATGTAATTGTTAAATCTGTTAGTTAATTAATTGACTATTGGCTATAATTGCTGTAATTGTTAAATAATGTATTTAAATTTTCAAATGCGTTCGAAGTTGTAAGTTGAGCTACGCGATAACTGACAAATGCTTGCAATGTTTGGTCGGGTCTGCTCTAATCTGTGTGATTCTGTCCTCTAAAGGGCCCACAGACATTAACCTACATGGCTCTCATATAGGGTTGCCATCCGTCCGGGTTTTCCCGGATTTGTCCTAGTTTGGAGAGCGTCCGGGGGCGTCCGGGGGGATCTCCCAATAAGCGTCCGGGTAAAACCCGGACACACATTGGTCTTACGGGTACCAAAATCACGATCTCTATTATTATTTTCCTATGGTATTTCATCTCATTGTTTATGTTACGTTTATTAAATGAAAAGGAAGAGACTGTTATTAAAAAAGTTCTAAAGCTCTACAATGTTATCACTTTAACAGAAAATAAAAATCATAATTAAACATCGTTGTTTTTAGTTTCAAGTTCAAAAATGTATTATTCTACGGTGTCCGGGAAAAACCTGTGATTTTACCCAAAAGTCCGGGCTTTATAAGTTTTTGTCTGGGGCCGGCAAATTTGGTGATGGCAACCCTACTCTCATATGATTTGATCACTACAAACTTGTATGGATTTCAAGAGACATGATTGACCTCTGAGTTTGTTTTGGTGTTTCTTCTCAGGGTAGTTAGTTAGGAAACATTAGGATCATCTAGTTTACTCTTACGAAAAAAAGACGTGTCAAAAGTGTTATTTACAACCTATTTGCAAAATAAACATCATTATTCCATTAATACATGATGTATCTCCTATAAATGAAACAGCACAATGTTCAAAAACTTGTCCATTTATTTTTTAGTTTATAAGGTTTCTTTGTTGGAGATCCAAATTAAACAAAAATAATCCAGTGACAAAGCTATCGCCTATTAATGCATACCAAAATATGAGAAACAAACGTACACCCCATGAACACTTGCGCATTCAGTAATTTTTGAGAAAATCGCGGATATACAAACATACATACATATATATATATACATACATACTGATCGAATACAGAACCTCCTTTTTTGAAGTCGGTTAAAAATAAAAAGGTCCACTTGCCGGTACCTATTTAGTAAAAAGTGAGTAGGTAATACCTACGATGGCAATTTGCAACAAAAACTAAAATTAAATATTGCTAGGTACTCTATTTGGGACCTAACAAGATAACAAGACAGTTTTAGACAGATTATTTTGGCTACTGGTATCTTTTATGAGATTACATAAACACAAATATTATTCGATTTAGGAATCCAACTTACGATTTGAACAAAAATAAATTCCTTCTCGTACTAATTATAAATAATTAGAAAGTTGAATATTTTGTGGGTTTTGTGAACGACGGGATGGGAGACCTACCCAGTCGGATGTGTGTGTGCATACCTATGGTGCATATCATAAGGCTGTGCGCGCACTGCGTTGCGTTTTGGAAACGCAAAATTTGTGAAGTATGGAGTGTCATAGAAGTGCGCGCACTGCGGTAGTTCTACCGCACCGGTAGAATAACCGCAATCTCAGGTGCGCGCACTGCGGCGAGAAAAACGCACCTTTTGTCTGACAATGTTGCCATACATACAGATTTCTTCGTATTTATACATATTTTCGGTATGTGATTCCGATTAGCATTCGATACAGATTTTTATACAAATTTCACACTGTAATGATAAAATTAACTGTTACAACTAAAGACAGAACTTGGCAAAATAAATTACCTAATACCGCATTTATTACGTTACACACACCATTGTATTATTCTTTATAGTTATTTTTATTTTTTTATAAACATCATTAATTTGCTGTGCTCAGGAAATCCGTCAAAGATTGTTGTTTGCTATCCAAGGCTCTCGCATTCGTAGTGTCGCACATACGTAAAATACGTAAATCTATACTTAATATTATAAAGCTGAAGAGTTTGTTTGTTTGTTTGTTTGTTTGTTTGTTTGTTTGTTTGTTTGCTTGAACGCGCTAATCTCAGGAACTACGGTTCTGATTTGAAAAATTCTTTCAGTGTTAGATAGCCCATTTATTGAGGAAGGCTATAGGCTATATATCATCACGCTAAGACCAATAGGAGCGGAGCACTAATGAAGAATGTTTCAAAATCGGGGGATTTTTTTTTCCACGCGGACGTAGTCGCGGGCGGAAGCTAGTAATTAATATCATAGGTACAAACTTTTATTTAATTTAATATTAGTCTAAAAACCCAGAGTGATGCAAAAATTGTCATTCTGGCTATTGGAGCTAGATAAATTACAAAGCAACTTACTAAGTTTTCGTAAGATATGTACGTTCTTATCCAAAAAAGGTTTTTTCAGGGAAAAACCGGCCTTATCTAGTTTACATTTACGAAAAATACCTATGTAGGTATGTACTAGCGGCCTGGCCTGGCTTTGCACGGGTCCTTGACAATTGTTTTCTTCGACAAACGACGTCACTACAAAAAGTACGTTTAGCTATCATTTAATTAAATATATATATATATATATATATAAAAGTTTCATCTTGAATCAGACCTGTGCCAGCCGTTTCGCTGCAATGAATTTCTTGGCTGTGTAATTTTAAATCTGTGATAACTTCTAAACATTTAAATAAAAAGTAAAGGGCAATTTTTGATCTACATTAAATGACCAAGGTAAATAATATACTTATTTGGATAAAGATTAGTATTTATTATGAGAAATTACCTTTTGCAAATAGAGTAATATTTTAAATTAATTATTTAGAGATGAAAATGGTTACTGTGAGTCAACCATATGAGATAGATGTATGCTATCGCGGATTTTTTGTAGGCCTTTTTATGATATATACATTTCCGTAGTACATTATTTTAACGTACGTATCTATTGACGTAGTACTTGCAATGTAAGCGCTTGAAAATCGTTTTTTTTTTTGCGGTATTATCACAAAATATGGAATTTTCTGCAAATACAAATACTAATATCAATAAAAAAAAAACCTAATTAGAATGTTTAAATTAACGTTGTAAATGAAAAAATAAAAATAACCATACAGAATAGAATCATACAATGGTGTGTGTAACGTAATAAATGCGGTATCTAGGTAATTTATTTTGCTAAGTTCTGTTTTAGTTTTAACAGTCATTTTGATCAATACAGTGCGAAATTTGTATAAAAATCTGTATTGAGTGCTAATCATACATCAAAAATATGTATAAATACAAAGAAATCTGTATGTATGGCAACATTATCAGACAAAACGTGCGTTTTTTTCACCGCAGTGCGCGGTACTACATACATTCCTATGCGATACAAAATATTTGCGGTAGACTCACCGCAACTTTGCAGCGAGGTACCACCGGTGACTCTACCGCACGCGTTTATTCCACCGCAGAGCGCACACTTCTATGACACTCCATACTCCACAGATTTTGCGTTTCCAAAACGCAACGCAGTGCGCGTACGGCCTAAGTATAGGGACCTACATGGCATCCATAAATTGAACAACAAACGTTATTTTCAAAACTTACATAACCTGCATTTGTTCCTTTTAAGTAACTTTTTGGTTCCTTTTGAAATAGGCCTGCAGGAGTACATACCTACAACTACTGAAGAAATAAATCACGGCTCACTCTCCACACTCCGACACTTTGGTCCACTTAATATCACTGTTTATTTATTTAAACCACAACATGATAGCATGCAGTCAACGGGCAGTAAACCTTGAGCAAACAGCGCCGGTTAGTGCGGGTAGCTCGCTATCCTTGGGGAGCCGGGGCCGTCGGGCACTACACTGGCGGTGCGTCGGCGACACTCACTCGCGGCGCGCGGTGCGTGCGGGACAGCGCGGTGCGCATCACTGGCGCGCGCAGCCCGGGCCGCGGGGCGCGGGGCCGCCCGGGGCCACCGCCGCCCACCGCTCGGGGCCACCGCCACGGCCTGGGCCGCCCCGCGTCCGGACCGCCCACCGCCCACCGCCCCCCGCCCACTGCCTGCATTTTTATGACGCGCCCATCCAACACTCAATTCTGTGAATATGTGACTTGTATTCTTCGTTTTTACTTACGTCTAAAGTTTCGATAGATTGAGTTCGATGGACGTAATACACTAAATATAGGTACTATTTACAATGTACCTATAACCATAGATACGTATATTATAGGTACATATTATATGCACTAACCAACCACCTAATTAACTCGGCTAGCCCTCTACGGATCGAGTCGGCGGCGCGGCGGCGTCAGCTTTGATTCCCAAAAAAACGAACTGGACTAAGACATGACAGTTGTTCCTACTTAAATTGAACCTTACTTAGGAATCTTGATTCTGTTTAGTTGACTTGTTCCAAATTGGTGGTTTACCTGATTTTTAGGGTTCCGTACCTCAAGAGGAATAAATAATCCGGAAACGAAAACAAACGGATTCGCACGGTGGGCAAATCCGTTTGTTTTCCGTACAGATGGGGGATGGTTTTTTTATATTTGTCAATATGAATAAGAATTTATGCGGCATAAAAAATAAATAAAACATGTTATGGCATATGCACATCAGTCCCTTTCATATGATACCTCACTTGAAACCTTGAAAGCTATTTTTATAATAATAATAATTTGACATTTTCTATTACAGCTTTAGTTTGGTAATTTAATGTGACTTTTAATTTGGAATTTAATTTGATAATTTGACATGATTTTTTTTTATTTTTTTTATTTATTATTATTAACTTAATTGACTTTTAATATATCTTTGAATCTTTTTGTATGTAAATTTCTCCCTTTGTATTTTAAATTAGGAAGCCAAGCAATTGTTTTAATTTGTGTATTTTTATTTTATTTTATATGGGTCTTGGACCTGAAATAAATGAATTTTATTTTTATTTTATTTATTTTTTATAATTATAATGTTTTAATTATAAATGTAAAGTTTTCAGATTGTTCTTTAAAGCAAGTTCAAATACAAAACGATGTTACCTACTCTAGGTCAACAGGGAGTAGGTACCTACCTACCCTATACATTTCGATTCCCTTAAGAGTGTCAAAATACGCATTCTTTGCGACATAAATAGCCGTTTCTTTTCAACCGACGACAAAAAGTGGAGGTTATCAATTCGACGCGTATATATATATATTTTTTTTTATTTATGATCATCGATTACTCGAAGACGGCTGAACCGATTTGGAAAATTCTTTTTTTGATTGAAAGGGTATACTTCGAAATTGGTCCCATTTTCATAAACGTCAGGGTCTGATGATGGGATCCTGGAGAAATCGAGGGAACTCTTCAAATATTATAGGCACACCTCTGACGTTTTGGGTATTTATTATAGTAACTTGTGCAGTTGCTCTCAAAAAGTACCATTTGAGGAAGTGGAACTGATGATGAAGACCACAGATGGCCGCCGAAACTACTCAATAATAAGTATTGAGTGGATTGCGATTCGATTACTTGAAAATGGATATTAAGCACTTTATGCTCGTCACAATGCATATGGTGATGTAGAGCTGATGGTGAAGTACCAGGAGAACTCCTCAACAATTAACGGCCCAGCATAGGGAAAAGCAATATTTTGTAAAAAATTATAAGTAGTTGACATTTAGGCTCTTGTAACTAGGTAAATTAAAAATATACCAACTAAAAAGAGTGAAATAAAAACTTTTTACCAAAAAATTAAACCGACTCCCAAAAAACACTGCAAAGTGAAAAATAACTTTAATTTCGGAAGTCGGTGCCAAAAACGAAAATACAAAACTAAAGACACCGACTACCAAAATTAAAGTTATTTTTCACTTTGCAGTGTTTTTTGGGAGTCGGTTTAATTTTTTGGTAAAAAGTTTTTATTTGTTCTGTAGTCGACTAGTTATAGTTTTGCCATTTCCGTTCGTCTGTCCGCGGCTTATCTCAGAAACTATTGTTACTGGAACGCTGGGCTTGGGTACCTATACATATTAATCACGCCGACAGTGGTAAAAAAAATCAGGGCAATACCTTTTTTTTTTGGTTACTCCCCGTACACGTAAAGAGGGGTTGATTTTTTTACCTCGTCGTACAAATAATTGAAAAAAGATTTTAAAAAAATATTCCAGGATATAATTTAACTTCAAATACCTAGCATTTTTTTTATGTATACGTCGAATTTGACTCGAATAGGTATAGAAAATCATCTTTTGGAGATACCTGTGTTTATGAAGGGTCGTAGAGATCTTGGACACGTAGTAAAACGTGAACGGGAAGGAGAGAGGGAAGGTTGAAGGGACGGCAGCGGCATCACCACCGTGCAACTAAACGGACGTTTTCTGGATAGTTTAGTTATAAATGACACGTGTCCTGTATATGTTGGTTTTTTAAAAGTGAAAGTTGTGTGATTTTACGAAAATTTGCTAATGTTGCTAACGGAAGTTTTATTGGAGACGATTTTTTGCTGTTGAACTTCTGCTCAAGATTTTTTATTTCTTCGTGTGGTAATAAGGTAATTTGATTAAAAAACTGCAATTAAAGCTACCAATTATTCAATATTAAAGAATTGAATAATTGGTAGATGATTGAAGGTTAATTCAAGTAAATTAAAAAATTGGCCAAGTGCGAGTCAGAATCGCCCATGAAGGGTTCCGTAGTAACTACGCAAAATAACTTTGTTTTTGTATGAAGTACAAAGTCATATTTGCTGTTTTAGAAAATATGCTATATCTCAAAAACTGCTGACACGACCTCGTTCAAACTAATTTATGTTGAAAGTTTTTATTGAGTACTACAGTATATATTCTTTTTTAGATTTTTCACTGCATTATTATAGAAGTTAGGGGGGGGGGGGGGGGGGACATTTTACCACTTCGGAAGCGTACATCTTTTAAACACTAGACTTTAAGAAAAAATAGTTCCAGAAAACTCAATGCCATTTTTAAAGACCTGTGTCTATAGATACCACACACGTATAGGTTTGATGATTTTTTTTATACTTAGTTTTAGTTCTATGCATACATAGGGAACCCCCTTAATTTTATTATTTTTTTTATTTATGTCTAAAAATCGGAAATCGGTTCACAGAATACATCTACCTACCAAGTTTCACAAGTGTAGTCTAAATAGTTTCGGAATAAAATGGCTGTGACATACGGACGGACGGACAGACAGACAGACATACAGACAGACGGACATGACGAAACTAAAAATTATAAAAATGAATAAAACACAATTAATTTTGTTACGTTTTATTTATTATAGGTTTCAAAAAATGGATGAACCATGTACCAGTATCATGGCTGATGAGCATAGTTGCATAGGTACTATGTGAAAAATAGTCTGTTTCCTGATAGTTATAACCTGGGAGTCTTTAAGTCAAGAGTGAATAGGTTACTTCTAGGCAAGCGTGCTTCATCTTCGACCACATCATCGATTAACATCAGGTGAGATTATGGTCAAAGGCAAGCTTATCAACTATAACAAAAAAGGTTCATCATCCGAAACGAAATCAGATTTGGGTAAAATTATAAAAATAAGCAGAGGAATATCCACTTTGAGAGCTGCTTCGAGCGAACGACAGGATGGATTATTTATTACCTCACCTGCAAACTGAATTCGTTTATGCCCATGCAAGTTGTCGTCAAAAATATATTAATAAAAAATATATTGAAAATAAGAAGAAGCAAAATGAAACTTCATGTTAACCTCCGAAAAAAAGCTCCGAAATAGCACTGATGTATTAAACTTCGATTGGGGAAAAAATTGTGTTTAGTGGGCAAGAAGCTGATAAAGCAAAAGTAGCAAAATTGAATAAAAATCGGCGAAGATAAATTTTATACATCAATACTGCAACTTTGAGTGACTCCATTATGAATTTTATAGCCGTACAGAAAAATGACTAAGTATTATCGCGATCGATCTGAACTCGTTGAGTGCGATATAAGAGATAATCCTTAAAGATGTCTAGTGCAAGGCCACATATCCCAACGTTTTAAATCTTTTTAATCAGAGCGGGATTACACGTGATACGCTACATATAGTTGTCCATGTGAAAAACACTGAACGCTTAAATCTAAATCTGTATGTTTGAACCATTGGTTTGAACCCTTTTTTCTGGACTGACCTTTTCTGTATCTCATATTATCTTGCATGCAATCATCATTAGGTTGAGCGTAGGTACGAGGCAAGGGACTCGTTCGTCAATTTATTGCAAACCCGCTACACCGATTCAGATCTTTTGCAGGTACGTACTTAAAAGGTCACTTACACACTTACTCATCACGAAATATCAAAAAATTGGCCAAGTGCGAGTCAGACTCGCCCATGAAGGGTTCCGAAGTAATTATTATAATATAATATGTATATTTATTTGACAAAAAAAACCTTACAAATTTCGTAAAACTAGCTTATTTACATTTTTTTACAACTACGCCAAATAACTTTGTTTTTCATAGTGTTTGTATGATAAAATATGCTGTATCTCAAAAACTGCTGACCCGATTTCGTTCAAACTAATTTTGGTTTAAAGTTTACATTAAGATCTAGAGACATATATTTTTTTAGATTTTTCACTCCATTATTATAGAAGTTAGAGAGGGGGACACACATTTTACCACTTTGGAAGCTTATATCTTTGAAACGATTGACTTTATGAAAAAGTGGTTTTAGAAACCCTTATATTATTTTTAAAGACCTGTTTATAAATACCACACACGTATAGGTTTCATGAAAAAAAATATTTTCAGTTCTAGTTCCATGTATGGGGACCCCCACAGAAATCTTAATAATAAGGCAATAGAAATGCTATCTACTGTCATTTAATACTGGGACGCGTGTCGCCGGTTCGCAGCTACCACCACATAATCAAACAATAGATACACACTTTCGCCTGCACATGCATTTTGCATTATTACAACAAAATTAAACTTTAAGCGATGACATTACGCAATATTTTCTAAAAACGCATAATCTCAGGTAGCGTAACGTGTGCGACAAGCAGAGAAAGATATCGCGCGCTCACTTTCCCTTAGGAATAGTGCAGTGCAAACTCATATTATTATCGATAATTTTCTGTTGAGCGTTAATAGCCAAGGGGTCTCGTAACAATATATAACTAATTTATTGAAAGTTTTTCATTCCTTGACGCGCTTTTAGACGATTTATTTAGGAGAAAAGGGAATATAACAAAACGTTAAGTGTAAGTATATTTTTTTATTATTTAGTTATACAAATCTTAAAGGCTCTCCAATACTTCACTTTATGGAAAAAAAAAACTATAACCACATCAAATAGAGCAATAATGGCACAACTTAATACCGAACAATGAAGAATATACTTTATTGTTCATCAAAATAAATTGTTACACAACTGTTTTACGTAAATTCTATGGTTACGATGGCGGTCTTATCGCTTATAGCGATATATTCGAGACAATCTTAGGATGGATTGATGATTTCCGGATCTTTCGGAAACCTGTAATAATAGCATTGGATAAAGTAAAACAGATGCATAAATAATATGAAAACGTATCGATCCGATCCAACTTAATCCATTATAATTACAATATACATAATAATATGTATCCTTAATTATTTAGTCATAAAAAAAGATAAATACTGAACACTTCAATGATACAAGGATACCCAACACAGACTGTTATTTAACTTACCTACGTACATAACAATAATAAGCCTATCTCCTATTAATTTTCTGAATGAAAAAATAGAAAATAAAGTTAAAACGTACGAATTAAGAGATATATAATCGTTCAAAAACGACTTTTTATAAACTATTTAAACAGGAAAAAAACATGCTTAATGAAAATACGTATTGAAATATTTAACGAAAAATTATATTTCATTCGAATTTCGGTAAAACTACGTATTAACTATTAAGCTAAAGGTAACAAATTACCGATACAAAATAGTAGTGGCACGTCACTAATTCGCGGCCAGCTCGTGCGGCGTGTTCCTGGAATGTACGTAAACGACGATATTGTTTATTGCGCATGACTATAATATTTCATTGCTGCTTTTAGTAGTTGTAATAGTAGGCATGAACAAGCTTAAAGTAGTAATGGTAATTGAATTGAGAAAAAAAAACGTTTACTGTGATTAATCGTAGTAATGGTGGCGAAAATATTTGATTTGATTATATTTTTTAAAAATGAAATTATTTCAAAAATTAAGTTTAATAAGTTTTAATAAGTTTATTTCAGAAACAACTGGTTTTAACAAAAAACATTGCAGAGATCTTCTTTTAAGTAAATATATACCTGTAACAGAAAACCTCTTCATATTCTTGTGTCACATACAGAGCCTGTTAATAAATAGAATTTAAACCTAAATTACAGTTTTTAATCTTAATCTTATTTTTATTTCAAAAATTACTAAATAAATTAATGGAGCGCAAAAACAAAAACAGAAAGGTGTACATACAGAGCCTGATAATAATAAAATTAAAACTAATTACAATTACAATTTTAATCTTAAATCTTAATCCATTTAAAAAAATACTAAGTAAAATAAAGGTGTGCAACTTGTATTTGTGAGTGTAAGTGTTTATGTGAGAGTTGATTGGTTGAGTGTGAGTGAGATGGATGTGTATGTGGGTGTGAATTTGGTAGTGGGGTAGTGAGTTGGTACGTGTGCGAGATTTATAAGCGTAGTACACAGTGTAGTATAATAACCAAATAGTAGTAACGCTACTTCTTATATAATAAATTTAGTCTGTCTGCAAAAAATAAATAAATAAATAGTTATATTACAGTATAGGAGTTATATTACAGTATAATATTACAGTATAGGATGTAAAAGTGTCTCCGTCTCTTGATAACTGAGGGTCCTAAGCCATGTAATTAGGGTATTCTTACATTCATAGTGTGTTTTTTGGTAAATAGATAACTTTTTATTGATAGCATTGTAAAGAAACGTAGTTTGTGCAACATACTGTCGCCTAGCAAAAGCAGTACGTACTCTAGTCCCAGTTATACCCCCGTAGTTCCTACGTTTTGTTAGTGAAATTGGGTCAAAGACTACCGATTTATGCATTCTTAATGTGGTATTTAAAATATATAATTTTCTGACTGTTAGAAGGTCACATAGCTTGTAGAGATCATGCGTAGCAAAACGATAAGGTTTAAAATAAATAGTCTTTAGGAGGCAACGCTGTGACCTTTCCACATCTAGAAATTTTGTTTTGGCGTCACCTCCCCAGATAGGAATGCAGTAAGTTAGGACAGATTGAGCTAAGGCTGTGTAGATTTGTATAAAAAGTTTAGACGAAGCTACATGTCTTAGTATTTTAAAAATCCAAATTAATTTTCTGCAGCGGTCACTAACCAATTGAATTTGGTTATGCCAAGAGAGTCGTTGGTCAAGTGCTATACCCAAATATTTTGTTTTGTCTACCTTTTCGATAGTTGGACAAGCGCAGTTTAAGTAATCCGTATTCTTACATTGGTGTACTTTAATAGTGAAATTTGTATTTGGCTGGGTCCTGTTACTTAAAGAGAAGCACATGTAGACTGTCTTTTGGCTATTTAGCGTCAAAAGGTTAGTTCTTAGCCAAGACGTAACTCTAGAGAGTCCCACTTCAGTGTCTCTGCGAACGGATTCCCAACTTTCCCCACAAAATACCAATGCAGTATCATCAGCATACGAGAATACCCGGGCACCACCTGTCTCCAGCATACACAGGTCATTAATATAAATTAAGAACAGAGTGGGCCCGAGTACGCTCCCCTGTGGTACTCCAAAGGTAATATTAGAGTTTCTACTTATATGCTGTCCTATTTTAACCCTTTGAGTTCGGTCTGTAAGATAACTTTTGAATATTTCAAGGGGAGTGCCTCTTATTCCTATGCATTCCAGCTTGTGTACAAGAATGGGAACAGAGACTGTGTCAAAGGCCTTTTTTAAATCTAGAAAGACAGAGAGACATTTCTTACCTTTATCAAGGTTTTCAGTAATGAGAGATGTTAAAGCTGTAACCGCATCTTCGGTTGATTTGCCTTGTCTAAACCCAAACTGTGAGTCAGATAATATGTGGTATTTGCTTACATAATTCATTAATCGCTTGTTCAGAAGTTTTTCCAATATTTTTGATAAAGAAGGTAATACCGATATTGGCCTGTAATTGCTAACATCATCTTTGGCCCCACTCTTGTAAACTGGCGTGATGGTGGATTTTTTCAGAGGTTTAGGAAATATGCCTTTATCAAAGCATAAATTGACTAGGTGAACAATAATTGGAACAACTTCATGCTTAGCTAATTTTAGAAAACTTGTTGGAACATTATCACATCCTGGAGCACAATTTGATTTTAGGTTCATTAGCAAATGATACACTTCGTCGAAATCTGTATCCATTAGTACGAATGATGTTAATGGTTGACTATTCGCTCCACAGGCGGGTCTAGCATTTGAGCTGGAATTTGTCAAGATCTGTTCAGCAAGTTGTTTGCCTATTCCAGCAAAATAATCATTGACATGATTGATTGCTTCAATTGGTGAAGACTTTACTTCTACAAGTTTAGTGTTATGTATTTTTGTTTGCTTCATATGAGTTATGGTTTTAATATTTGTCCAAAGTTTTTTATTGTTTTTTGTAGAGTTTGCTAGTTGATCTTCCTCGTATTTTCGTTTCAGTTTTTTAATTAATTTGTTGCAGTAATTTCTATATCTTTTATAACTAATTCTTAATATTTCATTGTGTTGATCATTTCTTAATTTCTTTTGCATTTTGTTTCTATTTGTGATACATCTTAAAATGCCAGGAGTTATCCATGGCTTTATAGAACGCCTACTTTTAGGAATAGTGGTCGAGATAGTATTTTCCTCCAAAGCTTCAGATATTTTCTTAGTTAAGAGGTTGACTACATGTTGAGGATCATCAGAAAACAAAAGTTCGCCAAGGTTCTTATGTACTAAAGATTCAAGTGCCGTGTTAAAATCTGTATTTTTTCTTGTTTTCTTAGTTATTGTTTTTATTATTTTGACTTTTGATAAATTTAGAAATATTAGCGAATGATCAGTAATGGTCGTATTTAGGACAGCAATATGAGCAGATGATTTTTCTTTATTGAGTTTTATCATAAAATGGTCAAGACAGTTGTTATATCTGGTAGGAAAAGTGTGCCCTGCCATCAGACCATGCATAGTTAACATTGCCAAGTAATTTTGTCTATTTGCTCGCTCCTGAGCCTGCTCAGTTTGTGTTGGTCTAAGGTTTATATTTATATCTCCAGTCAAAGTTATGCAGTTATAAGATTTTATGGACTCTAGATATGAGTCAAGCGAGCTAATAAACATTTCTGCATTGGCAACTGAAGGGGATCTATAGACTCCTAAAATGATATTATTATTCACTTTTATTAAGTACTTACATATTTAATGTTATCCCTTTATTTGTAAAGTTACAAATTTTGGAAGAGTTTCCGCAGTAGGATATGCTGCAAATCACCATGTTTATCTCTCCGTGTCCCAAACAACACAAGTAACCGCAACAAACGCTCCACGCGCACTTGTGGCCTACGTGTCACATGCGCGGCGACAAGGTCACGCCTCTTTGCGACTTCTATTGCCTTATTATTAAGATTTCTGTGGGGACCCCCCTTTATTTTAAATATTTTTTAATTTTTTTCTTAAAATCGGAAAGCGGTTCACAGAATACATCTACCTACTAAGTTTCACATGTATAGTCTTAATAGTTTCGGAATAAAATGGCTGTAGAGAGGTACAATCGAACTATTGTAGATGCGATAACGGCAACTAATCATAACAAACCGGAAAATAAGTGGGACTTATGCCTACCCCAAATACAGTGGTCTTTAAATAATACCATGAACAAATCCACGGGTCGTACTCCTTCTGAAATGTTGTTCGGTATACAAACCATAGGCGTTTCGGATAGTATCATGAATTCACTCGTTTCAGAGTCGCACGCGCCTATAAATCGTGATGAAATAAGATCAGATGCAGACTTACGGATTCAACTAAGTCAAAAGATTCAGAAAGAGCTTTTTGATAAGGTACATAAAAAGCCAACTGAATATAAGGTAGGCGACTTGGTTCGGGTTGAAAAAGACATCCGCACGGAGCCTGGATGTAGTCGTAAATTAATACCGAAATGTGTAGGACCGTATAGGATTTCTAAAGTATTAGGTAACGATCGGTACGAAATTGAGGATACACCTTTAACTAGGAAAGAAGGTTGCAAACCGTATAGGTCAGTTTACGCCATCGACAAGTTACATCCTTGGCTTATTTTTAATAATGATGCGATTTCGAGTGATTCAGAATAGAAAAGGCAATAATAATAATTGTAATAGTGATAAGTATAATAGAGATAAAGTATAAATAAAGATAGTGTTAAATTAAAAGCGAAGAGTAAAAATTATGATAGATTTGGATATGATTATTAACTAAGATAGTCGTGCTTATTATCTATGAAGTATGTAAATTAATATTTAACATGAAGGGAAGAATTTGTATTTAAAAACTGATATAATGGTATTAACCCAGATCGATTATTCTAAATTATTGTTGAGTAGTTCAAGCAACATAAAAGAGCGAAATTACATAAAATAGCTTTGAGTAGTGAATATAGTAGGTAGTGATTACTAATTGAATACTTATTTGAATAAAACCAAGTGACTGATATTTATGCAAAGTAGAAATATGTAAATTGAATTATAGCAAATAAACAGAGAAAGTGATGATATGATATTATAATAATCAAAATGTTCAGTGAAGTGATACAAGCAAGATTGCTTGAAATCAATGTATAGAGATAAAAGTGAGATGATACAAGTGAGTACCTGTAATCAATGTATAATTATAAGAGGGAGTCGATACAAGTGAGTGCTTGTAATCGATGTATAGTTTTAAGAGTGAGTCGAAACAAATGAGTGTTTGTAATCGATGTATAATTCTAAGAGTGAGTCGATACAAATGAGTGTTTGTAATCGATGTATAATTCTAAGAGTGAGTCGATACAAATGAGTGTTTGTTATCGATGTATAATTATAAGAGTGAGTCGATACAAGTGAGAGTGCTTGTTATCGATGTATAATTATAAGAGTGAGTCGATACAAGTGAGAGTGCTTGTTATCGATGTATAATTATAAGAGTGAGTCGATACAAGTGAGAGTGCTTGTTATCGATGTATAATTATAAGAGTGAGTCGATACAAGTGAGAGTGCTTGTAATCGATGTCAAAATTAGTTTTAATTAGTTGAAATTGTGTATAAATTTCTGTATGATGCTTTGTCTTCTTTCCCATTGTTAAACGCGAGGCCGCGTTTGTCGTCAGGATTAGCCGAATGTTAGCATACACAATAATCGACTATATCTAACTGATCTTATCAATGAGTTGCAACACTGTTACCTTTAACGTAACAATTATAATATTATTCATGGCAACCCACAGTGTTAGCAAACACAATAATCGACTATTTCACTATTTTGTTTGTGGGTTGCAAAACGATGATTATTTGTGACAGCCCATAGAGCTATTTCTGTTTCTTAAAAAGGCGGTACACGCGTTAAATTGATTCATTATACGGTCAACGTTTAAAAAGCTAACTGAGACGACAAAGGAGGACTCGGGTCGATAATTACTGTAAAAGAACTATTAATTAAGAACTATTTATCATTAAGAATTATTAAAGTGATTGTGAGAAGCATAACCAGTGACTATTCTTTCAGAAGAGTTCAAAAACCTCGGATATTTGGATAAAATCGTAATTTTTTGGTTGGGACAAAATACATCCAGTCGTTTTGGTCCCATCCATCCATCATCATCCATTCCGTGGTCCCCGTCCCGGAGGATCCCGATTTTTTTTATCTTGTTATACTCAATTAAAAGTTAGCTTAGTTTAAAAGTAACGTCGGCGAATGATATGTGAAATAGATTTTTATGACTTACTAAAAATACAATACTTGACTTAAAGGATCAGGAAAAAATTATAGTCTTACTTGGTTAATGTAAATATTATAACTAGAGAATCAAGTATAGAGTCTCCTAGAGCAAACACAGGTTTTAATTATTATCACAATAGTTCCTTTTTCGTTATAATAATTCGGTTGTCTCATAATTTACCAAAAGGTTAGTTTTGAATTTTTGACCAGCCGATTTTTTTAATGACGTTTTATGCAATTCCTTGCTTCTTAATCTATGTATATAAGATAAGATAAGATTTCTTTATTTGCTCCAAACATGTGTACACATACAGAATAAAAACGCATGTGTGATAACATAAAAATGAAAATAAAGTTCAGACATGTTTGCCTATACGATGGCGTGCAAATGTTTTAAATAATTAATTTGACAATTTTAATTTAAACCCAATAATATAAATTGATACAGATTAGCAATAATTAAAAAATAAAAATATTAAATGTCAAATTATACACAACAAAACGAAACAAAAGTAAAAAAATATCATATGTCAAAAGTAAAAAATAAAATAAAGTCAAATTGTACATGTCAAAACTAAAAATAAAAATTTTAATATCAGAAGTATACATATCAAGATTAATAACATACAATATTGATTCAATAAATCTATGTCACAGTAAATTGTTCTGCAAGATATTCATTAATATGATAATAAGCTTTATCGGTTAGGAATGTTTTAAGTTGTTTTTTCAGTTCATTATTATTAAGCTCCCTCCAACTTTTAGGTAACTTATTATAAATCACGGGAGCCATGCAGAAAACACTTTTGCGCATAAGTGCAGTCCTACTCCTATGCTGACAGAGCTGATTTTGATCACGCCTATTTCTGGGAAATTTTTCTGCCATTCGCGAAAATAAGGCGTTATTATTTCTGATGAACATGACTGTTTCCAGTATACAGTAAGCTATTCAGAAATCGATATGCTGGTATTTCAGTACTGGGCCGTTTGTGTTTTAATTCTGCCTTTCTTTTTTCATAAATCTGCTGAACTGGATCATAATTAATATCCACTTCTTCAACTAATTGGCTGATTGTGACACGCACTTCAATTTTGAGAAAATCTGGTACACATTTTTTTACATGATTAGAATGAATATTTACAAAGTCACCTCCAGTGACCAATTTCACGATTTCAAAAAAGTATTTATTACCTTTTACAAAATATTGCTTTTCCTAATGCAGGGCGGTTAATTTTTAAGGAGTTCTCCTGGTACTTCACTATCAGCTCCACTTCACCATATGCATAGTGTCGAGCATATTGTACTTAACAACCATATTCAAGTAACCGAATTGGGACCCATGAAATACTTATTATTTATTAGTTCCGGTGCCCAAGGATCCCATCATCAGATCCTGATTTGATGATAATGGGACCACCTTTAAAATATACCTTTTCAAACAAAAACATAATTTTCTAAATCGATTCAGAATCGATCATACATTAAATAAAAAATATACTTACGCGTTGAATTGATAACCTCTTCCTTTTTTAGAAGTCCGTTAAAAATAGATATAATTATGTCGCAAGTTTAAAAAATTGGCCAAGTGCGAGTCGGACTCGCCCATGAAGGGTTCCGTGGTAACTATAATAAATATAATATACTTAATATATTTAATAAAAAAAAAAAAAAAAAACCTTACAAATTTCATAAAACTAGCTTATTTACAATTTTTACAACTACGCCAAATAACTTTGTTTTTCATAGTATTCGTATCATTTATTTAATTCATTAAATAGAACGGCCCAAACCAATTACACTATTTAATATACTTTATATGTAATTTATTTAGCACATTCACACATTCTTCTCACAAAACTTCAAACATTCTGACAATATTATCTTCCATTCATCCACAAACATATCTAAATCTGTGATTGAGTCCAAGAGAGCGTTAATAGCGGCTAGAGTTCGAGGAATAGGCGACTTGGAGTGTGCAACTGTGCGACGAGTGGGAACAGCCAGTAGGCGGTGTTTTCTATGAGCACAGTACTTGTCCGGAACAAACAGATTGCAGACCTCATTATGCAGGTCAGGTGCATCAATCATTCCCCTGATAATCTTAAATATCACAGTCATCTGATCACGCGACCGTCTCACTTCCAACGAATTGAAAGACAAGCAACCCAACAGAAATTTAGTGGGATACAGGAATGGATAATACCCATACAAGTGTTTGTAAAGGTATCTTAGGAATGCTTTTTGTACTTTTTCTAGAACTAGCGCATACTGTTTTTCAAAAGGATTCCATACGCACGCACTAGACTCAAGTTTGCTACGGACTAATGCCCCAAAAACAAGCTTGATTACGTGAGGGTTTTGGAAATCACGACAGTTTCTTAAAACAAAGCCAAGGCGCCTGAAGGACTCCTTCGCGGTAGATGTGATGTGGTCGTGGAAAGTAAGCTTACGGTCGAATATGACACCCAGGTCTTTCATGGAATCAGTTCTTGCTATTGTATCTCCATTCAATGTGTAAAGAAAGTTGACTGGGCGCCGCATTCGACCGAAAGACATTACGTAGCATTTTGATTTATTAAATTCCATTTTATTTTCTAAACTCCACTTATATACTGAATCAATGTCTGATTGCAAAGCTTGGCAATCGAGCTCAGACTTTATTTCATAAAATAGCTTTAGGTCATCAGCATATAAGAGGCATCTGGCATTTACAACCACATCAGGGAGGTCGTTAATCATCAAAATGAAAAGGAGAGGGCCGACTACCGAACCTTGACTCACACCCGAGCGAGTGTGGTATGGGAGTGACTCGTACAAACCTAATCTAACAAATTGTTGTCGGTTCCGCAAATAGTCTGCAAGAAGCCGTAGGAATCCTGGAGCAACACCTATCGCACTGAGCTTTGAGAGCAAGACGTCATTATTGACTCTGTCAAACGCTTTTTGGAAATCAAAGTATAGAACGTCAACCTGGCGTCTGCGATCAAGACTAGTAGATATATAATTAACTAGTGTAAGTAAGTTAGTGTTGACGGATCTTTTTTCACGAAAGCCATGTTGCTCATTGCACAGGTACTGATTCACTTGCTTGTAAATTCCTTGATGTAGGACGTTCTCGAAAACTTTCGCGGGTGAAGATAGTATTGCTATTGGACGGTATTCATCGACTGAAGATCTATTTGAAGATTTTGGTATGGGAGTCACTCGTGATATCTTCCACGGTGGTGGATACACTCCAGATTTTAGCGATAAATTAAAAATGTGCGTCAGGGGCAGAACAAGAATTTCCTTTCCGTCTTTTAGGAACCACGGAGGAATATTATCAGGCCCAATAGAACTGTTGAGTTTTAATTTATTTATTCCATTGATTACGTCACTTTCAGAAAAGTTTAGTATATTAATGTAATTACTAATATTACAACTGCTTGGACTGGCTATATTTCCGAGGTCTAACTTTGGTACTTCAGTGTGGAAACCGCTCGCAAAATAGTCCGCGAACGCTTTAGCTGCTGCTACACCACTGTGAACTTTACCTTGGTGCGTTATGTTAGGCTCAAACCCGCCTTTTGACTTTAGGTTCGAAATATGCTGCCAGAATTCTTTGGGGTTTTTTTAATGTTCCCTTCGATGCGCCTAACGTAAGTTTTATAGGCATTCGTAATACGAGACTTTAGGCTAGATCTACTGTCAGAGAATTGTTTATATAGTAGTTCACATTTAGTCTTTTTCGATTTGTATTGCAATTTAACTTTTTTCTGAATATCTAGAATGATATCCGACGTAAACCAAGTGGGATATCTTCTAGTTATGTTTCTGCATTTTTTCGGGATACAAGTGTCAAATAAGCTGTAAATAATATCGTAAAAAGCCTGAGTGCTAGTGCGAACGTCTTTGGATGATATAACTGCATCCCAAGATACCTCAGAAAGAAGTTCATAAAGCTGATTGCGATTACACTTTTTGAAATTCCAGTCCCTTCTACGATCGACATTACTAGGTTCTAGTCTTTCACCTCTATCAGATGACTGTAACTTTACCTGGATGTCCAACGGCGGATGGTACGCATCGGGGGGTACCAAACCTTCAACTACTGTTACCGAAACGTTATGCAAGCTAACGCTCTCCTGAACCAAAACAACATCTAACATTCCTCCATGCATATTCTCAACATTATTTCTTTCACACAAATTACAAAATGTTACAAAATAACAATAATAGTTACGAACATTTAAGGAAGCACTATTTAAATTAAGATCTCCTAAAATGATAACTGTCCCCTTTAAGTCATTTATAAAACTTTCCACTTTTGTAAACCAGGTCATATAATCGCTGTCAGTGGCACTTGGTTTTATATACACAACACACACGAAAATAAGGTGACCATGCCACGTGAAACTCGACCAAAGGTCCTCACCACAGTCTGTCTCAAGTTCACGTAGTCGGCGCGGGATTATAGGGGCGCGTGCCATAACGAGCACGCCACCACACGGCGTGCCTCTGTCGCGTCTTAACACGTTCCACTCACCATTTCTGAGTTCAGTATCTTCAACCGAGGTATCCAAAAAAGTCTCTGTGGCCACTATTAAATCTTGTTCAGCTATGTGCAGATTGTTTCGCCACATCTGGAGTTTTGATTTAATTCCACGAACATTCTGGTACATACAATTAATATTTGTAGTCCGGGTACTTGCTCTGAAAGCTGCTGTTGGGATGGACACACTGCTGGCACTATGCTGCCTTGTCCCTCTATGTAAGCTGTTCATGAAAGGGCTGGGGGGCAACTATACGCTGGCTATTAGACTGGGCGGAGGCCGGCTTCCTATAGTTGATCCAAGCCTTGATTCTTGCATTCACTGGCCACACATCTGCGGAATAGCAGCGCTCATAGCATGCAATGGGAACGCCAATTTTATATGACTTGTAGTTTCCTTTAGGAGTGAGCTCATCAATGGTACAAGTATCAGTGCCACATAAAGTGCGAAGGTAGTCGCTAATTTCACCGGCTGTTGACTTCATGTTCCACAAGTGTAAGTACTTACGTGCTTCTACGGCTCTTAGTGTTGTTACACTAGGGCCAGCAGCTCCTTGGATTGACATTGGGCGACGATTTTTTGATTTCTTTGTTACTCGCGTCCATTCCTGAGAGTATGATGCTTGTGAATTTAAAAAAGAAGTCTGCGGGACAATTTCAGCCAGCGCAGAATTGCAACTGGGTTGACTTGAGCTGGCACGAGAGGGGGCTGGTTCAGGGAGGGACTTAATTGGGATGTCCTGCCTTATACTGCTTGCTGATGCCAGTGGCTTACTGTTCAAGTTCTGTTCCAGAAGATGTATTCTATTGTTCAGTTCTGTGATGGCTTGCTGCATAGAAGAGTTCTGAGCCTTCAAGTTTTCTATGACTAATTGACCCTCTACGTGTTCAGTGATTATATTTCCAATTTGGGTTTTTACAGTATTCATGGAATCTTTTACACTCTTTAGTTCCTGTTTTACTGGCCGAAGTTCCTCACTCATTAATAGACTTATACTATCATTGATTTTTGAAAGCATACTGGTAAGCTGTTCTTGCAAGACGTACGTCTTGTACAACATTACGGATGTCATCAGTTGTCAAGGTATTACAGGAATTTGGGGGCGAATGCAGTGCTTGTCTCTTAGCGCCTCTCACGGTAACATTCGCATTGAACCGAATTGGGGTATTATCATCCCTGGGCACTTTAGGATTTTTACTTGAACAGGACGGGCAACTCCAAGCTGTGGAGGCAAGGAGCTTTTCGTCGTAATTTGATAAGCAAGCAAGATGAAATGCTTTTTCGCAAATCGTGCAATTACGATAACTTCCTTCATCTAATCCACCGTCACAGCATCCCCAACTCATTAATTCATCAGCCGATGTGGACATTTTATTTCGGTTTTGCTCGTATCACGATTTTAGAAACACAGAGCTCGCTTCGACACAGTTCACGAGTCAAACGTATGTTCTACTCCCTCTTAACGACTTATGCACTCCTTGCGGCGCGCGGGAAAAAAGGAATTGTGATGCTCCTTCCAAAAGAGTTACAAAGTTATATTTGCGGTTTTAGAAAATATACTGTATCTCAAAAACTGCTGACTCGATCTCGTTCAAACTAATTTTGGTTGAAAGTTTACATTAAGATCTACAACATATGGTTTTTTTAGATTTTTCACTTCATTATAAAAGGAATTATGAGAAGCAACAAGTGCAGGATGCAGGTAAAGACAGCAAGAAACTTTGGAAAGTAGTTAAGGAAATCACTTATTTAAATAAACGTAAAGATAACTCACATGAATTAATAAATAATAACAATCCTAAAAGATCAGTTAATCTTGCAAATGAATATTTTGCAAACGTGGGCCGCAAGTTAGCTGAAAAGATAGCCAAAAATAATCCTCAAACTGAACTTCCCACCCTAAAGTCATGTTGCGATTCGTTTACACTTCTGCCTACCGATGATGATGAAGTTCGAACACTAATAGCGAATCTTAAAAGTGATTGTGCAGTTGGCCTGGACATGATATCCAGTGATATCTTAAAAGCGAATAGTGATATTTTAACTCCGGCAATTACGTACATATGTAACCTATCGCTTTCAACTGGAGTTTTCCCTACAGTTTATAAAAGGTCGCGTATTCTTCCAATTCACAAGGATGGGGACAGAAGCTGTGTCAATAATTATAGACCTATTTCCATTCTTCCTACACTCTCAAAAATCTTAGAGCGTGTTATTAATAAGAGAATTATTATATATTTGGAGTCAAAAAAATCTTCTGTCGCAAGCTCAATTTGGGTTTAGGGCAAACAAGTCAACATCGGATGCTGTGTTGGAACTCACTAATTATGTTGTTAAGAACCTAGACAGTAAAAATAAAGTAATAGGTGTATTCTTGGATTTAGCGAAGGCATTTGACACGGTTTCTGTCCCTATACTGGTGAAAAAGCTCGAATATCTAGGTATCCGGGACCTGCAGTTAAAATTACTGAAGGATTACCTAACTGATAGAACACAGTGTGTACAAATTGATAATAACATTAGTGAAGAGATCCCAGTGACTTTTGGAGTTCCACAGGGAAGTATCCTGGGACCCACACTATTTCTAGTGTATATCAACGATCTTTGTCAAATGACAATTCCTAATGCAAAGATTGTCACCTTCGCAGATGACACGGCATTGCTTTTTAATGGTATCACATGGGATGAAGCTTTTTCAAATGCTCAAAGAGGGTTTAACATCGTTACTGGATGGCTAACAGAGAACATCTTAACGCTCAATGTTTCAAAAACCAATGTTATTACCTTCTCCAATAGGCCCAACGATAAGCCTTATCCATCGTTCCATGTTATCTCGCATTCATGTAATTGTCAGAATCATATAAACTGTTCCTGTCCTAAACTGTCAAGCACAGACTCAACTAAGTATCTTGGTGTAATTATAGATAGGAATTTGAAATTTCACCAACATATTGATTTGGTCGCTGCTAGAGTGCGTAAATTGATGGTGATTTTCAAGGCCGTTAGACATGTTGCACAAATGGATGTTGTTAAGACCGTTTATTACGCGCTTTGTCAATCACAGCTAATTTACTGCATCACCTCGTGGGGAGGTGCTTGTAAAACTACTTTCCTTAAATTAGAAAGAGCACAAAGAGCACTGTTAAAAGTGAGTTCATTCCTACCGTTCTTCCATCCTACAAAAGAGTTATATGGTAAATGGGAGGTTCTAACCGTCCGTCAGCTCTTTATTTATTATACAGTTATTAAGCAACATTCTCTGATAATATATGAACCACATAAATTAAAAAATCCACGACGTAATAACAGAGTCTGCACTTCAATTTTATTTAAAACCAGCCTAGCACATAGATTTTTTTGCTACCAAGGTTCTCATTTGTACAATACATTAAATAAAGTATTATGTATATATCCATTACCAAAATCAAAATGCAAATCTGTATTAGATAAGATAAGATAAGATAAGATGTATTTATTTGCGTAAAACATGGTATAAATAGGTCTTATAGTACAAAAATAGAGCAGACATGTTTTGCCAAGATTAAACATAGCATGCAAATGTATTTGTAATAACAATTTTCTTAATAAACTAAATTATTATTATATTTTAAGAACACTACTTTTGTTCTAGGTATTCTTTTATACTATAGAAGTTGCTATTAAGTAACCATTCATACAGTTTAGATTTAAATGCATATTTCGAGTTTAACATTTTCAGGTGACTCGGTAATCTGTTATAAATACATACACACATACTTAAGCAGTTTTTGTTGTACTTAACAAGCCTGGGAACACTGTTTAGCACGAGTCTATGCGGGTCTCGTCGGCTTCGAGGATTTAGATCGTTTGCTACTTGAAATAATTCTTTATGTTTCCATACAAACATTGAAATTTCATTAATATACAGACAAGGTAGCGGTAACAAGCCAAGTTTCTTAAATACTGGTTGACATGATTCCTCCGGATGAAGTCCGCATATAGCCCTAATGCATTTTTTTTGAGCAATGAATGCTCTGTTTTTGTCAGTACTGTTACCCCATATTATCAGTCCATAACGCAACATGGATTCCACATACGCACGGTAAGCTAATATGACTGTTTTAAGATTAGTACTTTTTTTTACTTGTTTTAGGGCATACACGAATTTATTTATCTTACTTGATACACTGTCTATATGCACTTTCCAATTTAGATCTTCATCAATAGTAACTCCTAAGAACTTTGTATGTGTTACTGGTTTGATTTTGGGTATATTCAATTTGATATTAAATTTATGATTATTAGATTTATTAAATTGTATATATACGGATTTATCAAGGTTTATTTGTAAGTTATGTACATAAAGCCAATTAATTAAAATGTCAATAGTATTATTAATGTCAGTTTCGTGGTCGTGAGTTGTATTTTTTTTTTTATTTGATGTCACAATAATAGAGATGTCATCAGCAAATAATATGCATTTATGTTTCGTTATTTTAATTATGTCATTTATATATATCAAGAATAAGATTGGCCCGAGTATACTTCCCTGTGGGACACCAAACCTGTTACATCTATATTTCGAAGAGTGTTGCGTAACTACTTTATCTTTATTAATGGTTGTTACGGTAACGCATTGTTGCCTGTTATCAAGATATGATTTTATCCACTGTAAGGTTGGCCCTCTAATCCCGACTGCTTCTAACTTTTGCAGTAGTAGATCGTGTGAAACTAGGTCGAAGGCTTCCGACAAGTCAAAGAATAATCCCGTGGTTAGGTTGTTGTCATTAATATTAGCTAATATAACATTTATGAGGGCATAGATTGCTAATGTTGTAGACTTCCCTTTTTGAAAGCCATACTGTTCCTTTTGTATTATGTTAAACTTTTGACAGTAATTTGCAATTCTTTTGTACATACATTTTTCGAATATTTTAGACAAGATGGGTATTAAGGTGATAGGACGGTAATTGTTTAGGTCATGTCTGTCTCCTTTTTTGTACAGTGGTTTAACAACGGAAACCTTTAAAGCTTCTGGAAAAGTTCCCTCGTAGAATGACAAATTAATTAGGTGTGTTAGTACTTCAATAATTTCGTCGACACAGATTTTAATGACTTTTGTGTTAATTTCATCGTGCCCTTCAGAATTTGTGTTATTTAAAAGCATTATTTCTTGCTTAACTTCAATTGTCGACATCGGTTTGAGGAACATAGAGCCAACAATTATATTATTGATAGTGTTACCTTTGACGTTCGGGGGCATTGATCTGTTAGTAGAATCGATATAATGGTTATTAAAGGCAGACGCTATATCTACTGGATTAGAAATGAGTGTGTTGTTATATTTGATATTTTCTATATTATGTCTGGAGTTTACATTATTCAGCTCGTCTTTTATAACATTCCACGTAGCTTTGCATTTGTTATCAGTTTTATGTATGTATTTGATATTAGCGTTATTGATGGAGTGGTTACAAAAATTAGATTATAATCGTACTGAAAAGCTGCTTCAGTCATGCTAAACAACACATTCCAATATAGATACCAACAAACTCACTCTAGTACCCGCACACACATTACACGCTCGTACATGCACACACACACACACACACACACACACACACACACACACACACACAAACATGATAATCATTCTACTTTGTAATAATTTCACTCTACTCATATTCAAATTAGGCACTTAGTTTTAATTTCAGTTTCATAGTATTGTATGTTTAATTTTTTTTTTTCCTCGTACTTTGTATTTTCCAAATAATTCTACTGGAGCATGTTTAAATATAGTATTTAAATTAATGTTTTATTGTATACTTTGTTTTTTCCGTTGGGTGGGGACCTGGTGATCTGTAATTCAGGCATTTCTATGCCTAACACAGACACCAGCTCCTCACAAGTTGTAATATAAGATGTACATTTATGATGTCACTGTTGTTAGCTTGTAATTTGTGAGGAGAAATAAATAAATATATATATATATATATATATATATATATTATTATAGAAGTTAGAGGGGGGACACACACATTTTACCACTTTGAAAGCGTATATCTTTTAAACGATTAACTTTATGAAAAAGTCATTTTAGAAACCTTAATGTCATTTTTAAAGACCTGTCTATAGATATCACACACGCATAGGTTTCATAAAAAAAAATATTTTCTGTTTCAGTTCCATGTATGGGGAGCCCCCTTTATTTTTTTTTTTTTTATTTTCTCTTAAAATCGGAAAGCGGTTCACAGAATACATCTATCTACTAAGTTTTAAATGTATAGTCCTAATAGTTTCGGAATAAAATGGCTGTAACATTCGGACGGACGGACAGACAGACAGACAGACAGACGGACAGACATGTCGAAACTATAAGGGTTCCGTTTTTTGCCATTCGGCTACGGAACCCTAAAAAGATAGAAGTACTATCCAGCCGGCCGCAGTAGCTCTATTGTTTATTATATTAACTGTTTGGTGCTCAGCTAAATTTTTTGCAACCCTTCTCGAACTTGAAATACCTAATATAATTATTGTTGTCATAAATTGTGAATTGGACATTTTTGATACATTTTACTCAAACTGAAATTAACTCTATTAAAACTATGATTTGAGATAGTACAACAAATAAACTACTTTCGTCTTATATGTATATTTCAAAACACAAACATTTAAGCACTTTTTATGTCTACCGTACAAGTTGAGAACAAGAGAATAAAATCTAATCATTTTTATCGTATTCGGGATTCTCCAGGACGGGGGCCTCGGGGATCGGGGTACTCAGGTAATAATAAATAGGTAATTTGCGATGTAGCACATTTTAAAAAAACGCAATTATACATATATCTTTGTCATTTATGGAAATACTATTAAAAACAAAGTCATTTGTAGCAAATTTCGACCCTATAAAATGGCAACTTCTTAACAATTATGGGGATAACTCATCTAGTGTAGGTGATATATATCTCTCAAAAGATGTTATACTTCGGACAATCAAGTCACTTGACCCATCAAAGGGAGCCGCCCCAGATGGGCTGCCACCCGCTTTCCTTATAAAAATTGCCGAAAGCATACATACTATTTTGTATGTAGTTTTCAACAAATGTTTGCGCGAGGGGGTTTTTCCAAACGTGTGGAAACGAGCGTTTATCACTCCTATTTATAAAAGTGGTAAGACAACGTGGAAAATTACCGACCCATTTCCATCCTGTCCGCCTTGTCAAAGTTTTTTGAAAAGCTAGTATACGGTGCTCTATATCCTCAATTTCAACGATTAGTTGTTATACTAGAACAACATGGTTTCGTAAAACAGCGTTCAACTATTACTAATGATGATTTACTAACTATTTGTTTGAAAACATGGATCGACGAGTTCAAGTAGACGCCGTGTACACTGATTTTCAGAAGGCTTTTGACAAGGTGGATCACGCGCTCCTTTAGGAGAATTCGTGGGAACTTGCTGCGTTGGTTTGTCTCATATATTTTTAACAGGACCCAAAGAGTCGTCATCAATGGTTATGAATCTGAACCTATTACTGTGAATTCTAGAGTCCCCCAAGGATCTATTTTAGGATCGTTCCTATTTATCATATATATAAATGACATTAAATCTTGTTTCCTTAATGCTCATTTTTATATCATGCTCATTAAATAAGATGGAAAATATAGGTTTTCGTGGCAAAACATTGGATTTATTCAATAGTTATTTAACCAACAGACAGCAACGTATCAAGATCGATTCTTATGTAAGTAAGCCAGCCCAAATCACCCACGATGTACCTCAGGGTAGTATTCTTGGCCCCCAGCTCTTCCTCATATAAATGAACGAACTCTGTGAGATCAAGCTTGATAATGCAAAAATTGTAGCTTTTGCTGACGATACATCAGTGGTTTTTCACGGAAAAAACTGGGATGAAGTGACTAATTCTACACAAACGGGACTCCAAACTATGCTTAATTGGTTGAATGCAAATAAACTTACGATAAATATTAATAAAACTAAATACATGACTTTCTCTATTACTAAAACTAAATTACCCAGATTAGAAACGATTAAAATTAAAGCTCACACCTGTAATCACTATCACTACATAGTATAAAACAAAGTCGCTTCCCGCTGTCTGTCCCTATGTATGTATGCTTAGATCTTTTATACTACGCAACGGATTTTCATGCGGGTTCTTTTAATAGATAGAGTGATTCCTGAGGAAGGTTTTAATGTTTAATAAGTTAAGGTTTTGTGTAAATTGGGTGAAATACGACGATATTAGTTCAACAAGTCGGAAAAAATTAAGCCGATCGAGAGCTTTAATCGAAAATGCTGCCAAAACCTTTTTAGTTGTATCAAAACAATGTATGATGGTATTGTTCCTCTTTTATAGCACTATAAAAAAGTCTACGATGGCATATGTCTATCTTCCAAGGATAACCCACAATAACCATTTTTTTTCTTTTAAAAATTACAATTAATTTCTTTTAAAACGAGGCGGAGCGTGTATTCTGATAAGGAATGGACATCAATGGAAGGAACTGGAAAAAATAACTAAATTATCTACGAATAGTGTTTTCGAATGTTGCGCCATCGAGCTAACGACGTACAAGACTGTGATTGTTTGTGTATACAGGGTACCAAATGCCAGTAACTTTAATGAGTGTATGGAAAAATTGGATATATTGTTACGTATGCTTGTAAAAAAGTCCTATAAAAATATTATTTTAGCTGGAGATTTTAATATAGACGTATTGAAGCGAAATAGGTAATCAATCGAATTTGAGACAGTGTTACTTAATTACAACTTAAAACTTGTTTTATATGAACCGACTCGACTTGGCAGTCAGTCATGCATTGACAACTTTGCGCATAATTTTAGCAAGTCCTGCAAAGCTTCTGTACTAGAATTAGCTCTCTCTGACCACACGGCTCAACTTCTCAAATGCCCTATTAAAACTGTACATTCTATAAAGCAATGGCGTATACTTAGACGTGATTATAATAAAGAAAATGTAAATAAATTTAAATCATATTTGAGTTGTTTGACATTTTCAGATGTTTATGAATCTAATGATCCTAATATAGCTTACAATGTATTTACACAAATGTTTTTGTTTCTATACAACCAATGCTTTCCTAAAATACCAATTTCTGTGAAAGTATTCAAAAAACAGAAGTGGGTATCGCGCGGTATTAAAGTATGTAGTGCAAAAAAACGACATTTATTATGGCAGTATCGTTCAAAACCTACGCAGCGAAACAAAACCCTATTCAAGAAATATTGTAATACATTTAAAAGGGTCATCTATTTAACGAAAAAAGCACAGAATACGTATAAAATACAAACGTCTAGAAATCGATCAAAAACGACTTGGCAAATTATTAATGAAAATAAACTAAATAGTCCTAAGAATAGCATTAATCAAATTCGTATCAACAATACAATAATATCAGACCCTAAACAAATTACAAACCTGTTTGATGATTTTTTTATTGACAAAATAAAACCAATTACGGCAGGGACAAATGCCACTAACCATATCCTGAACAGAAAAGATTCGATATTTATGGCTCCCAGCTTGCCTACAGATATATTCAAAATTATTTTAGCCCTCAGAAACACGAATAGTGTAGGTTATGATGGTGTTAGTACAAGAATTATTAAAACTGTCGCTGACATTGTATGTGGTCCACTGTGTCATATATTTTATTTTTATTTTATTTTATTAAATAGGAACAACAAACAGCTACAAAATGCAAAATTACAAATAGAAAAACTTAAACAACTTAAGTAATAATGTAGCCCACAACGCTGTTCACAGATTACCAGTAATGAATAAGACCTTACAGCCACTAGGAGGTGAGCTGTTCATGCATGACTGTTACATTAATATTCTAAAAACAACAATGCAAAAAGAAAAAAGAAAATTAGGTAAATAAAAACAAAAGAACAACAATAAACGACTAGGTAGTCTTATGTTTAAGTGCCTCATACAAAAGGCTACGAAACCTTTTCAATGAACACGTAAAAATATCTATATGTTCGAATGCTTCATTGTAGGTTGCTGCCATTCGCCGAACTGGTGAACGTAAACCAGTGTTGGATCGGCAGGTACCTACTGCAAAGAGCTTTCCCGCACGCACTTGCCGTCTATGTACAGTTCTGGGGACTGCATAGCACAATACATTATTTAAGTCTATGCAGTCAAAATTGCCATTAACAATGTTAAACAATGTCATTGCCTCTAATTGTTTGCGTCTAGAGCTGAGCGTCAAAAGCCTGTATTTACTGAGTAACTGGTTGTACTGTAAATAAGTTTTGTGACACCTATAGTGCATTGCACGAAGAAACCTACGTTGTACGTTTTCTATGATGTTAGTGTACTTGCCATAGTAAGGGTTCCAGATGGATACGGCATATTCGAGCTGGGAACGGACTAATGTTTTATACAGGCAGAGGTACGAAGAGGTCCGCTTAAAGTCATGAGTGGATCTCATTATAAATCCATACATCTTATATGCCTTATTTACGATTTGTTCAATATGCAAATCCAAACAGAGTTTTGAGTCAAACAATATGCCAAGATCACGAACTGAGTTTACTTTATTTAATAAAGCATTACATAAAGAGTATGAAAACCTGATGATGTTTTTGTTTTTGGTAAAATTTATGTAGTTGCATTTAGGAATACTCAGATGGAGCTTACTAGTGTAACAGTAGTCCGTCAGTCGATCCAAGTCCTCTTGAAGAAGATAGCAATCCTGAATGCTATGAATAGGTCTGTACACTTTAAGGTCATCGGCATATAACAAAAACTTGGAATGATGAAAACAGTTACCAATATTATTTATAAAGATAATAAATAAAAGAGGACCGAGAATAGAACCTTGTGGGACACCTGATGTAACACAAGTAGCATGAGAGTGGTATCCGTTAATAACAACCCGTTGACACCGGTTAGTGATGTATGAGATAAACCATCGCAACAAGTTACCACGAATACCATTAAAAGCTTTTCGATTCAGTTCATATAATGAACTTGTGTATTTCTGAAGGAATGTTCCCTAATGCTTTGAAAAAATCTATAGTAAAGCCATTACATAAAAAGCAAGAAAAAGACCTGATGCAAAATTACAGGCCAATATCATTAATATCAATTTTCTCTAAGATATTTGAGAAATATATTGCTCGAGAACTTAGCAAATATATAGATAAATATGATATTCTTTGCAATGAGCAATACGGCTTTAGGAAAAATAAAACAATTAATATGGCGGTCAAATCATGATCAATATGGATAAAAATACACCCATCTGTGCAATTTTCTGCGACATGACGCAGGCTTTTGATTATGTTCAGCATAATATACTATTAAAAAAGCTCGAAGCGTATGGTGTCAGAGGAAATGTTCAAAAACTCTTACAATCATATTTACAAGGAAGGAAGCAAATCACAGAAATAACTACGATTAATGCGAACACTAAACGAGAAGTAATTCTTACATCTAGGGAGCGAAACGTCAACTATGGCGTACCGCAAGGAAGTGTATTAGGACCACCGCTTTATACACTTTACATAAATGATTTTCCTAAATGTATAGAACACAGCATGACACTTTTTGCAGATGATAGCACAATAATCATTCCTTGTGAAAATAAACTTATGTATGAAACTGATATAAATAACACACTGAATAAAGCTATACTATGGTTAGAAAATAATAACCTTAAAATCAACTTAAATAAAACAGTAATAATGCACTTCAGCCAAAGACAGCTGTTAAAATACCCAAATTTTAAAATAAAATATAATAATAATATAATTGACGCAGTAGATTCCACTAAGTTTTTAGGTTTAACGGTGGATAGAAACTTAAATTGGAAGCCACACATAGAGGACATTAGCAAAAAACTTAGTAGCAGCGCATTCGCACTTTATAAACTATCGCGGACACTAAATACTAATGCTCTATTAACCGCTTATTATGGCATAGCAGAGCCTATTATCAGATACTGCATTATCTTTTGGGGACTTTCTACAGACAGAGAAATCTCTTTTAAAGCTCAAAAAAAATGCCTTAGATCCATATTTAAATTAAAAACAACTGATAGCTGCAAACCGTTTTTCATACGGCACAAAATATTGACTTTACCATCAATTTATATTTTTGAAATCGCGCTATTTGTTAAAACTAACCCTAATCTATTTCCCCGCATGACAGATGTGTTTCCTAGAAATAGACGTGATAACAGTCAACTCTGTCAACACAGGTCTCGGACTGCACTTATGCGCAAGAGTGTTTTTTGTATGGCTCCCATTATTTACAACAAGTTTCCTAAAAGCTGGAAAGAGCTAAGCTCAGAAGAATTTAAGAGAAAAGTAAAATCATTTTTAGCTAGTAGAGCATATTATGATGTAAATGATTTTTTAATGGAGTCGTTTAAATTGACATAAATTGCCCTTTATACATTGATTTAGTTTTAAATATATGTTAATGTAATAATGATTTGTGACTAAGTACCTACTTTTTTAATTTTTTTGACCAACACTGAATTTATATTATTGTTTTAATTTTTAATTTATTTAAAAAAAAAATATTGAATGTTTGACATCTTCCTATTGTAACGTTCTATAATAATTAATTTGTTAATTGATATAATTTAATCTGTTTACTTATGTCAGAATTGTCAATTTTAATGAATATTGTAATATTTTATTTATTTTAATCATAAACTTTTGTTAAAATTTGCACACCATGACAATATGGTAAACATGTTAGCACGACTTCATGTACTTGTAACACCTTGCATGCATTTTTGTTGTTTATAAGATGTATGTACACTCATGTTTGAGCAAATCTAGACACGCGGGAGCGTGTCAAGCCAAGAACTGGCGCGCAGCTCACCGTGTGTAATATTACACGAACCATTTGGAGCCACTTTTGAGCCCCTCATAACTCAAAAACTATTTCACCTAAACTTGTCAAATTTGGCTCATATATTGAGACTGGCGAGATACATATGTGTTCCAAATTTTATAAACATATCTTAAACGGTTATTTATCGTCATTTTTATGACTGACCTATAGATCAAAACTATAACCCAGTTCCAGATGACCTAGAAAGTTCAAATTTGGCATGAAGATAGGTAATTAGGTGAAAACAAAGGAAAAAATCAGAAACTGGTAATTTTTTATCATTTTATTATAATTTTCACTTAACTTATAATTAGTGCCTGTAAATCTCTATATGTGGATTTTAAGATCTTTACGTGAATATATAACGAGTTAAATACCACCCTTAATTTTTTTAATCCAAATATTTCCGTTTTTTGTACTTATAAATAAGAATATAGTAAATTTTCGTATTTATTACGCGTAACTAACCGTATTCTACAACCACTAGCGCCACCTATTATCTTAGAGGGTCACTACACCATGGAGGCAAAACGCGTAAAAACAATTCCGGATACTGAATGGGCAATTCATTCGAACATTTCAAAGGTACAAGAAAATATAGAAAATAACACAAAAAGGACAATTATACCCCGTAAACGTAGGAAAATACACAGTAGTTTAACAAAAAACCATTTAGTATTAATTTTGTTATAAGTAAGTACCTACTACTGATTTATGTACAAAAAGTAATGATATCCCATGAAAAACATAAATGTGAAATGAGAGCCAAGTTCAATATTATCATAAATGCCTTGGTTGTTGACTTCAACGACAAAAGAAGTGAAATCTAAATGGGTGCCAAGTTCAATGGTCAGTCCTGAAATTTATTTATAACAACATAAAATACCATTTATTCTTATAACTTAGGAGAATATATTGTAGCCTAAGGTCTGACTTGGCTAGTTTTTATATACGAATTATATTATAGCCTTTGCAAGTTCTAAACCTGTTACTTGTCGGTTCTTATTTTATTATTCCGAAAATTTGGCTTGCTGGTAGAAACTAACCATCAAACATAATAATTCGTATATAAGAACTAGCCAGGTCATACCTTAGGCTACGATATATTCTCCTAAGTTATAAGAATAAATGGTATTTTATGTTGTTATAAATAAATTTCAGGACTGACCATTGAACTTGGCACCCATTTAGTTTTCACTTCTTTTGTCGTTGAAGTCAACAACCAAGGCATTTATGATAATATTGAACTTGGCTCTCATTTCACATTTATGTTTTTCATGGTAAAGTTATCTGAATCTGAATACAATTAAATAAGGGGTTATTTACGAAGCTATTGTTAACCGTACAGTATTATTTCTTATCCAATTAAATACGTTAGATACGTTGAGCATTTAATGTAGCTCAAAATTGATTTTTACACTATGTCAATAAAATGAATATCTCATAAGTTATCGCAAAATAAAAATTACCGGTCAAGAAATTTATTAGTTAAAATATCGATGAAGCGAAGCGAAGACGTCGCTCACAATCTAAGCAAAATTATAAACTCTATTAGGTACCAGAGCGAAGCCGGGCCGGGTCGCTAGTACAAATATAAATAATTCTAATGATTGCATGTGTATCTACCTATCTAGAGCAAGTTACACGAATCAAATACTTAGGTGTCTGGGTTGACGAGAACCTTAACTGGCATGCACATACTGAGATCATATCTAATCGTTTAAGGAAGCTAATGCCCATTATAAAAAAGTTCGTCATATAGATGATAGCACATTTTGAAGGTCATTTACTCTTCGCTATGTAAGTCCACAGAAACTGAAAACCTATTTTACGTCCCAAACTAAAACAAGTCCACCAATTACAAATCACGCACAGTCCTTTCACTACCCACGTCTTTCATTATTCATCAATTCCTCACACATAAAACATACCTTCATCACACACACACACACACACACACACACACACACACACACACACACACACACACACACACACACACACACACATAGTTTCCCCAATTTTTTTATTATTTAAATGTGTTTTTTTTTCTTTTCATATAAAATGAAACGTGATGATAAGCAATTATTTGTAAGTAGGTTAACCGCGATTCCTACTGTCACCTATAGCACAAGGAATCCTATTTTAGGTGACAGTTTATTTATATTATATTGTTTACCATTAGTCCATCCAACAAAGACATTGTAGAGTGCGTGAGCAAGGCCCTAAGCAATTACTTCAGAAAATTGTTCAGGGTGCTTAGAGAGTTAACATACTAAGGTCCGTATTACAGAACGTTCCTCAAGTCCAGTTTGAGCTTAATTCGCCCGATCTCAGTTTAAATATAGAATCTGCACTTGAGCATTGGTCTTATTCCAGAATGGTAATAAAACTACACTCAGATTCAAATCGAGCCTCAAGCGGAGAATATCTAATTGTCTATGCATCAGTCTGTTTTCGTTTACGTTTTATTTTCTTCGTCTCCGCTGTTCCGATCTACGAATGATCGTAAATAATTCAATTTACTTTAATACCAAATTTTTAAGAATAAAAAATATGTATTGCACGGTTTCACCATAGAAATTATTTTTTAAGAATTTGTAAAAGCAAATTCTTGAAGGTAAAATGTGTTAAGGCAATATTTTCTAACATATAAAAATATAGCAAGAGTAACTTGTTCGTGGAACGGAGTGGATCCTAAATAATGTCTGTGACAGTGTTGTTTTGAATTGCTCATTAATCATATAATAAGTAATATTCAAATAAATAATAGATTGGGAACAACGATCAATAAAAATATTAAAATGAAACAAAGTTATAGTTAAAACAAAACAGAAATGCATATGTTTTACCAAATCTTGGTCAATAGATGGCAGTATTACAAATTGTCAAAAATCTTCACCTTGTGAAAATCTATGCCATTTCTTAAAATAATTATTAGTAAATTGTATGGGCCCTTCACATGGAACGCTGATGTTCTGTTTTTCTGTTTAAATCATCGGTGAAAAAATCATTGTTATAATCTGTTTAAGTTAGAAAATACGGGATTCATCTAGTAACTTAAAATGGCAAAAAATTACGTGTAAAAGTGTTATTTGTAACCAATTAGCAAAATAAAATGTGATTTCATCATCATTCGCCAAAAGTTACCATTTTTATATCAAATAATAAACTGAAAAGCAAATAGTTAACTGACAAGGAAATCTCTGCTCGAGCGTGGTGTCGACCATACTTGGGTGATGAATCTACAACTGAGTAACGATCTAGAATAAAGCCGTACCCGGCTGAACTATGATCGATGAATCTATACTTGAGGAACATTCTAAAATGAAATCTCGACCCAAAACTAGTTTTAAACAGAGATCAGTGCTCGAGTTTCGTTCTGTAATACGGGCCTACAAGTCCTGACATCTAGGGGGTGAGTCGGGGTGAGGGGAGGGGGTTAAAGTTCCCATTTTTTAGTTTTTCGCTAATATCTCTTAAACGGTGCGTCATGGAGATAAGAAGTTTTCTACGCAATGAAAGCTTATAAAATTATGTACAACTTTTATCTTATACACTTTTTTACATTCCTACCTATTTTCGAACTACACATTCCGGAAGAGTGAAAATTGAAAAAAAAAAACTACTTGAATTGAACACTACCTTTTGTATACTACTTCCTTCACGTTATTTGGGGATAAAAAGTATCTTATATCTTAAATCAACTCCTACTATATCAATTTACTAAATTTTATCCAAATCTGTACAGCCGTTGGGATATCAAAACTTTTATCTACACTTGTCTTATACACTTTTTCCAAATTTTCACCAGTGTTCGAGTATCGTGCTCCGAAGAAAGTGAAAATGGAGTTCATTTAGGTCCGTATTACAGAACGTTCCTCAAGTCCAGTTTGAGCTTAATTCGCCCGATCTCAGTTTAAATATAGAATCTGCACTTAAGCATTGGTCTTATTCCAGAATGGTAATAAAACTACACTCAGATTCAAATCGAGCCTCAAGCAGAGAATATCTAATTGTCTATGCATCAGTCTGTTTTCGTTTACGTTTTATTTTCTTCGTCTCCGCTGTTCCGATCTACGAATGATCGTAAATAATTCAATTTACTTTAATACCAAATTTTTAAGAATAAAAAATATGTATTGCATTGTTTCACTATAGAAATTATTTTTTAAGAATTTGTAAAAGCAAATTCTTGAAGGTAAAAGGTGTTAAGGCAATATTTTCTAACATATAAAAATATAGCAATAGTAACTTGTTCGTGGAACGGAGTGGATCCTAAATAATGTCTGTGACAGTGTTGTTTTGAATTGCTCATTGATCATATAACAAGTAATATTCAAATAAATAATGGTTTGGGAACAACGATCAATAAAAATATTAAAAGGAAACAAAGTTATAGTTAAAACAAAACAAATGCATGTTTTACCAAATCTTGGTCAATAGATGGCAGTATTACAAATTGTCAAAAATCTTCATCTTGTGAAAATCTATACCGTTTCTTAAAATAATTATTAGCATAATTTTATGGGCCCTTCACATGGAACGCTGAAGTTCTGTTTTTCTGTTCAAATCATCGGTGAAAAAATCATTGTTATAATCTGTTTAAGTTAGAAAACACGGGATTCATCTAGTAACTTAAAATGGCAAAAAATTACGTGTAAAAGTGTTATTTGTAACCAATTAGCAAAATAAAATGTGATTTCATCATCATTCGCCAAAAATTACCATGTTTATATCAAATAATAAACTGAAAAGCAAATAGTTAACTGACAAGGAAATCTCTGCTCGAGCGTGGTATCGACCATACTTGGGTGATGAATCTACAACTGAGTAACGATCTAGAATAAAGCCGTACCCGGCTGAACTATGATCGATGAATCTATACTTGAGGAACATTCTAAAATGAAATCTCGACCCAAAACTAGTTTTAAACAGAGATCAGTGCTCGAGTTTCGTTCTGTAATACGGGCCTTAGTGTGATGTGACAAGCATTACCGAATGTTAAATATGAGCTAGTGTATAAATTAGGTATTTTATTGATAACATAAGCTGGGAGTACCTCCAAGCGGTGAAGGCGGTAACAGTTTGAGATCTCGTTTTCTACCAGTAGTAATGGAGCAGAAGCGGGTCGTCACATACTTGGCAAAAAAATGCCTGTGTTGCCACGATTTGTGATGGATATATCACCTACATCAACCGCAACTATCCTGGGATGAGTCGTACTGTGGTATTCGATGGGTACTTAAACTCAGCTAACTCTACAAAGTCACAAGAACAGAGGTGACGATATAAATTGAGGAGGTCGGCTGATATGAATTTGTCTTTAAACACCGCAATACCAATGAAGCATGAAGATTTTTTGTCTAATCCTACTAACAAATGTCAGCTCATTTCTTTACTATAGACTCTCCAAGCCACTGATGATGCTGACGTTCTTATCGTGAAGACTGCTGTGGAACTATCGACTCATAGTTCTGTCGCTGTCGTTGGTGAGGATGTGGACCTTGCTGTCCTTTTGATAGCTTTAACTCCTCCCACCCAAGACATTATTCTGCTTAAACCCGGCCGAGGAAAAACCAAAACAGTTGCACTGTCCACCCAAGAGATGCAGCAACATGGATTTGAGCACATCCTTTTCCTTCATTCATTTACAGGTTGTGCTTGCTTCTTCTGAAAGTTGCAGATGCTGTGTCACAACTTGTGACACAACATCTGCAACTTTCAGAAGAAGCAAAGTGGGTTTCTTAAAACTGTACTTGAAGTCAGATATTATCAAGGAAGCGGCTGCGATCTTTTACAAGCCCACCTCCACGCACAGTGAGGTTGAAGAGGCTGGGAAGATGTGCTTCCTCAAATGGTATGGCGCACCAGCAATACTGACCTCCCTCAATGAGTACCGATACCAGTCATTCGTGAGATCATTGGCAAATATTAAGCCTGATTTCAGCTCCCTCCCACCAACTGAAAACGCAGCTAAACAGTATTCGCGGCGCACTTACCACCAAGTGCAGCTGTGGCTCGGAAATGAGCTGCCTCCTCAAGAGTGGGGATGGAAACATGAAGGGGACAGCCTGGTGCCAATAACAACCGAAGATTCGCCAGCACCAGAGATACTACTAAAAACAATATTTTGCCGCTGCACGAAGGATTGTGGTAGTAGAAAATGTGGATGTCGGAAAGCAATGTTGAACTGTTCCGCGGCGTGCCTCCACTGCCAAGGGAATTGCCTCAACGGCGTGTCTGTTGACGTTGACGATGATGAAGACGACGTAGAGCCTCTTCAGCAAGTACCATCTACTGAGGATGAGGGAGTCTTGGAAAAAGAACCATTGTCAGGACCCTCACAGCCTAAACGAATTAAAAGATAAAAGATAATATGTATCAAAGATACAAGTTTTCATTACTCAACGGCTGAACCAATTTGGATGAAATTCGTTATGATTAAATATTTGGAATTTAAGGCTACTTTTATCCCGAAATAACGCAAACAAAGTAGCAGGCAACAGGTAGAGATTCATAAAGTAGTTTTTTCAAAAATTTTCACTATTTCAGAATGTATATGTAAAAAATGGGTAGTAATTCGAAAAAGTGTATGAGACTAAAGTTGTAGGAAATTTTGTAAGCTTTCATTGCGCAGAAAACTTCTTTTCTCTAAAACATACCGTTTTAAAGATATTAGCAAAAAACTAAAAAAACATGAACTTTTATCCCCTCCCCCCACTCCGCCTCACCCCCTAGACGTCAGGATTTTTAGTATGTTTATTCCCTAAGTACCCTGAACAATTTTCTGAAGAAATCACTTAGGGCCTAACTCACGCACTCTAAAACTCCTTATGGGTGATTTATTGGGTGAACTACATGGTGACATAATAAACGTATTTGTATTTGTATGCCGACAACATTAAAATATTTAAATCTTGCAAGAATATCCAAGATTGCCTACTCATTCAAGATGATCTCATTATTAGACTGAACACGTATTGCATAAAGAACAAACTTTTTCTTAGTCTCCCCAAATGTCATAGTATATCGTTTACTAAAAATAAGAATAAAATTCATTTTAATTACTGCTTCGATAACCTCCATTTAAATGTAGTAAATTCCGTTCGGGACCTCGGTGTTATTATGGACTCATGCACTTCGACATGCACATTGATACTATCGTGAATAAGGCCTTTCATATGTATGGTTTCATCATGAAATCTTCTAAAGACTTTGTGCGGCCCTCTGCTTTTCTGATATTATACAAATGTTTAGTGTGATCACAGCTGGAATATGATATTTCAATCTGGTATCCTTATTATCTTAAATATAATAACAAATTAGAAATGGTGCAGAAAACATTCTTACGTAGCATGAACTACAAATGTAATATGTATTCCCTATTCAATACAACATTCAGAGCTTGGAAGCCCGACGGTTACTTTTGGATGTAATGATGCTGTATGGTTTGTGCCATAATAGGTTTGATTGTACTAACCTTTTTTTTTTAACGTGGTAAAATCATCAGATGAGTCCTCCCACCCGGGCAGGGCCGGAGGGACTGTCAGACTTGTACTGACTAAAATCCACGGTATTCCTTCAATAGCCCTTTACGTACCGGGGTCACGGTAATAGGATAAGTCCCACGACCCCGGCAGGCTTCGGCCCTCTACAGGGGGTAATTGTACTAACCTTACGAATAAATTATGTTACACGGTACCTAGAACTGTTATCAAACGGGGGCTCTCGTCCGTATGGAACAAGCGTGCCACGCTTGTTCCATACGGACGCATGCAAAACCAACGCGCCGCGCCGGGGCACGAGTGCCTCTACGTCGTCTTGTGGAAACCTATAACACACTTCATAAACATTGATATTTTCTCTCGTTCTAATAAAAAAATTAAAACACTTGCTATCAGTGCATTAGCATCTAAATTCTAATAAAAATGTTTAAAACTAACAGTTAAATTTTATTAATCCGTTATCGTTTTCCATTAAATATGTTATTAATTAATCAGTGGACAATAGTGTGGGTTATGTGTTTACCTACATATCCTAAGAACATCAATGTAATATCATAAATGTAACTGTTTTTTGTCCCTAATAAATAAATATAATCCCATAAAAAACAATACTTGCCAAAAACCCAAGTCTCGCAACTTAGTTGTTCTACCATAAAAAGTTGTGAGATCCATGTAATACCAAGTCGGTTATAAATTTATTCAGTCCCTACTTAAGGGACCTTCTGTCTTAAGTTGTTACGTAATTATCTAACCTAACGACATCTTATAGTGACCATATCAATATTAAAAATCTTTACCGTTTTAAATAAATAGATTGACTTGGCAATCGCAATAAACAATTTAATTTATATATGTATTACTTGTGAGATATATTGTGTTTTCATGCGATGGCCGAGTCAATCTATTTATTTAAAACGTTAAAGATTTTTAATATTGATATGGTCACTATAAGATGTCGTTAGGTTAGATAATTACGTAACAACTTAAGACAGAAGGTCCCTTAAGTAGGGACTGAATAAATTTATAACCGACTTGGTATTACATGGATCTCACAACTTTTTATGGTAGAACAACTAAGTTGCGAGACTTGGGTTTTTGGCAAGTATTGTTTTTTATGGGATCTCATTGCTTTTTGTAGAAAGTCCTACTTTTTTCCTTTCCGGTACCTTCTACTTCTTGTATACCAACAACGAGTTTTCTTAAAGCCCTCTCTCTGTCTTATGAGCTTTTCTTATTTTGTAGGTAGCCTTCCTTTTTTTATTTTCCGGTACTACTTCTTGAACTTCAGCTAAAGTTTTTTTTAAAGCCCACTCCCTGTCTCTATGGGTTTTTTTCGGAGGCTTTGATACGCACATATGGATACGCACGTACTTCTTTTGCATTAGTTAGTAATAATTAATGCCGCACTCGTCAAACGTCTCGGTTAAAGTTAATCCATAAGTAAGTAATTATGCAATTTCGGGCAATTTACTCTACTTAATACTCTCCAATACTTTTAATACTTCTTGCTTTTTTATTCCGTTGACCATTTAACAAGTTACCTTTGAGCATAATTATTATATCTAGGTACCTATCTACACTGGAAGACACGGTGGAGCATATGGTCGAGGTGTGCCCTGCATGGGTGGAGCACCGTCGTATCCTCATAGAGGCGATCGGCGGCGGCGACTTCTCGCGCCCTGCTCTGGTTTAGACCATGGTGCGAAGCGAGAGGGAATGGGATGCAGTCACCTCCTGCTGCGAAGCAGTCATGCTAGCGAAGGAGGAGGCCTAACGTGCGAGGGAGAGGCAACTCTCTTCCTCGCGCCCCAGCCGCCGAGGGAGACGCCCCGGGCGTCGTGGATCGCGAGTCGATTTCGGGCCACCGTAGGCGCGGGCCTGCGGATGGCGAGCAGGGGTCGCTCACCGTCTGGTAAGGACCAGGCCCGGGTCGGCGGCGCCTTGTGTTCCACGCGCGCCTCAAAAAGCTGATAATACCAGTGACGGGGCCTCATAGGGCCATTGCCTGTCGGGGTTTATGGGAAAGTTCCATCGAGATACCGCGGCCCCGGAACTCTAGGGCTTACGAAGGAACAGGGTGGGTTTCTAGTCAGTAGAATTCTGATACACCCGAGCGGAAGAAGTCATTCGATGATATTTTTCACCAAAAAAAATAAAAAGTACCCATCTACATCTATTATTTCATTATATTATACAGGTACACTGATTAATTAACTGCAAATGTAACTTTGTAATCCTATATATTTATATGAGATTACAAAGTTATTTATGCAGTTGATGTGTCTAGAAAACGAACAAAATTGAAAAATATTATAGTTTTTCCTTGATTCATATACTAAACACTAATTGTATTCTAAATTTGAAGCAAAAATCTGCTAAATCGAAATCTGCTAGAAGTGCTTTAGACTTTTGATGATCGGTCAGTCAGTGAGTGACAAAATTTACAAAATTAAGGAACTTTGACTCGTTATAATTCTTAAACTACTGGTTCAAATTGAATGAAATTTGAAGTATACCGTGCTTATACAATGCCTGTTTGGTTACTGAAAATTCAGGCTTCTAGTTTTATCCACAACGAAGTTATAGGGGGTCGAAAATGGCCTGAGTTGCTTCGAGAAGAGAATGGTACGGCCGTGCCGCTTTTTTGCTCGACTTGGCGGGGGCACTGCCGTGCCCCCAGATAATAATAACAACTTTTACACAACGCCATCTAGTCCCAAACTAAGCAGAGCTTGTGCTATGAGTACTAGACAACTGATAAAACATACATATATATTTCTAAATACATACATATTATAAATAAATTACACCCAGATAAAGAACAAATGATCGTGCTCATCACACAAACATTTGTCCTGGGTGGGAATCGAACCCACGACCTTGTGCATAGCAGTCATGGCCACTGACCACTAGACCAACAGGTCTAAATAACAGGTAATAAACTAAACGCCTTGAAGAACATTGTTAAAGTTATTTGCTAAGAACTTAAAACTAGGCGCTTGGCGGCTATTTCGAAGAGAAAGTTTGAGATACCATTTTCTTCGTATATTTAAATTATTTTGAAGACTAGCTGCTGCCCGCAACTTCATCCGGTGGGAGGATTTCCCGCGTAAATCGTAATCGTAATTTTAATAAAAAGTAGCCTATGTGTTATTCCAGGATGTCAACTATATCGGCCCGTGCGCGATAAGTTGGGACCTTCTAGGAATGCGACCCCCCGCCCACTTCCCCTGCACTTCCCAATGGCGCCCGTATTGTACCGTTCGCATCGCTATTTTTAGGGTTCCGTAGCCGAATGGCAAAAAACGGAACCCTTATAGTTTCGACATGTCTGTCCGTCTGTCTGTCTGTCCGTCCGTCCGTATGTCACAGCCATTTTATTCCGAAACTATTAGGACTATACATGTGAAACTTGGTAGACAGATGTATTCTGTGAACCGCTTTCCGACTTTAAGAGAAAATTTAAAAAACATTTAAAATAAAGGGGGCTCCCCATACATGGAACTGAAACTGAAAATATTTTTTTTCATGCAACCTATACGTGTGTAGTATCTGTAGAGAGGTCTTTAAAAATGACATTTGACATTAAGGTTTCTAAAATGACTTTTTCATAAAATTAATCGTTTAAAAGATATACGCTTCCAAAGTGGTAAAATGTGTGTCCCCCCCTCTAACTTCTATAATAATGAAGTGAAAAATCTAAAAAAACCATATGTTGTAGATCTTAATGTAAACTTTCAACCAAAATTGGTTTGAACGAGATCAAGTTGGCAGTTTTTGAGATACAGTATATTTTCTAAAACCGCAAATATAACTTTGTAATTCATACAAATACTATGAAAAACAAAGTTATTTGGCGTAGTTGTAAAAATTGTAAATAAGCTAGTTTTAAGAAATTTTTAAGGTTTTTTGTTTCTTTTTTTTCAATTTAATATAATACGTATATTATATTTATTATAGTTACCACGGAACCCTTCATGGGCGAGTCCGACTCGCACTTGGCCAATTTTTTTTTTTACTAGAGTTTTTAGTCTCCTACTGGCTTAAGTACTTCACGTAACGACGCGCTCTGAAATTCTTTTTAGTTTCGTTTGTGTTATTGTTTGGTTTGTTCCCACTTAGTAATGAAAAAGATTAGATAGTGTAAATAATAGCTAAAATAAATATATAAACTTTAACCCTTAGCCAGGCAGTGATCACATAGCGACCACATGGATTTTTATTTTTTTCTGACGAGCCGATGTCGTATAGGAACCACAAAATGTCATTATCTGGGGGCATGGCAGTGCCCCCGCCAAGTCAAGCAAAAAAGCGGCACGGCCGTACCATTCTTTTCTCGAAGCAACTCAGGCCATTTTCGACCCCCTATAACTTCGTTGTGGATAAAACTAGAAGCCTGAATTTTCAGTAACCAAACAGGCATTGTATAAACACGGTATATTTCAAATTTCATTCAATTTGAACCAGTAGTTTAAGAATTATAACGAGTCAAAATTCCTTAATTTTGTAAATTTTGTCACTCACTGTCTGACCGATCATCAAAAGTCTAAAGCACTTCTAGCAGACATAGAAGCTTCTAATTTAGAATACAATTAGTGTTTAGTATATGAATCAAGGAAAAACTATAATATTTTTCAATTTCGTTCCAGTTTTCTAGATACATCAACTGCATAAATAACTTTGTAATCCCATATAAATATATAGGATTACAAAGTTACATTTGCAGTTAATTAATCAGTGTACCTGTATAATATAATGAAATAATAGATGTAGATGGGTACTTTTTTTGGTGTAAAATATCATTGAATGACTTCTTCCGCTCGGGTGTAAGATGTCGTTAGGTTAGATAATTACGTAACAACTTAAGACAGAAGGTCCCTTAAGTAGGGACTGAATAAATTAATAACCGACTTGGTATTACATGGATCTCACAACTTTTTACGGTAGAACAACTAAGTTGCGAGACTTGGGTTTTTGACAAGTATTGTTTTTATGGGATTATATTGTCTATGAAACAGTCGATTTCTGAACGAAAAAAATTACGTGTACAGGAACATATTTTTTGAAATTTTGATTGTCAAATAGTCAAATACAGCGCCGGATTAACGATTAGACAGAGTAAGCAACTGCCTAGGGGCCCCGCATCCACTGAGGGCCCAGTGAAAGCGACAAGTTTTTTTTTTATCTCTCGACAATTTTAATGTGCGTGTGAATCTAAATATTTTTATTTAGTAGTAGAATTAAAAAAAAATAACAATTCTGGGAATTTGTCAACAAATATATTAAAAACTACAGCCCTTAATGTGCGGTCCCTAAGGTTACCGGGGGACCTTATATATTATATTAGGTACGTAATTGTAAACATAGCACTTAAGTATGCTATGTTTACAATTACGTACCTATGCAGTCTCGCTTTATTTTTTTTATGATAGGCTCGCGTTTGATCACTGAAATAAGGAAAGGGGAATTTTGTTGCGCTCAATATTTGTGAATAAAAGTTTTGTTCACTCTACCCAACTAGTTAGATTTAATAGGTATGTCGACACAATATGTCGCTAAGTCGATCCTATACTTAGTTGAAACGCATCATAGTTATATTGAATGTTAAAAAAGTTACTGTAATAGCGATTAGTGAGATTTAAGGTCGTAAATGTAACCAAAAAACGTTGTACTTTGTGTTTCAAAATTTACAAACTTGGAGTAAAATACTAATTGTTTTTATAAACACAGCCTTGAAAAAATCGGCGAGAAAACGAGGCAAGATTAATGATTGTTTTCGAGATATTAGTTTACCTACTTAACGGATTTTGTACCATTTTCACGAATAGATGATGTGATTCCTGAGGAATGTTTAAGTATAAATCATTCATATTTTATAAAAGTTGATTGAAATATAATGATTATTGTTGAAGAGGTCACAAAATATCTGGCCTCTTGGGAGATTTACTTGCGTACGCCGCGTAAACCAACAAAAAAATTGGCCAAGTGCGAGTCGGACTCGCACATGTAGGTTTCCGTAGTAACTATAATAAATATAATATACTTAATATATTTTTTTGAAAAAAAAAAAAAAAAACCTTACAAATTTCTTAAAACTAGATTATTTACAATTTTTACAACTACGCCAAATAACTTTGTTTTTCATAGTATTTGTATGAATTACAAAGTTATATTTGCGGTTTTATAAAATATACTGTATCTCAAAAACTGCTGACTCGATCTCGTTTAAAACATTTTTGGTTGAAAGTATACATTAAGGTCTACAACATATGGCTTTTTTAGATTTTTCACTTCATTATTATAGAAGTTAGAGGGGGGTGACACACATTTTACCACTTTGGAAGCGTATATCTTTTAAACGATTAACTTTATGAGAAAGTCATTTTAGAAACCTTAATGTCATTTTTAAAGACCTGTCTATAGATACCACACACGTATAGGTTTCATGAAAGAAAATATTTTCAGTTTCAGTTCCATGTATGGGGAGCCCCCATTATTTTAAATATTTTTTAAATTTTCTCTTAAAATCGGAAAGCGGTTCACAGAATACATCTACCTACCAAGTGTACATGTATAGTCCTAACAGTTTCGGAATAAAATGGCTGTGACATACGGACGGACGGACAGATAGACAGACGGACAGACATGTCGAAACTATAAAGGTTCCGTTTTTTGCATTCGGCTACGGAACCCTAAAAAATGTATACGTATGACTTTGAAACATTTGCACCTATTTGACTAATTATTTTTGTTATGTTTATAATTATTATACTACTAGTACTCACGCGGGGCTTCGCTCCCGTGGATTCTATCACGGTAAAAACATAACTCTCCTTTTTTGCAGTCGCGTAAAAAGTAGCCTATAACCTTCCTCAAGCTTCAAGCTACTTCCATACCAAATTTCATCCAAATCCACCCAGTACTTTCGAAGATTAGCGCGTTCAAGCAAACAAACAAACAAACAAACAAACAAACAAACAAACAAACATTTCCGCTTTATAATATTAGTATAGATTTAAAGCTAAATTACCACTGACTGACTCACTCACTCACTCATTGACATAATTGTTCTCCCAGATGGTGGATGGGGAGGTGGGTATATTTTGACAGATTCGTAAACAAGTAACTCTCAAACCTACGGGAAAAGTGCCAAACCTCCCCTTTTCCCCCCCCTTCTCCCCCCCCCCTATTGTATCTCGGAAACTACGAGACCCGTATTTTTTTCTTTTTACGGATTCGTATAGAGGAGGCTCGGTAAAGTAAAAACCATTTTTCAAATTCCCCCCCCCCGGCCCCCTTCTCCCCCCCTTTAGGCGGATCTCGGAATCTAAGAGACTTGGAACATTTTTTTTTTCAGATTCATTTAGAGGGGCAATGCTTTAGTCAAAATATTTCTGCTACCCCCCCCCCCCCATCCCACCCCCCTTTTTTTTTTCTCATAAGCACGCGAGGTGCTTGCACCTCGCGCAACATGCAAAAACTAAACACCCCCAACTCCCCCCATGACACCCCCCCTTCTCTTTTTTCTTTTTTTTTTTTTCACAAGCACGCGAGGTGCTTGCACCTCGCGCAACACGCAAATACTAGTTATTATATTATATAAAGCTAAATTACCACTCACTCACTCACTCACTCACTGACTGACTCATTGACATAATTGTTCTCCCAGATGGTGGATGGGGAGGTGGGTATATTTTGACAGATTCGTAAACAAGTAACTCTCAAACCTACGGGAAAAGTGCCAAACCTCCCCTTTTCACCCCCCTTCTCCCCCCTCCCTATCGTATCTCGGAAACTACGAGACCCGTATTTTTTGTTTTTTACGGATTCGTATAGAGGAGACTCAGTAAAGTAAAAACCATTTTTCAAAGTCCCCCCCCCCGCCCCCCTTCTCCCCCCCTTTAGGCGGATCTCGGAATCTAAGAGACTTGGAACATTTTTTTTTTCAGATTCATTTAGAGGGGCAATGCTTTAGTCGAAATACTTGTGCAACCCCCCCCCCCCATCACCCCCCCCTCTTTCTTTTTTTTTTTTTTTCACAAGCTCGCGAGGTGCTTGCACCTCGCGCAACACGCAAATACCAATTTCTTTTTTCACAAGCACGCGAGGTGCTTGCACCTCGCGCAACACGCAAATACTAGTTATATTATATAAAGCTAAATTACCACTCACTGACTGACTGACTGACTGACTCACTCATTGACATAATTGTTCTCCCAGATGGTGGATGGGGAGGTGGGTATATTTTGACAGATTCGTAAACAAGTAACTCTCAAACCTACGGGAAAAGTGCCAAACCTCCCCTTTCCCCCCCCTTCTCCCCCCCCCCCTTCTCCCCCCCCCCCTATCGTATCTCGGAAACTACGAGACCCGTATTTTTTTCTTTTTACGGATTCGTATAGAGGAGGCTCGGTAAAGTAAAAACCATTTTTCAAAGTCCCCCCCCCGCCCCCCTTCTCCCCCCCTTTAGGCGGATCTCGGAATCTAAGAGACTTGGAACATTTTTTTTTTCAGATTCATTTAGAGGGGCAATGCTTTAGTCGAAATACTTGTGCAACCCCCCCCCCCACTTTTTTTTTTTTTTTTTTCACAAGCTCGCGAGGTGCTTGCACCTCGTCACCTCCCCCCCCTTTTTTTTCTTTTTTCACAAGCACGCGAGGTGCTTGCACCTCGCGCAACACGCAAATACCATTTTCGTTTTTCACAAGCACGCGAGGTGCTTGCACCTCGCGCAACACGCAAATACTAGTTATATTATATAAAGCTAAATTACCACTCACTGACTGACTGACTGACTCACTCATTGACATAATTGTTCTCCCAGATGGTGGATGGGGAGGTGGGTATATTTTGACAGATTCGTAAACAAGCAACTCTCAAACCTACGGGAAAAGTGCCAAACCTCCCCTTTTCCCCCCCCTTCTCCCCCCCCCTATCGTATCTCGGAAACTACGAGACCCGTATTTTTTTCTTTTTACGGATTCGTATAGAGGAGGCTCAGTAAAGTAAAAACCATTTTTCAAAGTCCCCCCCCCCCCGCCCCCCTTCTCCCCCCTTTAGGCGGATCTCGGAATCTAAGAGACTTGGAACATTTTTTTTTTTCAGATTCATTTAGAGGGGCAATGCTTTAGTCGAAATAATTGTGCAACCCCCCCCCCCCATCACCCCCCCCATTTTTCTTTTTTTTTTCACAAGCACGCGAGGTGCTTGCACCTCGCGCACCACGCAAATACTAAACCCCCCCCATCTCTCCCATCACCCCTCCCACTTCTTTTTTTCACAAGCACGCGAGGTGCTTGCACCTCGCGCAACACGCAAATACTTTTTTTTTTCACAAGCACGCGAGGTGCTTGCACCTCGCGCAACAAGCAAATACTAAAACCCCCCATCTCCCCCCATCACCCCCCCTTTTTTTTTTCACAAGCACGCGAGGTGCTTGCACCTCGCGCAACACGCAAATACTAGTTATTATATTATATTATATAAAGCTAAATTACCACTCACTCACTCACTCACTCACTGACTGACTCATTGACATAATTGTTCTCCCAGATGGTGGATGGGGAGGTGGGTATATTTTGACAGATTCGTAAACAAATAACTCTCAAACCTACGGGAAAAGTGCCAAACCTCCCCTTTTCACCCCCCTTCTCCCCCCTCCCTATCATATCTCGGAAACTACGAGACCCGTATTTTTTGTTTTTTACGGATTCGTATAGAGGAGGCTCGGTAAAGTAAAAACCATTTTTCAAAGTCCCCCCCCCGCCCCCCTTCTCCCCCCCTTTAGGCGGATCTCGGAATCTAAGAGACTTGGAACATTTTTTTTTTCAGATTCATTTAGAGGGGCAATGCTTTAGTCGAAATACTTGTGCAACCCCCCCCCCATCACCCCCCCCCCCTCTTTTTTTTTTTTTTTTTCACAAGCTCGCGAGGTGCTTGCACCTCGCGCAACACGCAAATACCAATTTCTTTTTTCACAAGCACGCGAGGTGCTTGCACCTCGCGCAACACGCAAATACTTGATTTAGAGGGGCAATGCTTTAGTTTTTTCACAAGCACGCGAGTGCTTGCACCTCGCGCAACACGCAAATACCAAACCCCCCCATCACCCCCACCCCCCCCATATTTTATTTTTTTCACAAGCACGCGAGGTGCTTGCACCTCGCGCAACACGCAAATACTAGTTATACTATATAAAGCTAAATTACCACTCACTGACTGACTGACTCACTCATTGACATAATTGTTCTCCCAGATGGTGGATGGGGAGGTGGGTATATTTTGACAGATTCGTAAACAAGTAACTCTCAAACCTACGGGAAAAGTGCCAAACCTCCCCTTTTCCCCCCCCTTCTCCCCCCCCTCTATCGTATCTCGGAAACTACGAGAACCGTATTTTTTGTTTTTTATGGATTCGTATAGAGGAGGCTCGGTAAAGTAAAAACCATTTTTCAAAGTCCCCCCCCCCCGCCCCCCTTCTCCCCCCCTTTAGGCGGATCTCGGAATCTAAGAGACTTGGAACATTTTTTTTTTCAGATTCATTTAGAGGGGCAATGCTTTAGTCGAAATACTTGTGCAACCCCCCCCCCCCATCACCCCCCCCCCTCTCTTTTTTTTTTTTTTTTTTTTTTCACAAGCTCGCGAGGTGCTTGCACCTCGCGCAACACGCAAATACTAAACCCCGCCATCACCCCCCTTTTTTTTTTTCACAAGCACGCGAGGTGCTTGCACCTCGCGCAACACGCAAATACTAAACCCCCCCATTTTTTTTTTTTTTTTCACAAGCACGCGAGGTGCTTGCACCTCGCGCAACACGCAAATACTAAACCCCCCCCCATCAACCCCGCCCCCCCCATTTTTTTTTTTTTCACAAGCACGCGAGGTGCTTGCACCTCGCGCAACACGCAAATACTTGATTTAGAGGGGCAATGCTTTAGTTTTTTTCACAAGCACGCGAGGTGCTTGCACCTCGCGCAACACGCAAATACTAAACCCCCCCATCTCCCCCGCACTTTTTTTTTCACAAACACGCGAGGTGCTTGCACCTCACGCAACACGCAAATACCATTTTCTTTTTTCACAAGCACGCGAGGTGCTTGCACCTCGCGCAACACGCAAATACTAAACCCCGCCATCACCCCCCTTTTTTTTTTTCACAAGCACGCGAGGTGCTTGCACCTCGCGCAACACGCAAATACTAAACCCCCCCCCATCAACCCCGCCCCCCCCATTTTTTTTTTTTTCACAAGCACGCGAGGTGCTTGCACCTCGCGCAACACGCAAATACTTGATTTAGAGGGGCAATGCTTTAGTTTTTTTCACAAGCACGCGAGGTGCTTGCACCTCGCGCAACACGCAAATACTAAACCCCCCCATCTCCCCCGCACTTTTTTTTTCACAAACACGCGAGGTGCTTGCACCTCACGCAACACGCAAATACCATTTTCTTTTTTCACAAGCACGCGAGGTGCTTGCACCTCGCGCAACACGCAAATACTAAACCCCCCATCTCCCCCCATCACCCCTCCCCCCTTTGTTTTTTGTTTTTGTTTGTTTTTTTCACAAGCACGCGAGGTGCTTGCACCTCGCGCAACACGCAAATACTAGTTATTATATTATACTATATAAAGCTAAATTACCACTGACTGACTGACTCACTCATTGACATAATTGTTCTCCCAGATGGTGGATGGGGAGGTGGGTATATTTTGACAGATTCGTAAACAAGTAACTCTCAAAACCTACGGGAAAAGTGCCAAACCTCCCTTTTTCCCCCCCCCTTCTCCCCCCCCCCTATCGTATCTCGGAAACTACGAGAACCGTATTTTTTTCTTTTTACGGATTCGTATAGAGGAGGCTCGGTAAAGTAAAAACCATTTTTCAAAGTCCCCCCCCCGCCCCCCTTCTCCCCCCCTTTAGGCGGATCTCGGAATCTAAGAGACTTGGAACATTTTTTTTTTCAGTTTCATTTAGAGGGCAATGCTTTAGTCGAAATACTTGTGCAACCCCCCCCCCCATCACACCCCCCGTCTTTTTTTTTTTTTTTTTTTTTTCACAAGCTCGCGAGGTGCTTGCACCTCGCGCAACACGCAAATACTAAACCCCCCCATCACCCCCCCCTTTTTTTTTTTTTTCACAAGCACGCGAGGTGCTTGCACCTCGCGCAACACGCAAATACTTTTTTTTTCACAAGCACGCGAGGTGCTTGCACCTCGCGCAACACTCAAATACTTGATTTAGAGGGGCAATGCTTTAGTTTTTTTCACAAGCACGCGAGGTGCTTGCACCTCGCGCAACACGGAAATACTAAACCCCCCATCACCCCCCACTTTTTTTTTCACAAGCACGCGAGGTGCTTGCACCTCGCGCAACACGCAAATACTAGTTATATTATATAAGCTAAATTACCACTCACTGACTGACTGACTGACTGACTCACTCATTGACATAATTGTTCTCCCAGATGGTGGATGGGGAGGTGGGTATATTTTGACAGATTCGTAAACAAGTAACTCTCAAACCTACGGGAAAAGTGCCAAACCTCCCCTTTTCACCCCCCTTCTCCCCCCTCCCTATCGTATCTCGGAAACTACGAGACCCGTATTTTTTGTTTTTTACGGATTCGTATAGAGGAGGCTCGGTAAAGTAAAAACCATTTTTCAAAGTCCCCCTCCCCCCGCCCCCCTTCTCCCCCCCTTTAGGCGGATCTCGGAATCTAAGAGACTTGGAACATTTTTTTTTTCAGATTCATTTAGAGGGGCAATGCTTTTGTCAAAATAATTGTGCAACCCCCCCCCATCACCCCCCCCCCTCTCTTTTTTTTTTTTTTTTTTTTTTTTTCACAAGCTCGCGAGGTGCTTGCACCTCGCGCAACACGCAAATACTAAACCCCGCCATCACCCCCCCCTTTTTTTTTTCACAAGCACGCGAGGTGCTTGCACCTCGCGCAACACGCAAATACTAAACCCCCCCATTTTTTTTTTTTTTTTCACAAGCACGCGAGGTGCTTGCACCTCGCGCAACACGCAAATACTAAACCCCCCCCCATCAACCCCCGCCCCCCCCATTTTTTTTTTTTTCACAAGCACGCGAGGTGCTTGCACCTCGCGCAACACGCAAATACTTGATTTAGAGGGGCAATGCTTTAGTTTTTTTCACAAGCACGCGAGGTGCTTGCACCTCGCGCAACACGCAAATACTAAACCCCCCCATCTCCCCCGCACTTTTTTTTTCATAAACACGCGAGGTGCTTGCACCTCACGCAACACGCAAATACCATTTTCTTTTTTCACAAGCACGCGAGGTGCTTGCACCTCGCGCAACACGCAAATACTAAACCCCGCCATCACCCCCCTTTTTTTTTTTCACAAGCACGCGAGGTGCTTGCACCTCGCGCAACACGCAAATACTAAACCCCCCCCCATCAACCCCGCCCCCCCCATTTTTTTTTTTTCACAAGCACGCGAGGTGCTTGCACCTCGCGCAACACGCAAATACTTGATTTAGAGGGGCAATGCTTTAGTTTTTTTCACAAGCACGCGAGGTGCTTGCACCTCGCGCAACACGCAAATACTAAACCCCCCCATCTCCCCCGCACTTTTTTTTTCACAAACACGCGAGGTGCTTGCACCTCACGCAACACGCAAATACCATTTTCTTTTTTCACAAGCACGCGAGGTGCTTGCACCTCGCGCAACACGCAAATACTAAACCACCCATCTCCCCCCATCACCCCTCCCCCCTTTGTTTTTTGTTTTTGTTTGTTTTTTTCACAAGCACGCGAGGTGCTTGCACCTCGCGCAACACGCAAATACTAGTTATTATATTATACTATATAAAGCTAAATTACCACTCACTGACTCACTGACATAATTGTTCTCCCAGATGGTGGATGGGGAGGTGGGTATATTTTGACAGATTCGTAAACAAGTAACTCTGAAACCTACGGGAAAAGTGCCAAACCTCCCCTTTTCCCCCCCCTTCTCCCCCCTCCCTATCGTATCTCGGAAACTACGAGACCCGTATTTTTTTTTTTACGGATTCGTATAGAGGAGGCTCGGTAAAGTAAAAGCCATTTTTCAAAGTCCCCCCCCGCCCCCCTTCTCCCCCCTTTAGGCTGATCTCGGAATCTAAGAGACTTGGAACATTTTTTTTTTCAGATTCATTTAGAGGGGCAATGCTTAGTCGAAATAATTGTGCAACCCCCCCCCCCCCATTTAACCCCCCCCCCTTTTTTTTTTTTTTTTTTTGTTTCACAAGCACGCGAGGTGCTTGCACCTCGCGCAACACGCAAATACTTGATTTAGAGGGGCAATGCTTTAGTTTTTTTCACAAGCACGCGAGGTGCTTGCACCTCGCGCAACACGCAAATACTAAACCCCCCCCATCTCCCCCCATCACCCCCCCCCCTTTTTTTTCACAAGCACGCGAGGTGCTTGCACCTAGCGCAATACGCAAATACTAAACCCCCCCCATTTTCCCCCATCACCCCCTCCCTTATTTTTTTTTCACAAGCACGCGAGGTGCTTGCACCTCGCGCAACACGCAAATACCAATTTCTTTTTTCACAAGCACGCGAGGTGCTTGCACCTCGCGCAACACGCAAATACCAATTTCTTTTTTCACAAGCACGCGAGGTGCTTGCACCTCGCGCAACACGCAAATACTAACCCACCCCCCATCACCCCCCCCCTTTATTTTCTTTTTTACACAAGCACGCGAGGTGCTTGCACCTCGCGCAACACGCAAATACTAAACCCCCCATCTCCCCCCCTTCACCCCCCCCTTTTTTTTCTTTTTTTTCAAAAGCACGCGAGGTGCTTGCACCTCGCGCAACACGCAAATACTTGATTTAGAGGGGCAATGCTTTAGTTTTTTTCACAAGCACGCGAGGTGCTTGCACCTCGCGCAACACGCAAATACTTCACCCCCCCCCACCCTTTTTTTTTTTCACAAGCACGCGAGGTGCTGCACCTCGCGCAACACGCAAATACTTGATTTAGAGGGGCAATGCTTTAGTTTTTTTCACAAGCACGCGAGGTGCTTGCACCTCGCGCAACACGCAAATACTTGATTTAGAAGGGCAATGCTTTAGTTTTTTTCACAAGCACGCGAGGTGCTTGCACCTCGCGCAACACGCAAATACTAGTTATACTATATAAAGCTAAATTACCACTGACTGACTGACTCACTCATTGACATAATTGTTCTCCCAGATGGTGGATGGGGAGGTGGGTATATTTTGACAGATTCGTAAACAAGTAACTCTCAAACCTACGGGAAAAGTGCCAAACCTCCCCTTTTTCCCCCCCCTTCTCCCCCCCCCTATCGTATCTCGGAAACTACGAGAACCGTATTTTTTTCTTTTTACGGATTCGTATAGAGGAGGCTCGGTAAAGTAAAAACCATTTTTCAAAGTCCCCCCCCCCGCCCCCCTTCTCCCCCCCTTTAGGCGGATCTCGGAATCTAAGAGACTTGGAACATTTTTTTTTTCAGTTTCATTTAGAGGGGCAATGCTTTAGTCGAAATACTTGTGCAACCCCCCCCCCCATCACACCCCCCGTCTTTTTTTTTTTTTTTTTTTTTTCACAAGCTCGCGAGGTGCTTGCACCTCGCGCAACACGCAAATACTAAACCCCCCCATCACCCCCCCCTTTTTTTTTTTTTTCACAAGCACGCGAGGTGCTTGCACCTCGCGCAACACGCAAATACTTTTTTTTTCACAAGCACGCGAGGTGCTTGCACCTCGCGCAACACTCAAATACTTGATTTAGAGGGGCAATGCTTTAGTTTTTTTTCACAAGCACGCGAGGTGCTTGCACCTCGCGCAACACGGAAATACTAAACCCCCCCATCACCCCCCACTTTTTTTTTCACAAGCACGCGAGGTGCTTGCACCTCGCGCAACACGCAAATACTAGTTATATTATATAAAGCTAAATTACCACTCACTGACTGACTGACTGACTGACTCACTCATTGACATAATTGTTCTCCCAGATGGTGGATGGCGAGGTGGGTATATTTTGACAGATTCGTAAACAAGTAACTCTCAAACCTACGGGAAAAGTGCCAAACCTCCCCTTTTCACCCCCCTTCTCCCCCCTCCCTATCGTATCTCGGAAACTACGAGACCCGTATTTTTTGTTTTTTACGGATTCGTATAGAGGAGGCTCGGTAAAGTAAAAACCATTTTTCAAAGTCCCCCTCCCCCCGCCCCCCTTCTCCCCCCCTTTAGGCGGATCTCGGAATCTAAGAGACTTGGAACATTTTTTTTTTCAGATTCATTTAGAGGGGCAATGCTTTTGTCAAAATAATTGTGCAACCCCCCCCCATCACCCCCCCCCCATCACCCCCCCCCATTTTTCTTTTTTTTTTCACAAGCACGCGAGGAGCTTGCACCTCGCGCACCACGCAAATACTAAACCCCCCCCATCTCCCGCATCACCCCTCCCACTTCTTTTTTCCACAAGCACGCGAGGTGCTGGCACCTCGCGCAACACGCAAATACTAAAACCCCCCATCTCCCCCCATCACCCCCCCTTTTTTTTTTCACAAGCACGCGAGGTGCTTGCACCTCGCGCAACACGCAAATACTAGTTATTATATTATATAAAGCTAAATTACCACTCACTGACTGACTGACTGACTGACTCACTCATTGACATAATTGTTCTCCCAGATGGTGGATGGGGAGGTGGGTATATTTTGACAGATTCGTAAACAAGTAACTCTCAAACCTACGGGAAAAGTGCCAAACCTCCCCTTTTCACCCCCCTTCTCCCCCCTCCCTATCGTATCTCGGAAACTACGAGACCCGTATTTTTTTTTTTTACAGATTCGTATAGAGGAGGCTCGCTAAAGTAAAAACCATTTATCAAAGTCGCCCCCCTTGGTCCTCTTTTCACCCCCTTTAGGCGGATCTCGGAAATTAAGAGACTTGGAACATTTTTTTTTCAGATTCATTTAGAGGGGCAATGCTTTAGTCGAAATAATTGTGCACACACCCCTCATCACCCCCCCCCCCCTTTTTTTTTTTCACAAGCAAGCCAGGTGCTTGCACCTCGCGCAACACGCAAATACTACTACAGATTCGTAAACAAGTAACTCTGAAACCTACGGGAAAAGTGCCAAATCTCCCTTTTTCACCCCCTTCTCCCCCCTCCCTATCGTATCTCGGAAACTACGAGACCCGTATTCTTTTTTTTTACGGATTCGTATAGAGAAGGCTCGCTAAAGTAAAAACCATTTATCAAACTCGCCCCCCTTAATCCTCTTTTCACCCCCTTTAGGCGGATCTCGGAAATTAAGAGACTTGGAACATTTTTTTTCCAGATTCATTTAGAGGGGCAATGCTGTAGTCGAAATAATTGTGCAACCCCCCCATCACCCTCCCACCCATTTTTTTTTTCACAAGCACGCGAGGTGCATGCACCTCGCGCAACACGCAAATACTAGTTATACTATATAAAGCTAAATTACCACTGACTCACTCACTGACATAATTGTTCTCCCGGATGGTGGATCGGGAGGTGGGTATATTTTGACAGATTCGTAAACAACTAACTCTCAAACCTACGGGAAAAGTGCCAAACCTCCCCTTATCCCCCCACCCTATCGTATCTCGGAAACTACGAGACCCGTATTTTGTTTTTACGGATTCGTGTAGAGGAGGCTCGGTAAAGTAAAAATTATTTTTCAAAGTTGCCCCCCTTCTCACCCCCTTTAGGCGGATCTCGGAAATAAAGAGACTTGGAACATTTTTTTTTAGATTCATTTAGAGGGGCAATGCTTTAGTCGAAATACTTGTGCGATCCCCCCCCATCTCCCCCCCATCACCCCCCCCCCTTTTTTTTTTTTCACAAGCATCCGAGGTGCTTGCACCTCGCGCAACACGCAAATACTAAACCCCCCCATCTCCCCCCATCATCACCCCCCCCAATTTTTTTTTTTTTTTTTCACAAGTACTTTTTTTTTTGCAACACGCAAATACTAGTTATGATACTATATAAAGCTAAATTACCACTGACTCACTGACTGACTCATTGACATAATTGTTCTCCCAGATGGTGGATGGGGAGGTGGGTATATTTTGACAGATTCGTAAACAAGTAACTCTCAAACCTACGGGAAAAGTGCCAAACCTCCCCTTTTCACCCCCCTTCTCCCCTCTTCCTATCGTATCTCTGAAACTACGAGACCCGTATTTTTTGTTTTTTACGGATTCGTATAGAGGAGGCTCGGCAAAGTAAAAACCATTTTTCAAAGTCCCCCCCCCGTCCCCCTTCTCCCTCCCTTTAGGCGGATCTCGGAATCTAAGAGACTTGGAACATTTTTTTTTTCAGATTCATTTGGAGGGGCAATGCTTTAGTCAAACTACTTCTGCAACCGCCCCCCCATCCCCCCCTTTTTTTTTTTTTTTTTCACAAGCACGCGAAGTGCTTGCACCTCGCGCAACACGCAAATACTAAACCCCCCCCCTATCACCCCCGCCCCGCCACTTTTTTTTTTTTCACAAGCACGCAAGGTGCTTGCACCTCGCGCAACACGCAAATACTTGATTTAGAGGGGCAATGCTTTAGTTTTTTTCACAAGCACGCGAGGTGCTTGCACCTCGCGCAACACGCAAATACTAAACCCCCCCATCTCCCCCCATCCCCCCCCCTTTTATTTTTTATTTTTTTTTCACAAGCACGCGAGGTGCTTGCACCTCGCGCAACACGCAAATACTAGTTATATTATATCAAGCTAAATTACCACTGACTGACTCACTCACTCACTGACATAATTGTTCTCCCAGATGTTGGATGGGGAGGTGGGTATATTTTGACAGATTCGTAAACAAGTAACTCTCAAACCTACGGGAAAAGTGCCAAACCTCCCCTTTTCACCCCCCTTCTCCCCCCTCCCTATCGTATCTCGGAAACTACGAGACCCGTATTTTTTTCTTTTTACGGATTCGTATAGAGGAGGCTCGGTAAAGTAAAAAACATTTTTCAAAGTCGCCCACCTTGCCCCCCTTCTCACCCCCTTTAGGCGGATCTCGGATTTTAACAGACTTGGAACATTTTTTTTCCAGATTCATTTAGAGGGGCAATGCTTTAGTCGAAATAATTGTGCAACCCCCCCATCAGCCCCCCCCCATTTTTTTTTTTTTAAAAAAGCACGCGAGGTGCATGCACCTCGCGCAACACGCAAATACTAGTTATACTATATAAAGCTAAATTACCACTGACTCACTCACTGACATAATTGTTCTCCCGGATGGTGGATCGGGAGGTGGGTATATTTTGACAGATTCGTAAACAACTAACTCTCAAACCTACGGGAAAAGTGCCAAACCTCCCCTTCTCCCCCCTCCCTATCGTATCTCGGAAACTACGAGACCCGTATTTTTTATTTACGGATTCGTATAGAGGAGACTTGGTAAAGTAAAAACCATTTTTCAATGTCAAACTACCCCCCCCCCGCCCCCCTACTCACCCCCTTTAGGCGGATCTCGGAAATTAAGAGACCTGGAACATTTTTTTTTTCAGATTCATTTAGAGGGGCAATGCTTTAACCCCCCCCCCCCCATAACGCCCCCCCCATATTTTTTTTTTCCACAAGCACACGAGGTGCTTGCACCTCGCGCAACACGCAAATACTAAACCCCCCCCCTATCACCCCCGCCCCGCCACTTTTTTTTTTTCACAAGCACGCAAGGTGCTTGCACCTCGCGCAACACGCAAATACTTGATTTAGAGGGGCAATGCTTTAGTTTTTTTCACAAGCACGCGAGGTGCTTGCACCTCGCGCAACACGCAAATACTAAACCCCCCCATCTCCCCCCATCCCCCCCCCTTTTATTTTTTATTTTTTTTTCACAAGCACGCGAGGTGCTTGCACCTCGCGCAACACGCAAATACTAGTTATATTATATCAAGCTAAATTACCACTGACTGACTCACTCACTCACTGACATAATTGTTCTCCCAGATGTTGGATGGGGAGGTGGGTATATTTTGACAGATTCGTAAACAAGTAACTCTCAAACCTACGGGAAAAGTGCCAAACCTCCCCTTTTCACCCCCCTTCTCCCCCCTCCCTATCGTATCTCGGAAACTACGAGACCCATATTTTTTTCTTTTTACGGATTCGTATAGAGGAGGCTCGGTAAAGTAAAAAACATTTTTCAAAGTCGCCCACCTTGCCCCCCTTCTCACCCCCTTTAGGCGGATCTCGGATTTTAACAGACTTGGAACATTTTTTTTCCAGATTCATTTAGAGGGGCAATGCTTTAGTCGAAATAATTGTGCAACCCCCCCATCAGCCCCCCCCCATTTTTTTTTTTTTAAAAAAGCACGCGAGGTGCATGCACCTCGCGCAACACGCAAATACTAGTTATACTATATAAAGCTAAATTACCACTGACTCACTCACTGACATAATTGTTCTCCCGGATGGTGGATCGGGAGGTGGGTATATTTTGACAGATTCGTAAACAACTAACTCTCAAACCTACGGGAAAAGTGCCAAACCTCCCCTTCTCCCCCCTCCCTATCGTATCTCGGAAACTACGAGACCCGTATTTTTTATTTACGGATTCGTATAGAGGAGACTTGGTAAAGTAAAAACCATTTTTCAATGTCAAACTACCCCCCCCCGCCCCCCTACTCACCCCCTTTAGGCGGATCTCGGAAATTAAGAGACCTGGAACATTTTTTTTTTCAGATTCATTTAGAGGGGCAATGCTTTAACCCCCCCCCCCCCCATAACGCCCCCCCCATATTTTTTTTTTCCACAAGCACACGAGGTGCTTGCACCTCGCGCAACACGCAAATACTAAACCCCCCCATCTCCCCCCATCACCACCCCCCCCAATTGTTTTTTTTTTTTTCACAAGCACTTTTTTTTTTCGCAACACGCATATACTAGTTATGATACTATATAAAGCTAAATTACCACTGACTCACTGACTGACTCATTGATATAATTGTTCTCCCAGATGGTGGATGGGGAGGTGGGTATATTTTGACAGATTCGTAAACAAGTAACTCTCAAACCTACGGAAAAAGTGCCATACCTCCCCTTTTCACCCCCCTTCTCCCCCCTCCCTATCGTATCTCGGAAACTACGAGACCCGTATTTTTTTTTTACGGATTCGTATAGAGGAGACTCGGTAAAGTAAAAACTATTTTTCAATGTCCCCCCCCGCCCCCCTACTCACCCCCTTTACGCGGATCTCGGAAATTAAGAGACCTGGAACATTTTTTTTTTCAGAGTCATTTAGAGGGGCAATGCTTTAGTCAAAATACTACTGCAACCCCCCCCCCAAAACCCCCTCCCCTGATATTTTTTTTTTCCACAAGCACGCGAGGTGCTTGCACCTCGCGAGACACGCAAATACTAAACCCCCCCATCTCCCCCCATCACCACCACCCCCAATTTTTTATTTTTTTTTCACAAGCACTTTTTTTTTTCGAAACACGCAAATACTAGTTATGATACTATATAAAGCTAAATTACCACTGACTCACTGACTGACTCATTGACATAATTGTTCTCCCAGATGGTGGATGGGGAGGTGGGTATATTTTGACAGATTCGTAAACAAGTAACTCTCAAACCTTCGGGAAAAGTGCCATACCTCCCCTTTTCACCCCCCTTCTCCCCCCTCCCTATCGTATCTCGGAAACTACGAGACCCGTATTTTTTTTTTTTACTGATTCGTATAGAAGAGGCTTGGTTAAGTAAAAACCATTTATCAAAGTCGCCCCCCCCCACCCCCCTTCTTACCCCCTTTAGGTGGATCTCAGAAATTAAGAGACTTGGAACATTTTTTTTTTAGATTCATCTAGAGGGGCAATGCTTTAGTCAAAATACTTCTGCAACCCCCCCCCATCACCCCCCCGTTTTTTTTTTTTTTTTTTTTTTCACAAGCACGCTAGGTGCTTGCACCTCGCGTAACACGCAAATACTAAACCCCCCCCATCTCACCCCCCTTTTTTTTTTTTCACAAGCACGCAGCGAGCTTGCACCTCGCGCAATACGCAAATATTAACCCCCCCCATCTCCCCCCATCACCCCCCCCCCCAATTTTTGTTTTTTTTGTTTTTTTTCACAAGCACGCGAGATGCTTGCACCTCGCGCAACACGAAAATACTAAACCCCCCCATCTCCCCCCATCACACCCCCCTTTTTTTTTTTCACAAGCATGCGAGGTGCTTGCACCTCGCGCAACACGCAAATACTAGTTATACTATATAAAGCTAAATTACCACTGACTGACTCACTCACTCACTGACATAATTGTTCTCCCAGATGGTGGATGGGGAGGTGAGAATATTTTGACGGATTCGTAAACAAGTAACTCTCAAACCTACGGGAAAAGTGCCAAACCTCCCCTTTTCACCCCCCTTCTACCCCCTCCCTATCGTATCTCGGAAACCACGAGACCCGTATTTTTCTTTTTTTAGAGATTCGTATAGAGGAGGCTCGCTAAAGTAAAAACCATTTATCAAAGTCGCCCCCCTTGATCCTCTTTTCACCCCCTTTAGGCGAATCTCGGAAATTAAGAGACTTGGAACATTTTTTTTTCAGATTCATTTAGAGGGGCAATGCTTTAGTCAAAATAATTATGCACACACCCCTCATCACCCCCCCCCCCCTTTTTATTTTTCACAAGCAAGCCAGGTGCTTGCACCTCGCGCAACACGCAAATACTACTACAGATTCGTAAACAAGTAACTCTGAAACCTACGGGAAAAGTGCCAAATCTCCCTTTTTCACCCCCTTCTCCCCCCTCCCTATCGTATCTCGGAAACTACGAGACCCATATTCTTTTTTTTTACGGATTCGTATAGAGAAGGCTCGGTAAAGTAACAACCATTTTTCAAAGTCGCCCACCTTGCCCCCCTTCTCACCCCCTTTAGGCGGATCTCGGAAATTAACAGACTTGGAACATTTTTTTTCCAGATTCATTTAGAGGGGCAATACTGTAGTCGAAATAATTGTGCAACCCCCCCATCACCCCCCCCCCCCATTTTTTTTTTCATAAGCACGCGAGGTGCATGCACCTCGCGCAACACGCAAATACTAGTTATACTATATAAAGCTAAATTACCACTGACTCACTCACTGACATAATTGTTCTCCCAGATGGTGGATCGGGAGGTGGGTATATTTTGACAGATTCGTAAACAACTAACTCTCAAACCTACGGGAAAAGTGCCAAACCTCCCCTTTTCCCCCCTCCCTATCGTATCTCGGAAACTACGAGACCCATATTTTTTTCTTTTTACGGATTCGTATAGAGGAGGCTCGGTAAAGTAAAAAACATTTTTCAAAGTCGCCCACCTTGCCCCCCTTCTCACCCCCTTTAGGCGGATCTCGGATTTTAACAGACTTGGAACATTTTTTTTCCAGATTCATTTAGAGGGGCAATGCTTTAGTCGAAATAATTGTGCAACCCCCCCATCAGCCCCCCCCCATTTTTTTTTTTTTAAAAAAGCACGCGAGGTGCATGCACCTCGCGCAACACGCAAATACTAGTTATACTATATAAAGCTAAATTACCACTGACTCACTCACTGACATAATTGTTCTCCCGGATGGTGGATCGGGAGGTGGGTATATTTTGACAGATTCGTAAACAACTAACTCTCAAACCTACGGGAAAAGTGCCAAACCTCCCCTTCTCCCCCCTCCCTATCGTATCTCGGAAACTACGAGACCCGTATTTTTTATTTACGGATTCGTATAGAGGAGACTTGGTAAAGTAAAAACCATTTTTCAATGTCAAACTACCCCCCCCCGCCCCCCTACTCACCCCCTTTAGGCGGATCTCGGAAATTAAGAGACCTGGAACATTTTTTTTTTCAGATTCATTTAGAGGGGCAATGCTTTAACCCCCCCCCCCCCCATAACGCCCCCCCCATATTTTTTTTTTCCACAAGCACACGAGGTGCTTGCACCTCGCGCAACACGCAAATACTAAACCCCCCCATCTCCCCCCATCACCACCCCCCCCAATTGTTTTTTTTTTTTTCACAAGCACTTTTTTTTTTCGCAACACGCATATACTAGTTATGATACTATATAAAGCTAAATTACCACTGACTCACTGACTGACTCATTGATATAATTGTTCTCCCAGATGGTGGATGGGGAGGTGGGTATATTTTGACAGATTCGTAAACAAGTAACTCTCAAACCTACGGAAAAAGTGCCATACCTCCCCTTTTCACCCCCCTTCTCCCCCCTCCCTATCGTATCTCGGAAACTACGAGACCCGTATTTTTTTTTTACGGATTCGTATAGAGGAGACTCGGTAAAGTAAAAACTATTTTTCAATGTCCCCCCCCGCCCCCCTACTCACCCCCTTTACGCGGATCTCGGAAATTAAGAGACCTGGAACATTTTTTTTTTCAGAGTCATTTAGAGGGGCAATGCTTTAGTCAAAATACTACTGCAACCCCCCCCCCAAAACCCCCTCCCCTGATATTTTTTTTTTCCACAAGCACGCGAGGTGCTTGCACCTCGCGAGACACGCAAATACTAAACCCCCCCATCTCCCCCCATCACCACCACCCCCAATTTTTTATTTTTTTTTCACAAGCACTTTTTTTTTTCGAAACACGCAAATACTAGTTATGATACTATATAAAGCTAAATTACCACTGACTCACTGACTGACTCATTGACATAATTGTTCTCCCAGATGGTGGATGGGGAGGTGGGTATATTTTGACAGATTCGTAAACAAGTAACTCTCAAACCTTCGGGAAAAGTGCCATACCTCCCCTTTTCACCCCCCTTCTCCCCCCTCCCTATCGTATCTCGGAAACTACGAGACCCGTATTTTTTTTTTTTACTGATTCGTATAGAAGAGGCTTGGTTAAGTAAAAACCATTTATCAAAGTCGCCCCCCCCCACCCCCCTTCTTACCCCCTTTAGGTGGATCTCAGAAATTAAGAGACTTGGAACATTTTTTTTTTAGATTCATCTAGAGGGGCAATGCTTTAGTCAAAATACTTCTGCAACCCCCCCCCATCACCCCCCCGTTTTTTTTTTTTTTTTTTTTTTCACAAGCACGCTAGGTGCTTGCACCTCGCGTAACACGCAAATACTAAACCCCCCCCATCTCACCCCCCTTTTTTTTTTTTCACAAGCACGCAGCGAGCTTGCACCTCGCGCAATACGCAAATATTAACCCCCCCCATCTCCCCCCATCACCCCCCCCCCCAATTTTTGTTTTTTTTGTTTTTTTTCACAAGCACGCGAGATGCTTGCACCTCGCGCAACACGAAAATACTAAACCCCCCCATCTCCCCCCATCACACCCCCCTTTTTTTTTTTCACAAGCATGCGAGGTGCTTGCACCTCGCGCAACACGCAAATACTAGTTATACTATATAAAGCTAAATTACCACTGACTGACTCACTCACTCACTGACATAATTGTTCTCCCAGATGGTGGATGGGGAGGTGAGAATATTTTGACGGATTCGTAAACAAGTAACTCTCAAACCTACGGGAAAAGTGCCAAACCTCCCCTTTTCACCCCCCTTCTACCCCCTCCCTATCGTATCTCGGAAACCACGAGACCCGTATTTTTCTTTTTTTAGAGATTCGTATAGAGGAGGCTCGCTAAAGTAAAAACCATTTATCAAAGTCGCCCCCCTTGATCCTCTTTTCACCCCCTTTAGGCGAATCTCGGAAATTAAGAGACTTGGAACATTTTTTTTTCAGATTCATTTAGAGGGGCAATGCTTTAGTCAAAATAATTATGCACACACCCCTCATCACCCCCCCCCCCCTTTTTATTTTTCACAAGCAAGCCAGGTGCTTGCACCTCGCGCAACACGCAAATACTACTACAGATTCGTAAACAAGTAACTCTGAAACCTACGGGAAAAGTGCCAAATCTCCCTTTTTCACCCCCTTCTCCCCCCTCCCTATCGTATCTCGGAAACTACGAGACCCATATTCTTTTTTTTTACGGATTCGTATAGAGAAGGCTCGGTAAAGTAACAACCATTTTTCAAAGTCGCCCACCTTGCCCCCCTTCTCACCCCCTTTAGGCGGATCTCGGAAATTAACAGACTTGGAACATTTTTTTTCCAGATTCATTTAGAGGGGCAATACTGTAGTCGAAATAATTGTGCAACCCCCCCATCACCCCCCCCCCCCATTTTTTTTTTCATAAGCACGCGAGGTGCATGCACCTCGCGCAACACGCAAATACTAGTTATACTATATAAAGCTAAATTACCACTGACTCACTCACTGACATAATTGTTCTCCCAGATGGTGGATCGGGAGGTGGGTATATTTTGACAGATTCGTAAACAACTAACTCTCAAACCTACGGGAAAAGTGCCAAACCTCCCCTTTTCCCCCCTCCCTATCGTATCTCGGAAACTACGAGACCCGTATTTTGTTTTTACGGATTCGTGTAGAGGAGGCTCGGTAAAGTAAAAATTATTTTTCAAAGTTGCCCCCCTTCTCACCCCCTTTAGGCGGATCTCGGAAATTAAGAGACTTGGAACATTTTTTTTTTCAGATTCATTTAGAGGGGCAATGCTTTAGTCGAAATACTTGTGCGATGCCCCCCATCTCCCCCCCATCACCCCCCCCCTTTTTTTTATTTCACAAGCACGCGAGGTGCTTGCACCTCGCGCAACACGCAAATACTAAACCCCCCCATCTCCCCCCATCACCACACCCCCAATTTTTTATTTTTATTTTTCACAAGCACTTTTTTTTTTCGCAACACGCAAATACTAGTTATGATACTGGGGCAATGCTTTAGTCGAAATAATTGTGCAACCCCCCCCCCATTTCCGCCCCCCTCTTTTTTTTTTTTTTTTTTTACAAGCACGCGAGGTGCTTGCACCTCGCGCAACACGCAAATACTTGATTTAGAGGGGCAATGCTTTAGTTTTTTTCGCAAGCACGCGAGGTGCTTGCACCTCGCGCAACACGCAAATACTTGATTTAGAGGGGCAATGCTTTAGTTTTTTTCAAAGGCACGCGAGGTGCTTGCACCTCGCGCAACACGCAAATATTGAACCCCCCCCATCTCCCCCCCACTTTTTTTTTCCACAAGCACGCGAGGTGCTTGCACCTCGCGCAACACGCAAATACTTTTTTTTTTTCACAAGCACGCGAGGTGCTTGCACCTCGCGCAACACGCAAATACTAGTTATACTATATAAAGCTAAATTACCACTCACTGACTGACTGACTGACTCACTAATTGACATAATTGTTCTCCCAGATGGTGGATGGGCAGGTGGGTATATTTTGACAGATTCGTAAACAAGTAACTCTCAAACCTACGGGAAAAGTGCCAAACCTCCCCTTTTCCCCCCCCTTCTCCCCCCCCCCTATCGTATCTCGGAAACTACGAGACCGGTATTTTTTTCTTTTTACGGATTCGTATAGAGGAGGCTCGGTAAAGTAAAAAACCATTTTTCAAAGTCCCCCCCCCCGCCCCCCTTCTCCCCCCCCTTTAGGCGGATCTCGGAATCTAAGAGACTTGGAACATTTTTTTTTTTCAGATTCATTTAGAGGGGCAATGCTTTAGTCGAAATACTTGTGCAACCCCCCCCCCCCCATCACCCCCCCCCTCTTTTTTTTTTTTTTTTTTCACAAGCTCGCGAGGTGCTTGCACCTCGCGCAACACGCAAATACCAATTTCTTATTTCACAAGCACGCGAGGTGCTTGCAGCTCGCGCAACACGCAAATACTAGTTATTATTATATTATATAAAGCTAAATTACCACTCACTCACTGACTCACTGACATAATTGTTCTCCCAGATGGTGGATGGGGAGGTGGGTATATTTTGACAGATTCGTAAACAAGTTACTCTCAAGCCTACGGGAAAAGTGCCAAACCCCCCTTTTTCCCCCCCTTCTCCCCCCCCCCCCTATCGTATCTCGGAAACTACGAGACCCGTATTTTTTTCTTTTTACGGATTCGTATAGAGGAGGCTCGGTAAAGTAAAAACCATTTTCAAAGTCCCCCCCCCGCCCCCCTTCTCCCCCCCTTTAGGCGGATCTCGGAATCTAAGAGACTTGGAACATTTTTTTTTTCAGATTCATTTAGAGGAGCAATGCTTTAGTCGAAATAATTGTGCAACCCCCCCCCCATTTCCCCCCCCCCACTTTTTTTTTTTTTTTTTCACAAGCACGCGAGGTGCTTGCACCTCGCGCAACACGCAAATACTAAACCCCCCCACATCACCCCCCCCCCCCTTTTTTTTTTTTTTTTTTTCACAAGCACGCGAGGTGCTTGCACCTCGCGCAACACCCAAATACTTTTTTTTTCACAAGCACGCGAGGTGCTTGCACCTCGCGCAACATGCAAATACTTGATTTAGAGGGGCAATGCTTTAGTTTTTTTCACAAGCGCAACACGCAAATACTAAACCCCCCCATCTCCCCCCCCCTTTTTTTTTTTACAAGCACGCGAGGTGCTTGCACCTCGCGCAACACGCAAAATACTAGTTATACTATATAAAGCTAGATTACCCACTGACTGACTCACTCACTCACTCACTCATTGACATAATTGTTCTCCCAGATGGTGGATGGGGAGGTGGGTATATTTTGACAGATTCGTAAACAAGTAACTCTCAAACCTACGGGAAAAGTGCCAAACCCCCCCTTTTCACCCCCCTTCTCCCCCCCTCCCTATCGTATCTCGGAAACTACGAGACCCCGTATTTTATTCTTTTTACGGATTCGTATAGAGGCGGCTCTGCAAAGTAAAAACCACTTTTCAAAGTCCCCCCCCCCCGCCCCCCCTTCTCCCTTTTTTTTTCAGATTCATTTAGAGGGGCAATGCTTTAGTCGAAATACTTGTGCAACCCCCCCCCATCACCCCCCCCCCCCTCTTTTTTTTTTTTTTTTCACAAGCTCTCGAGGTGCTTGCACCTCGCGCAACACGCAAATACTAAACCCCCCCCATCACCCCCCCCACTTTATTTTCACAAGCACGCGAGGTTCTTGCACCTCGTGCAACACGCAAATACTTGATTTAGAGGGGCAATGCTTTAGTTTTTGTCACAAGCACGCGAGGTGCTTGCACCTCGCGCAACACGCAAATACTAGTTATACTATATAAAGCTAAATTACCACTCACTCACTCACTCATTGACATAATTGTTCTCCCAGATGGTGGATGGGGAG